>LR750099.1:108841-141886 GCA_902729485.2 Mus minutoides | reverse complement strand
AATACCTAGCAATCTCACCATCACTGATAAATATTTATTTTCCCCAGAATAAAAAGATGTACCATCAAAAACAGTAGGACATTTTCCTGGGAGATGTCTTGGGCCTTAAAAATCATTTGTAGAAAACCTTGGTTTAATTTCTATTTCATACATCAGGCATCCTGCAATCACTCGGGTGCATGCACACATGTAGTACACACAAACACCTGCCCTATTTGGACACATGAATGCATGTGGTACATATACATGTACTCAGGTCCACGTCTGTATACATAAAATTTTAAGAAAATACATCTTAAAAAGAACAAAACAAAATAAAGCAAAATAAAAGCAAAAACAAACAAATAAATTAACATGATTTATCAGATATGGACAAATGACTATCATCTATATCATGTCTAATTGGATGATATGGTAGCTAAACTCTTTCCTTTTCCATTTTTTCCTTTAATTACAACAAAATCACCATTGGAGATTTAGGTAAGTTTTAAAATTATCTTTCTTTTTGTGTATGAGCATCTAATATTTGATTTTATAATTATTTTCAAGAGAATATTGAGTTTATGATTAAAATATTTTTACTTCCTATATCTTCTTAAGACAGACTCTTATGTTCATCAGCCTTGAATGGTACTTTGGAGACACAGTAAGTAATAAGTAACAGCAGCCTGTCACCAAAAGATTAATGTGCCCAATTATCAGCAATGCTTTGCCCCTAGCAGTTCATAAGCTAAAGAATACAGAGGTGATTTTTGTCAGTTTTGATACTATTGTTTGTAATCACAATTCAAAACTGGCTTCATTCAACAGAATATGAAGTTGAAATTACTTCATAAGGGTACTGACATGTATTGATAACCTACCTGGGTTATACTCAGCTTTGTGTCTACAGTATAGTCACAATTTCAGGTCTTATAGTGTAATACGCACATGTGTTTTCTTAAGATTTCTTTGAAGATATCTCTAAAATCTTTCAATTCCCCTTTGCTGAGCATTTAGTAAACTCCATCTCACTAAAATCAAGTAAGCTTTTCATGAGTTTCCACTCTATAAGATTAGTTAACATGTATGTCAAATACAATATCTTTCATCTACTTCTTGCTCTCAGGTTCCCACATTCCAGAACCATTCATGCAACCACCAGGATCAATTACTGTCTCAATACCATTGAAGTCATTAAAATTAGTCAATAATCACTAAGCCTATAGAAACAGCTAACTGTACCTACTATCCTTGTGTAAGCTATTTTGCATGCTTGCCATGTGCTAGTGACCCAGAGTACAGTCCTTTCTAGGACTTCAGGTGAGAAGCATCTCTGCTTTGCTATTATCAGAAACTTGCCTTTGATTTACTAAATAACTTTTGTGTGCTATTCTTCCATTGAAAGAATCATAGTGTATCAAACATTGGGGCTGATGTGTATTGATTGTCTATTTTTTTCTTCTCTTTGCTTTGTGAGCTTTCTGATTCATCATACAAAGGGTAGTTGTTTTTTAAGATCTTGTCAGGTGGGTATTGTGTTATAAGATATTGTCTGAAATTCTGTCTGATATGGTTGTCTGAGACACTGCTTTACTAGGATCATAGGTCTTGTCATTTGTAGATCAAGAGCAAAGTTCCCTGATTGATTTTTTGTTATGGTGTAGAATGGTGTTGGGAACAAAATAAAAGGGGAGGGGTTCCGGGGAGTGGGGAGAAGTGGGAAGAGGAAAAGGATGCCCACTACCCTGCCAGAGTTTCCCTATTCTCTGGTCAATCAGGTGTGGGAAGGCTGCTACTTACCCTATCCACTCATCCCTGGGTGGGCATTCCTCTATCCCACTCTTCAGGGGGTGGTCAAGAGGCAGCCCTGCCTGGGGACCCCCCTGGATCTACTTTGCTAAAGCCACCAGGGTTGTAGGAGAGAGGGAATAGGGGAAGAAGTTCCCAACACTAACCAGAGTGCGCAGCAGAACTTGAAGGAGCAGAGCAGAGACTCTATGGTTTAAGAGTTTTATTATAGAAATGCACGGGAAAGAGAGAAGGTAGGAGAGAGAGAGAGAGAGACAGAAAGAGAGAGAGAGAGAGAGAGGGGGCTAGATAGAAAGAGAGGGAAAGAGAAAGAAGAGGAGAAGAGAAGACAAAGAGAAAGGGAGAGGAGAGAAGACAAAGAGAAAGGGAAGAGGAAAGAGAAATGAGAGGACAAAGAAATAAGAGTAAGAGTAAGAGTAAGAGTAAAAGAGCGAGGTGGGGATGAACAGCCTTTTTATGGTCTTCACTATTGCTAGGTAACTGGGGAGGAGTTTAGCCTGAAGGTCAGAAGATTGGGCCATTGCTTACATGACCACTCACCATTCTTCTCTTGTGGAGGTTGTGGGAGGTGGTACCTTAGGCAGGGGCCAGAGTTCCAGGAGCATGAGGGAACGTCTATCATGTCATGTAGGTAAATTATGACCATTGGGGTTCAGACCTCAGCTCGACGGGATACCAGCCTGCAATTCCCCACAGAATGATTTCCACATTTCTTTGGAAATAATAGATATTTCTAGCCATGTTCTAGGTTTTCAGGGTCACTGATGTAGGTATAATGTCATTCCTCTAAGGGGTCAACTGAGACTGAGATTCTGATCCATGTCCTCTAGAGTGTTCCTAGTGAATAATGAGAAGAGGATAATTGTTACTGATGGAATACTTGGGAGAATGAGGAACTACTAGCTCTCATACAAAATGAATACCTGGTTTATAACTCACCTACTTGAACAACATCCCAGAAGGGTATTTGTAGATCACGTTATGACTGTGAGCTCTCCTGAGCTGAAGTTGAAGCTCATTTTTGTTCTTTGCTGTCATGCATCATGTTTTAAGCTATATCAGTGTTTTGGTATTTTTGGAGATTAAGAATGACATGAAATTCTCTGCTCTTACAGTCTGAAATTGTCTAAGGGTGTGGGGTTTCATTTACAGATAAAACATTGATAAGGATGATTTTGCCCTAGCTTCCATTACTGTTTGCCATTTACTACCTTTTTATGTCATAGATTTTATGAAGAAAATAATTAAAACAAATGAAACAATAAACAGCATAAGAAACTTCCTGCCACATAATACTTTTGGAGAAAGGGTTTCTAGGAGGTTACTTTTTCGACTTTTCTCCACCCCCTAAAAACTTAAAAAAAATTCTTTGAGAATTCCATACTAAGTATTTGATCAAGTTTAACCATAATTCCTTCCAGACACAGTCTCTTTTCCATCTCCTTCCTTCCTATCCAACTTTCTATTGCTCCCAATCAAGGCTAATCTGTGATTCCCAAATATTATTAAGTATGTGAGTTTCTACTGGAATGTAGTTCGTTGACTTATTGATGGTTACACTTTCAATGAAAACTTGCCTGTTCTCTACTAGCAAGTAAGAATTACCAGTAGCTCCTTGGCCAAGTGTGGAACTTTGTGCTCAATCCCTTTTTCATAGTGGGATTATGGTTAATTTAGGCTTGTTCTTGTCTTTTAAATGGTGTCACAACCACTATGAGTTCATATGGGCGGCTACCATGCTGTGCTCTGTAGAAAGATGATTATTTTTTCAGTCATCTGCTGCCTGTGACAGCTTTCTTATTCTCTTGTTCCATCTTCTACAGAAATCCCTGGACCTTTCAGTGGGTTGGGGTGACACATCTATTCCGTTTTAGGGCTTAATAATCTGTAGTCTCTTATAATTTGCATCTTGACCATTTGTGTTCTCTGTGTTTATCATCATCTATGGAAAACAGAAACTTCTGTGATGAAGGCTGAAAGATGCTTAGGTCTAAGGGTGTAACAATAGGTTATTATGAGTTGGTATGGCACTGTGACATTTAGCAGAATAATAGTGGTTGGTTCTCTTCTAGTGCCTATGATTTGTCTTGCCACAGGTTCACAGTAACTGTAGCAGGTATATATTTCATCTTTTGTAGAGGGCCTTGAATTCAGCCAGTAAATGGTTCGTTACTTCATCATTTGTGCCACTGTTGACACAGGGTTCATGTATTGCCAGTACAATGGTGACTTTTTAACCCATTTTTCCTATCTAATATTCAGAGATTCTGTTTGTCCTTAGCAAGAACAGGGTGAAGTATGCATTTTTTTCAGATTGGAAGTGGAATTGCTCCCAGAATATTTATAATAATTTAATTTAATTATAGTTTCAAGCTTTCCAAAGCATATATGCATAATAAATGTATAAAACTAATGTGCCAAGTGAAAAGAGCCAGGAATCTCAAGGTAATCTTTATTTTACCTAACTGGTTCCTGCTCCTGTATTTGAAAAGAAACTAAAGGTATACTACCATGTTAGTGCTAAGAACATCAACCCAGCATTTCTGAAGCAAGCAAGGATTGGAAATTGGAAAGGCAGAATGATTCAATGATAATGCTGAGTGCTGTCAAGTCTGATAACCCAAGTTAAACCCCTGGAACCCACATGGTAGACATAAAAGAGTAAATTGTGCTACAACGTTCACAGATGTGTTATGAGTACACACACACACACACACACACACACACACACACACACACACACTTAAGCAGTCAATCAAGATGATAATTAAAAAATATGAAAGGCAGTTTATTTTTATCATGTATTATTTATTTAGGAGTATAGCAATCACTAAACTTAAAATGTTAATGGTGATCAATAATAGCATTACCTATCCTGATCTTGAGTTGTATTTTCTTATTATTCAAATGTCCATCATAACTATTTTCCTCATTCTAAATCTCAAACGCATTCACTTGTAGCAATTCACTCTTCACGTCATTTCAGGTGTATCTCTAATCTGAATATTTCTAATTTCTTTGTTCTTTTTATGTATGTTGTAGAAATACCACCAAGTACCCTTTAGAAGCTTTTCTATTAATTAACATTTATTGATATATTTTTCTGACTAGATTCACAGGTTTTCACCAGTGAAACATTAGACATTCTACACTGTGTTATAGAATATGGTGTTGTGTACTCTAGTAGTAATGGTACTTTGTTTCCCTTGATTTAGTTGGCAGTTCCACCAGGTTGGTACTTCAAAATTTCCACAGTTCTTTCAATCTTACATTTTGTGCATTGCTTTCTTCTGTAGTATTTAATATTCTTCTTCTTGTGTGTACTGTATAGGAACCATCCAAGAATGTGGGCAGAGTTCACATGCTACTTTTGTAGATGATTCCTGTGACTTGTTTCCTGTTTGCTTTACCTGATGTCCAGCAACTTGAAGATTTCTAGCCCTCTCTTCTACATCTGACTCTGAGACCCGGGATTTGCCTCACAAAAACCTTCTTCACATAAATAAAAATTTCATCACTTAGTGAGAAATAAAGGAAGTATTGCAATTTATTTTATGGTTTGATATTTTCTGAGAATTCTATACATAATCCCCTTGATCATGTTCATTCCTCTCAAAATTCCTTCTAGATATTTTCTTACTTTCCTCCCAAACAAACTTCATGTTCTTTCTAAAAACAAACAAACAAAAGCAAAACAAAAATCATAAACCAAACCAACAAAAACAAGAAAAAAGCAAACGTATACATATCATATGTATATGTACACACACACACATTGACACTAATACATGTAAGAACACACACATGTGCATGCACACATACACACACACACACACACACACATACACACAAACACACACACACACACCATAAATTCTGATCTATGTTGGCTAACATATGTTTATTCAGTTCATTTTACTCAAGAGTTTGAATTACCTGTCACTTCCATTCTGGTGTTTTGAATTCTATAATGCATACCATCATTTATTTTAACAGCTTATTCTGGATTATAATAGTGATGCCCAAAATAGTTTGTTTAGATATTCTATTACATAGTCTTAAAAAGTATTTTTTCTCATCTAGAATGTTTTATGGAAAAAATAATTAATGTAGGTACACAAAGAATTCTCATTTTGGTGACCTAAATTCTTCCAGAACTATAGTTTGCCATTGTTGACTATGTTAATAACTAGATGCTCACTGGAATTTGCAGCTGTCTGCACTACAATGTCCTGTGCTTTCTTGTCAATGTGACAGACACCTAGTTCTGCTCTAGTGCGTGGGATCTGATATCTGGGTTTGAGTCTGATACTTTGGCATACTTATGAATTCCCAAATGATATTGTACTACCAAAGTGATAGAGGCACTGTGGTAACAGCATTAATCAGAATATGTCACCAACTAGGATCACAAAGGATTGATTTATAATTACCAGCCTTTGTCCTAGCCGATGAGACCTCTGATGCTGGCATCTATGAAATGAGAAACAAACTTGATTTCCCACAGGTACAAGCTATCTGTTTCCTAGTCATCACACTTGACAGAAGCTGTTCAAAATCTGCAAGGCCTCTGTCTTGGCATCTGAAAGTTGCTTTCAAAGGTTTCCAACTGTGTTTGCAAATTGAAGCCCCAGTTTGCTCAGATCATGTGGACAGCTTCAGTGCTTCTGAAAAACTCAGTGCATTATAAAATTACTTAATCCACTGAAGCACATTTTTTTCCATTTTACCAGAGATTTAGGCAAATGTAGTGTAGTAACAGACCAAGATCCTTTACCAAATACTACAACTAATATTACTACTACTACTACTACTACTAATAATAATAATAATAATAATAACAAAAACAACAACAAAAACACATGACTAAGAGTTGGAAAGATAACCAATTTAATATTGGCAAGCAATGTTTCAGAAACGATTTGCCTCTTGAAAATCATTTTTTTTCCATTTTTATTAGATATTTTCTTCATTTACATTTCACATGTTCTCCCCCAAATCCCCTAAACCCTCCCCCATCCCCCACCCTAGTCCCCTACCCACCTCACCCATTCCCCCCTATTGGCCCTGGCATTCCCCTGTTCTGGGGCATATAAAGTTGCATGACCAAGGGGCGTCTCTTTCCAGTGATGGCAAACTAGGCCATCTTTTTCTATATATGCAACTAGAGACATGAGCTCTGGGGGTACTAGTTAGTTCATGTTGTTCTTTCACCTATAGGGTTGAAGACCCCTTCAGCTCCTTGGGTACTTTCTCTAGCTTCTTCCTTGGAAACCCTGTGTTCCATCTAATAGCTGACTGTGAGCATCCACTTCTGTGTTTGCCAGGCACTGGTATAGCCTCCCGTGAGACAGCTATTTCAGGGCCCTTTCAGCACTATCTTTGGCATATGCAATAGTGTCTATGTTTGGTGGCTGATTATGGGATGGATCCCCGGCTGCGGGAGTCACTGGTTGGTCCATCCTTTATTTTCAGTTCCTCACTTGATCTCTGGAACTCCTTCAATGTGTGCTTTGTTCTTAATTCTAGGAAGGGGCGAAATGTCCACATTTTGATCTTCATTCTTCTTGAGTTTCATGTGTTTAGTAAGTTGTATCTTGGGTAGTCTAGGTTTCCGGGCTAATATCCACTTATCAGTGAGTACATGTTTTGTGAGTTCTTTTGTGATTGGGTTACCTCACTTAGGATGATACCCTCTAGATCCATCCATTTGCCTAGGAATTTCATGAATCCATTCTTTTTAATAGCTGAGTAGTACTCCATTGTGTAAATGTACCACATTTTCTGTATCCATTCCTCTGTTGAGGGACATCTGGGCTCTTTCCAGCTTTTGGCTATTATGAATAAGGCTGCTATGAACATGGTGGAACATGTGTCCTTATTACCAGATGGAACATCTTCTGGATATATGCCCAGGAGAGGTATTGCAGGATCTTCCTGTAGTAGTATGTCCAATTTTCTGAGGAACCGCCAGACTGATTTCCAGAGTGGTTGAACCAGCTTGCATTCCCACCAACAATGGAGGAGTGTTCCCCTTTCTCCACATCCACACCAGCATCTGCTGTCACCTGAATTTTTTGATCTTAGCCATTCTTACTGGTGTGAGGTGGAATCTCAGGGTTGTTTTGATTTGCATTTCCCTGATGATTAAAGATGTTGAACATTTTTTCATGTGTTTCTCAGCCATTCGGTATTCCTCAGTTGAGAATTCTTTGTTTAACTCTGTGCCCCACTTTTTAATGGGGATATTTGATTTTCTGGTGTCCATCTTCTTGAGTTCTTTATATATATTGGATATCAGCCCCCTATCTGATTTAGGATTGGCAAAGATCCTTTCCCAATATGTTGGTGGCCCTTTTGTCTTGTTGACAGTATCTTTTGCCTTACAGAAGCTTTGCAACTTTATTAGGTCCCATTTGTCAATTCTTGATCTTACAGCACAAGCCTTTGCTGATCTATTCAGTAATTTTTCCCCAGTGCCCATATCTTCGAGGCTTTTCCCCACTTTCTCCTCTATAAGTTTTAGTGTCTCTGGTTTTATGTGGAGATCCTTCAACCACTTAGACTTGACCTTAGTACAAGGAGATAAGAATGGATCAATTCCTAGTCTTCTACATGATAACCGCCAGTTGAGCCAGCACCATTTGTTGAAAATGCTGTCTTTTTTCCTTGGATAGTTTTAGCTCTCTTGTCAAAGATCAGGTGACCATAGGTGTGTGGATTCATTTCTGGGTCTTCAATCCTATTCCATTGATCTACCTGTCTGTTGCTGTACCAGTACCATGCAGTTTTTATTACAATTGCTCTGAAGTACAGATTGAGTTCAGGCCTGGAGATTCTTATTGTTGAGAAGAGTTTTTTCTAGTCTAGGTTTTTTGTTAGGAAAATCATTTCTTATGGACTACTATCAGGGCTATGGACTACCAAACATTTTCAGGGATAACAGACTATTTTTGTTTTGTTGACATTATGTTTATTGTATCAGACCATATTTTTGGAAGGGTTATTATTAAAGAACATCATCAGCTACCCTAGTTTTTCCAGTCTCTTAAAATATTCTGGGACATTTTCTCTGAACTTAATTCTGAAGTTCTCTGAATTTGAGTGATACTTAAGTAGGAAAAAACCCACAAATGGCTATATTCTGGATGCTATTAGTTTTATTTGCTTCCTTTTTAATTTCTTTTAAAATTTTGTTTTATTGTTTAAAATGATTTTTAAATTTAAATATAATTGGATCATATTCTTCCCTCCACAAGTCCTTCTACATCCTCTCTTCCTTCCAACCACCTAACTTTAAGATCTTCCAAATTGAACAAAAACAAAACAATACTTCTCGGTCTGTGTTCACTCAGAGATGATGCACCTAACCCTCAAGAGAATGGAAGCCCTAGGAAATGAAGAGGTCAGATGGTGTGGGAAGTGGGGTGGTGAGGAGGTGTGAAATGTGGAGCAATTGGAGGGTGGATGGGGGGGGAATGGAATATGGAGTGTAAAAATAAATTCAAAATAAAATAAACAAATAAAGGGGAGTATGTAATAATTCAGCATCCTGAACATTATAAATTCTGCTAAGAGAGTTACTTTAAGTTTATTATACTAGAACATACTTCAACCAGAAGTAACATAAAACTGTAAAAACAAAGTAAAACACCCAAAAGTAAAAACAAAGCAAGCAAGCAAACAAACAAACAAACCCACCAAACTGTAAGGAAAGAAAAGCATATAAACAAACTATCAAGTTTACTTTATGTTGACTATGTTGAACTCTGAACATGAGATCTGATGTTGAATGATTGATATACCTAGTCTCTCTCCATTGAGAAAATTGATTCTATATTGTATTGATAATTGAGCAATGGAAAGTTGAATGAAATTATGGAGTTTTACTTTGATAATATCATAAAACAAACAGCAGCCTGGTATCGGTTTATAATTTTAGGTTTTATTGAAATTCTTATTGTTGATAACATCAATGCTGTAATTTTAAAACTTGTTTATTTACTCCGTAATTCTGTGGCATTCTTCCAATGTGCATGATTATGGTAATTTATTCCTGCTTCTGTAGTGAATCTTATGATATTCCATTCTTTAGACTGTCTAAAAAGAATTATTTTATAATGAAACAGTTTAAGTTACATCATTCTCAAAACCTTAAATAAAATTTCAATAGTAATGGGGCTTTGCGTTTAATTATTTGCTGAGTGTTTGATTTTAAATAAAGAAACACATTTATTAAATACATAAATACTGATAGCTGCTATGAAGGAGGAAGCAAAAATTTGTATTGAAAAGGAAACTTTCAGTGAAAAGTAGCTTGTTGTTAATTTATTATACATCTTCTTATATAAGAACTCAGCTATTAAAAACAATGAATTTATGAAATTCTTGGGCAAATGGATGTATCTGGAGGATATCATTCTGAGTGAGGTAAACCAATCACAAAAGAAGTCACTTGGTATGCACTCACTGATAAGTGGATATTAGCCCAGAAACCTAGAATACCCAAGATACAATTTGCAAAACACAAGAAAAGAAGAAGGAAGAACAACATGTGGATACTTCATTCCTCCTTAGTATAGGGGACAAAATATCCATGGAAGGAGTTACAGAGACAAAGTTTGGAGCTAAGATGAAAGGATGGACCATCTAGAGACTACCCCACCCAGGGATCCATCCCATAATCAGTCACCAAAGGCAGACACTATTGCACATGCCAGCAAGATTTTGCTGAAAGGACCCTGATATAGCCGTCTCTTGTGAGGCTATGCCAGTGGCTGGCAAATACAGAAGTGGATGCTCACAGTCATCTATTGGATGGAACATAGGGTCCCTAATGGAAGAGCTAGCAAAATTACCCAAGGAGCTGAAGGGGTCTGCAACGCTATAGGTCAAACAACAATATGAACTAACCAGTACCCCCAGAGCTCATGTCTCTAGCTGCATATGGAGCAGAAGATGACCTAGTTGGCCATCATTGGGAAGAGAGGCCCCTTGGTCTAGCAAACTTTTTATGCCCCAGTACAGGGGAACGCCAGGGCCAAGAAGTGAGAGTGTGTGGGTAGAGGAACAAGGCAGGGGGTTGGTATAGGGTACTTTCAGGATAGTATTTGAAATATAAATGAACAAAATATCTAATAAAAAATTGAAAAAAATGGAGATGCAATGAAATGAGAGGATATTTTTAGCTAACAATCAACTTTAGTGAATCAGTTTATTCTTTATTAGATTCTGTCAACCTCAGTCACATTTGCAATGGAAGTACCACTTTTCCAGGTAACAGAGGAGTATCCTTAAATTATTTTAGGACTGAACAAGTGGTACCACATTGTCCTTAATTGTGGTGTGTGTGTGTATTGGGGGCAGGGGTGGGGTAAGATTCCATCAACCTCTTCCTTTCACAGATCTTTATTTATTCTTTCCAGGTGGTTTTAGAATCAAGGTTAGACTCTGTACCCTAAGACAGGCTGGAGCTCACTATAGAGTTCAGGTTGGTTCCAAACTCTTTAAAGTCCTCTTGTCTCAGTTTTCAATTGGCTAGAATCCTAAATATGAAATATGCCTGTCATTTCTGGGACTGATTCAGGTTATTTTGTTGGGATCATTATTATGTTCTAATTCTTTAACTGCCAGGAAAGCTGCAAGGGGTGGATCAGAAATTTTCCAGCCTCTAGAAGAAACAAGAGCTCTACCTACCAGGGACACTTGCCCAGTGTGTATGGAAGTGGATAATATGATTTATGATAAAGGACTAGATTTAAATTATTTCAGTAGTAACCAGTTTAGGGCTGATAGATTATTTGTTGACTCCTTCAAATTGAATAATCTCAATGTATGAAATCAATGTATCTAACATTCTATCTACCTCCATATTATTAATTAGGAATCTAGAGAGATAGATATAAGTCTTCAAGCACAGGGTATTATTTCTTATGTACAGGAAGCAGTAATAAGATAATAATAATAAGATAGTCAAGGGATAATAACCCCAACATTGTTTTTATTGTGCCATCCACCTCTCTAGTTATTTACCTATGTATTTGTTTGTCTGTCTGACTTAATCAGAGTTCTAGAACTGTGAGGAGACACCATGACCATAGCAAATCTTATAAAGGAAAGGATTTAATTGAAATTTGCTTATAGGGTCAGAGGTTTCATTCATTATCAGCATGGAACAAAGCATAGCAACAGGCAGGTAGACGTGGTACAGGAGGTGCTCAGAGTTCTACCCTCCGATCTACATGCAGAAGGGAGAGAAAGAGCCACTAGGCCTGGCTTGGGCTTCTGAAAACCTAAAACCTACCCCTGAGTGACACAGTTCCTTCAACAAGGCTATATTTACTCCAACAAGGCTACATCTCTTAATCCCTCTCAAACATCACCAGTCATTAATATCCAAGCATTCAAATATTTGAGCCTATGGGGCAATTCCTATTCAAAATGCCACATCACATACACTTATCTCCAGAGGCTTATAGACATATAATAATGCAAAAATACCTTAAATCCAACTTCAAAAGTCACCATTATCTATAAAGTTTTCAGCCCTTTAAAACTCCAAACATAAAAAGTTTCAAGACTCAAAGAAATTTCTTATTTGTAATTCTCTGTAAAAATCAAAAAGACAAAAAAAAAAAAAAAAAAAAAAAAAAAAAAAAAAAAAAAAAAAAAAAAAAAAAAAAAAAAAAAAAAAAAAAAAAAAAAAAAAAAAAAAAAAAAAAAAAAAAAAAACAAGACAAGTGAAAAAGAGAGACCATATACTTTCATACTTTCATTGTACAATTGCATAGACAGAATATACATTACCATTCCAAAAGAGAGGGAAAGGTGCAGAGTGAGGAACTACTGGATCACAGTAGACGTAAAACCATGAGGGCAAATTCCAAAATCGACATCTTCATATCAGATGTCAAAGAACTCTTTATATCTCCAATTCTTTTCTACATTGTTGACTGCCACACATGTCTTTCTGTTGGGCTGTTTCTACTTCAGCTTTTCTTGGCAAATATACCATGTCTCTGTCATCTCCACCATATTGGGAGCTCCAAGGAAATTTAGGCTCTGCTTTCACAGCTTCGTGAAAAGACTTCCACAGGCTTCCATGCAGGGACACATACCCGGCTTCAGTGCCTTGTCTTAGTCGTGGAGGGACATTTCCTGACCCCATTTATCCTTGACTCTGAAGACAGAACTATATGTCTGAAGCTGACAAGTTCTGCTGCTTGCTGGGGCTGGGCCATGGCTCTCACATTCATGTAATGTTAACTAGTTCAGCTCTTTGTTTTGATAATTTCTTTCACTACCTAAGCTTTTCTTTCATTCCTTTTCACAAGTTGGAAACTTAGCTAGGTGGGGACTTGTCCTGAGTTTACAACTACCATTACTTCATTTAGGATCAGACTTTTTATTTTTAGAACTTTTTTAAACATCTTGAGTACTAAACTTAGTTCTATTATACTTCCTGGTGCCTGTTTTCTCCTCAAACTATACATTTTGCATTTGCTCAATTTGCTCCTTCTTTTTATAGATCTCCGTAAGAATAACCCCTAGTTACCATCTGACAGAGTCAATACTAGGCTGCCCTAAGATCTCTGCCAATGTCACTAATCTAAAACTCTTCAAATTAGCCTCAGGCAGATTTTGTTTTTTAATAAGATCAGAAAGCAGCTATAGTGTGTCAAAATATCAAAAGAATGATTTCTAGGACACTTATTAATAATCTTCTCTTCTGAAAAGTGTTGAGTGGAACCTTCATAATCTACAGTGCTCTCAGCAGCACGTTCTTCCTTGCTCCTAATAGTATGGCCAATTAAACCCAACTTAAAGTGTTCAACTGTTTTCATATCCTAAGTCCACATTATACCAACAAGTAACATGGAAAGGTCTGTATCTAGTACCAACTTCTGTCTTTGTCAGTGTTCTATTGCTCTGTTGAGATGACATGAGTGTAGTGCCTCTTATAAAAGAAAACACTTGAGGAGAGAGCTGGTCTCCAAGGAGCACTTTCACTCTTAAGCCCAGAGGTGAGGTCTCCACTTATGCTCCAAAAACTGTCCAAAAAAGGAATGCCAGGAATGCACAGGCAACAGAAACAGCTGAGCAGCTGGGGGCAGAATAATTCTAGTCTCAACTTGAGACCTGTAGCTAAGGCTGTGACACAGCCCTCTGAATGCAAATCCTGAACAAAGTAAAGCTGGTCTCCATAGGAGTGCTGACACACCTAAGATCACAGGCTCACATAGAAATAAGCCCCAGTCAGAGACAGCAAGACAAATTAACACCAGAGGTAGCTAGATGCTGGGAGGCAAGTACATGAATCTAAGCAACAGAAACTAAGAATATTTGGCATCATCGAGTCCAGTTCTCCCAACACAGCAAGTCCTGGATAACCCAGAACATGATTCAGGTTTAAAATCATATCTCATGATGATTATAGAGGACTTTAAGAAGGACATAAATAGCTCCCTTAAAGAAATGCAGGAGAGCAGAGGTAAACAGGTAGAGTTTCTTAAAGAGGAAACACAAATTCCCTTAAAGAATAACAGGAAAACACAAGAAAACAGATTAAAGAATTGTACAAAACCATTTAGATCTAAAAATGGAAAAAGACAATAAAGAAATAACAAAGGGAGACAACCCTGGAGATAGAAAACCTACAAAAGTGATCAGAAGTCATAGATGCAAGCATCACCAACAGAATACAAAAGATAGAAGAGAAAATCTTAGGTGTAGAAGATACCATAGAAAAACACTGACACCACAGTCAAACAAAATGCAAAACTATAAAAAGCTCCTAACCTGAAACATCAAAGATATTCAGGACACCATGAGAAGACCAAACCAAAGGATTATAGATATGGAAGAGAGTGAAGATTCTCAACTTAAAGGGCCAGTAAATATCTTCAACAAAATTATAGAAGGAAACCTACATAATCTAAACAAAGATATGCCCCAAAACATACAAGAAGCCTACAGAACTCAAAATAGACTGTGATAGAAAAAAATTCCTTCTGTCACATAATAATCAAAACACCAAATTCAAAAACAAAGAAAGAATATTAAAAGCACTAAGGGAAAAGGATCAAGTAACATAAAGGCAGACCTATTACACCAGACTTCTCACCAGAGACTATGAAAACTAGATCCTGGGCAGATGTCATACAGACCCTAAGAAAATCCTAATGCAACCCAGACTACTATACCCAGCAAAACTCTCAATTACCATAAATAGAAAAAAACCAAGATATTCCATGATAAAACCAAATTTCCACAAAAAATTTCCACAAATCTAGCCTTACAAGTGATAATAGATGGAAAACTCCAACACAAGGAGGGAAACTACACCCTAGAAAAAGCAAGACAATAATCTACTTTCAACAAAGGCAAAAGAAGATAGCCACACAAACATAATTCCATTTCAAATAACAAAAATAACAGGAAGCAACAATAATTTTTCTTTAATATCTCTGAACATTAATGGCCAAAATTCCCCCAATAGAAAGACATACACAAACTTAGATATGCAAACAGGTACCAGAATTATGCTGCATACAGAACATTCACTTCAGTGACAAAGGCAGAGTCCACCTCAGAGTAAAAGGCTGGAAAATATTTTCCAAGTGAACAGACCCAAGAAACAAGCTGGACTAGCCATTCTAATATCAAATAAAATTGACTTTCAACCAAAAGTTATCAAAAAAGATAACGGACACTTCATATTCATCAAAGGAAAAATCTACCAAGATGAACTCTCAATTTTGAACATCTATGCTCCAAATGCAAGGGCAGTCACATTCATAAAAGACACTTTACTAAGGCTCAAAGCACACATTGTACTTCACAAAATAATAGGAGGAGACTTCAACAACTCTCTCTCATCAATGGATCATGGAAACACAAGCTAAGCAGAGACACAGTGAAACTAATAGAGGTTATTGACCAAATGGATTTAACAGATATCTATGGAATATTTCGTCCTAAAACAAAAGAATATACCTACTTCTCAGGACCTCACGGTACCTTATCCAAAACTGTCCATATAATCAGACACAAAATAGGAGTCAACAGATACAAGAAGATTGAAATTATACCATGAATCCTATCTGATCACCATAGAATATGGCTGATTTTCAATAACGAAAACAACAGAAAGCCAAATACACATGGGAGCTAAAAAATGACCTACTCAGTGATAACTTGGTCAAGGAAAAAAAAAGAAAATACAAAGAAAAGAGAGAGAGAGAGAGAGAGAGAGAGAGAGAGAGGAAGGAAGGAAGAAAGAAAGAAAGAAAGAAAGAAAGAAAGAAAGAAAGAGAAGGAAAGAAAGAAAGAAAGAAAGAAAGAAAGAAAGAAAGAAAGAAAGAAAGAAAGAAAGAAAGAAGTTAAAGACTTTTTTGAGAAATTCTGTGAATTTTTCATAACTTCTAAATGTTTTTTCACTATTGTATAGTTATAAAATCTTAGACATCAGTCTTATCATTAGTGTGTTAGTATAAACTAAGGCAGAAGCTACTGTACATGACTTGTAGAGATAATCCTACATAGCACTCAATAAAGTCAATTTATTGAAGTTTCTCAGACTACACACAATCTGTTGCAACTGGTCACGTGTACCATTTAGTGGTAAGAGAATTCACAGACGAAGTGTAAGCACATTCAGAGATATGGATATAGGTGATAAAATTTAATTTACAAAAGAAACAGAGGGACAGCAAAACTCCAACATATAGAATTTATTTTAATGTTCCCAATATTCTGAGAATTTTTGTGTTTTCCATTTCATGTTACTAAAGAAATTCCTACGTTGTGCTCCCTTTTGGTTTCTCTTCAATCTCTTGGTATCTCTCAAAGTTTCTTAGTCTTTCCTTCCTTTGAAACGTTTGATGAGATTTTTTTTTCGTGTTTTTCACAAATGCCCCTTGTGTTTTAAGTAACTGAAAATTATAGGAATCATTTTTGAGATTTATATCTGCATAATATTTAAGAAACTCTTCAGTATGTTTCTGAGACAACATATCTTATGGTTCATAATGTTCATGTGTATTCCAATTACAGGTGATGATGAACACTATCATTAATAACAAGTTTATCCATTAGATTTATCCTTTTATAACTGACTAATCTTCCCTTTAGAGCTCATGAATACTATGGGATGAATTCCCTGATATTTTGTATATGCAGTTTCTTTATTTTTTTTCATTCAGAAATGTGAATATCCACAGGTTTCTTGTCTTAACAGTAGTAATAATAATAAATCTATTTTTCCCTTATGCTGATTTTTTGTATTCCATTATTTCTGCATTTGTTAAGTAAAATTCTATTATGACTCATGTATTTCACATTCATTTATTCAGTTGAAGAGAGGAAATTTGATTAATGGAATCTATTTTATTTTATCACTGATAGTTCTGCATTGTAATTTGGCTTGTTTTTCAAATTATTAGGACCCCTCTCTCTCTTTCTCTTTGTGACTCTTTCTTTGTCTTCTCTCCTTCTCTCTCTTTCTCTTTGTATGTGTGTACGTGCATGTGACTGTGTGTATAAAACTTAATGCATTTCTTTATATATTATTTAAATAAATATTTAAATGCTCATATAAATAAAATTTGTTTTTAAGCTAACAGTGCAAAAATGTAGTGGGATTATAATGCCAAGAACTATGGTTCTTTAAAAAAATATATAGCACAGAATAGAAGTTTGATTTCAGCATCTGGACACTTAGCATTCTGTTTGCTACCATTTGTAATGGTCTCTTGATTTCTTGGAAAGTTATGAACATCACTAATTATTGCAAAAACACATATTTGTGATTATCTGTTTAACAATAAAGGACTACTTGAGTTTTTCTCTCTTTTCTGTGTTTGCAACTTATATTTTCCTCTGTCATTATACAATGTCTTTTTTGAATTTATACCATATTTATTTATTAAACTTGTTTATAAAATGATCTTTTGAAGAATAATTAGCACATGTTCTTGTAAAAGTTTTGCAATGATCACAGATTTATTTGTAGCTCATTTTGTTTATATTCTTAAGTTATATGATAATATATAAGTTTAAAAAATTATTTATATTGGTTATTTTCTTCATTCCTGTCACTGGGATTATATTTTCTATTCTTAGTACAATTAATTTCATTTACTTAGGTTTATTTATTTATTTATTTATTTATTTATTTATTTATTTATTATAGCATGGTGTGTATTTTTTCCATAACTATTTGTTTTATTTGTTCACATTCTGATAAGTGGAAATTATATAGAATAGAGTTGAAGAACTATCCACAAAGACACATTCAAAGAATAAAACTACTCCTATTTGTAACCCAGCTCCTGCCTCAGTTCTTTCCATCATTTTCTAAACCACTACTGCTTGTAGGAAATTATTCTTTTTTAGATTTAGTTCCTATTTTGTCAAAAATACGCAGACTGTTTTTTTTTTTATTAGATATTTTCTTTATTTAGATTTCAAATGTTATCCCCTTTCTTACTTTCCCCTCCGAAAAACCTCTATCCCCCATTTCCGCTGCTCTGCAACCCACCCACTTTCATTCCCAGTCCTGGCATTCCCCTATTCTAGGGCATAAAACCTTCACAGGACCTAGGGCCTCTTCTCCCATTGATGACTGACTAGGCCATCCTCAGCTACTAGGCCATCCTCAGCTACATATACAGCTAGAACCACAGGTCCCACCAAGTGTTTTCTTTGATTAGTCGTTTAGTTTCAAGGTGCTTGGGGGGGGGTACTGGTTAGTTCATATTGATGCTCCTCCTATGGGGCTTCAGACCACTTAAGGTCCTTGGGTACTTTCTCTAGCTCCTTCATTGGGGACCTTGTGCTCTGTCCAATGGATGATTGTGAGCATTCACTTCTTTATTTGCCAGGCACTGGCAAATGCCCTCAGGAGACAGTTAAATCAGTCTCCTGTCAGCAGACTCTTGATGGCATCTGCCATAGTGTCTGGGTTTGGTGGTTGTTTGTGGGATGGATCCCCAAGTGTGGCAGTCTCTGTATGGTTGTTCCTTCACACTCTGCTTTGAACTTTGTCTCTGTAACTCCTTCCATGGGTAATTTGTTCCCCCTTCTAAGAAGGATTCTGAGCTTCTGGGCTAATATCCACTTATCAATGAGTGCATATCATGTGTGTTCTTTTGTGATTGGGTTACCTTACTCAAGATGATATCCTCCAGATCATCCATTTGTCTAAGAATATCATAAACTTATTGTTTTTAATAGCTGAGTAGTACTCCATTGTGTAGCATATTTTCTGTTTCCATTCCTCTGCTGAAGGACACCTGGATTCTTTCTAGCTTTTGGCTGAAGATCTTTACCAATCCTAAATCTGATAGGGGGCTAATATCCATGTAATATCTCTTGAACTATTCAACTTGAGGTCTTTTGGTTTATTGGGATCATTTTTCACCCTATATCTCGATTTGTTTTGTAAGAGTTAACTCCTTATGGCTTCCCGACTCTTCGTGGATTTTAAAAAAAGTTGTAGGAATTAGTAATATCTTTACGTTTAGTTTTGTTGGGACTCTAAGATGGAGTGTGGTCAGTCTTACCCTAAGATCAAAAACTCAGGTGAGAGCAGATGCTGGCAGGATGTTGAGAAAGAGAAATACTCCTCCATTGCTTGTGTGACTGCAAGCTGGTACAACCACTCTGAAAATCAGTTTGGTGATTTCTCAGCAAATTGGACGTAGTTCTACCAGAAGATCCAGCAATACCACTCCTGGGCATATACCCAGAAGATGCTCCAACATGTAATATATATATATATATATATATATATATATATATATATATATATATATATATATATATATATATATATATATATATATATATATATATATGCTCTACTATGTTCATAGCAGCCTTATTTATAATAGCCAAAATGCTGGGTTTTTTGTTTGTTTGTTTGTTTGTTTTTGTTTTTGTTTTTCGAGACAGGGTTTCTCTGTATAGCTCTGGCTGTCCTGGAACTCACTTTGTAGACCAGGCTGGCTTTGAACTCAGAAATCTGCCTGCCTTTGCCTCCTGAGTGCTGGGATTAAAGGCGTGCGCCACTGCACCCGGCTCCTGTTTTAATCTTAAGAATATCAACCACTATTATAGGTACTATCTACACTATAGTCTTCAAAATTATTTTGACTATGTTTTAGTTTTGTGATCAATATGTTAGTTGTCATGGACATTCGAACTATTGAATTACCATATTATATTAAATAAAGCACTATCCATGTAGATGAATAGTAGAAAAAGATTTATACACACAAGATAGGGCATAGGGGAATAACGTGATCAAAGTATACTGTATAGTTGTATCAAAATATTATTATGAATCTCAGAAGTATGTGCATTTATAACATGAAAGAAAGGTTAGTGTACATATTGAGATGGAATCCCAAGAAAAAGAAACTGATTGGGAGCAGAATATATTGTATGTATGCTGGAGAATTTGTAGTATGATTATAAGAGTAAGATTTTTCATTCTGTGATATGGTAAGTATTAGGCCAAAGTTCTTGGGAATCATTTTATTATCTGAAAGTAAAGTAACTCTTTTTCAGATGGAAGTTTACCTACATATTCCTTTTATTCACATGTACTCAATACTCATGGAGTGATTTTGATATTCTGGAAAATAAAAGAAATAGTTATAGCAAATATAAAAGACTATGATACTGAGAGATCATTATAAAAACAATGAAAAACTACTATGAGTTAGAACCTCAGCAAATGATAGGGGACATGAATATTTTGTAACTAGAAGACATTATTTGTTAAATGACAATATGTTTTATTTAAGTATCTATGCAGTAAAGAATATTTCCCTCAAGAAACAATGACATTTTGACTTTATAAGCAGTCCAGTGAGTTGAATATAATTATGTGTAGACTCAATGTTGAACAAATCACTTGCTCTTTTTAATTCTAAGTACAAATTACACCGTAAGTGATATTTTCATAGGGAAGTATCATAAATAGAAGCATGGACAACAGATACCTTTAAAAAGTCAATTGACATTCTCTGACCTTCAAGCTCAGAGAGAGAATCTGAGTGTATAGTTTGTACCTTTTGACATAAACTATGCTGAACTGAACACATGCCCTTTCCAAAAATACTGCTGGGAGCAGCTCTCTGAGTGTCATTCATCATCTCTTTCCATGCTGACATCTCACTGAAAAAAAAATAGAAGAAATGGTTACTGTCAGGTATTGATGAAGGATAAGAAAAAAATTAATTTCATGGGTATTTGAAAACATTGTTCAATGACGCTGCAATGTTTTGTGTACATGAACAAAAGAATTCATATGAACAGAACTTTGTAGACATAAAGGATTTATCTGGTTACCTCTTATGACATTGACATTTACAATGAAAAATGTTTCTAGTGGCAAAAAATTCCCTATTAAGGTGTGCTTATGAAATGAAGTTTGAAAGTATATAAAATTTCCACATATATTTTCAAAATATATTAATGCATTCATATATTTATTTACTATTTTATGTAGTGAGTGTGTGGGTGCATGTGTGTGCATGCATGTGTGTGTGTGTGTGTGTGTGTGTGTGTGCTTGAGTCTATGCATATGTATTGTGTGCATGCAAATGCTCATGGATATCAGAAGAGGACATCAAATCTCCAGGCACTAGAGCTACTGGCAATTGTTTCCCCATGATAAGGAGGTAAAGAATCAAACCTGGGTCCTTTATAAGAGTCATAACAGATTATCACAACCAAGAAAGTAACTTCTTAAGGCTCTTAAAAACTTTTAATGTATGTGGTCTAATGAATTTTAAATTCTTCAAAAGACAAGTGGAAATACATATTGTTTTCTTTCAGCATAATCAAAATATATTTACTAACTTTTGGAATATTAAGGAAAATGTGTGCTATATATTATAATACATTTTTACCAATACAATTAATTTTGAATAGGTATGTCTCATAGTTTCCTTGATTTTTCTCTGAGGCTTTTTTTAAAATATAATTTTATTTGTAATTAATTTTTTACACCCATATTCCATTCCCTGCCCCTTCCCTTCCACCCTCCAACTGTTTCACATTCCACACCTCCTCCCAACCACACCCTGTCTCCACATGGATGCTCACATCCCCCAACCCATCTGACATCTAAACTCCCTGGGCCTACAGTCTCTTGAGGGTTAGGTGCATCATTTCTGAATGAACATAAACCTGGAAGTCCTCTACTGTGTGTGTGTTGGGGGCCTCATATCAGCTGGTGTATGCTGTCTTTTTGGTGGTCCAGTGTTTGAGAGATATTGAGGGTCCAGATTAATTGAGACCACTGATCCTCCTATAGGATCACCCTTCTCCTCAAATTTTATCAGCCTTTCCTAATTTAGCAACAGGGGTCATCTGCTTCTGTCCATTGGTTGAGTGCAAATAACTGCATCTGACTATTTCAGCTGCTTGTTGGGTCTTTCGAAGGGCAGTCCTGATAGGTCCCTTTTTGTGAGAGGTCCATAGACTCAGTAATATTGTCAGGCCAATTACAGGGTTGGAAGTAGAGAGGAGCCTGGGGAAAAGAAGGGCCAGTGGGGACAATATACCAACTAAACATATACCCTATCAGGTAAAATATCCCAGTGATTTGTTTTTGAAACAGTCTTTCTATCCTGTGTGTGTATCATTATACAATTTAAAGGCAAAGGTCCATTTGTTAAAGATCAGGGTTTTTACCCATGAGTCATCAAATGCTGAATTATATATATATATAGTATAAAACTTGGTATTAGATTACCCCCAAGTCTAATTTTTTACTCAGTCTACAAGACAATTGGGTACAGGGGTCACAAAAGCTGATCTAAAATCAGTTATAACTTGATTATAAAGGAGAAATGTTCTGGTCATTGAAAGCAAAGGTAAAATCAGACAATATATATATATATATATTTTGGTTTCAAAGATGATTTCAAAATCAAAGAGAATTATAAAACTCAAAAACTAGACATAAAAGAACTGTTTTTCCTGTTGGTGAACTTGTAGTAAAATCATACAATGAGCAGAATTATAGCTGTTTATGTAGTTTGGTTTTCTCTATGCCCATTCCCCTATTTCATTACCTATGTATTTACTTTGTACATGTACATAATTTAGCTGCAAATGATTTTAGACTATATCTAATTCTACAATCACATGTGTACTAGTTTCAATAACTTTTCTAAGACAATAACACCAAATCAGAGCCTTAAATCTAGATAAATGTCAATAGAGAGCTGATTGAAATGTTGTTCATATTTTTTCCTCAGCTCAAGAGGTTTTTCATAACTAATTTGGTGTGTAGTATACATTTATTACTACAGCAAAGTACTGCCACAAAACATAACTCATTTATACCCCACCACACGAATCCAGCCATTTCTATAATTGTTGGCAACTCAGGGAATGTTAGATGTGAGATCAGTGTGAATGGCCAGTTTTATATTCTATGATGAATGTAAATACCAAGTAGGATGAAATTACACTAAGTAAATCACAACTTATCTAACTCATGAAATTATGTGTTTTGCTTCATTTTTCTCAAACATGCAAATTTTGATGATCTAGAGAAGAATGAAGGACATTTGAAATTTTGTTTATAGTTTTATATATTTTTTATTTAACACTTTTATACTTACAACATATTTTGTTCATGTTTTTTCCCTCAACCAGCTATTCTTTTTTTTGATATCTTTTTTTCCAACTTTTATTAGATATTTTCTTCATTTACATTTCAAGTGTTATCCAGAAAGTTCCCTATACCCTCCCCCCTCCCTGCCCTGCTCCCCTACTCACCAGCTATTCTTAGACCATGAGTTAGTTTGTCTTTTTCTTGAGTGCTTTATCATTAAATTAAAGGAGAACAAGTTATCAAAAGCCTGAAAGTGTTCTTGAAGATTGGCTTATATCTGCAATCTCAAGAGATGTGTGAATGTGTGTTGAGAGTGTGATATAAAGTGAAAATCAAAAATGATAGCATGAGGGCTTCTTTTGCATCGTATTAGTTAGTTTAGAAGTCTCCAATGGGCTTGGTAAATAAGCTATCCAAACTAATCTTTTATTTTCATAACAAACAGGAAGAAAACTGTATTTAAAATTTAAAAAGAAAAAGATGTGGCAAATATCATAAGATCTTTCATTTTGTGAACATCCTAGTATAATTTTTCATATTATGACATTTCTTGATATATTTTATAAGATACAAGCTCGATTTTTAACAATCAGTGCAAACAGGTTTCCAGTGTTTGTGGGTAAAGCATTACCAATTACAGTACTCGAAGTCAAGCACATAAATTTCTCTAATATTTTCATAAATAAATTATACATGTACATATTATAGACATAAGAAAAATATAAACCACACTTTTTGCTCACTTGACTCCTAATCTAGAAGATTGCAATCAATTTCTGTATAATAATCATCTGAAGAAGCCTAAATGTGGACCTAGCTCTAGGGATTATGATTAAATTAGGATTTATTGTACAGTCTGCATTTTAATAAGCTCCCATAAAATTATGAAGCAGATGGTTAGGAGAATGAGCTTGGAGATTTCTCTTATCTGCTGAATTCCTTAGAAATGCCTAAGGTAAAGGAATTTCTAAACTAATTTTTTAAAAAGAGTGTAACTTGCATCCTTTATGCAAGTATTTTTAAAAATAAAAAACACATGTAAATAAAGCACAATGGTATTCCTACTATGAAAGAACTGATTACAATCCATGAAACTCATTTACTAAGTGATGTGGAGATAACTAAGGGGTGACAAAGAAATTATATATATATATATATATATATATATATATATATATATATATATATGGTAGGAATGGTGCCCTGCCTGTAATCCAACACCAGAAGGCAGAGATAAGGTCCATTGATCAAGCTGACTATAATGACTAGTCTGTAAATTCTGGGTTTAATTAAGATTCCATTCCACAATGACTATGGTGGAAGAACAATCACAGAACAGGATAACTATAGTGACCAGTCTTATCTTTGGACTCTGGGTCTGATTAAGAGCCCCTTCCACAATGACTGTAGTGAAGACCATTTACAGAGCAAGTTGACTATGATAACTAGACTTATCCGTGAATTCTGGGTTTGATTAAGAGCCCCTTTCTCAATGACCATGGTGGAAAAACAATCAAAGAATATTAGATGCATAAATTTTATGCTTCGACATGAATTTATGAAAATATGTGTTTGCACAGTTCAATCACAACTGGGTGAACATTCGTACTCACAGGCTCATCTCACACACACACACACACACACACACACACACAAACACACACACACAGAGAGAGAGAGAGAGAGAGAGAGAAACTAAAGTCATTAAGAAAAATGTTCATGTTTTTATCATATTTTTGGGCTCATTTGCGTATACTACTACCATATCATCTACAAACACTTCTTCATTGCCAGTTTGTATCCCCTTGATCGCCTTTTGTTGTGGTATTGCTCTAGCTAGAACTTTTTGAGTACTATATTGAATAGGTACATGCAGAGTGGACAGCCTTGTCTTGTCCCTGATTCTAGTTTGCTTCAAGTATTTCTCCATTTAACTTAATATTGGCTCTTGGTTTCGTTTCATTACGTTTATGATGTCCCTTTAATTCCTCATGTCTCCAATACTTTTAATATGATCGTGTGAATATTTTCATTGAGCTTGTTTATATAGTGGATTACATTAATGGACTTTCACATATTGAACCAACCTTGAATCCCTTGGATGAAGCCTACTTGATAGTGGTGAATGATGGTTTTGGTGTATTCTTAGATTTGGTTTTCTAGTTTTTTATTTTGTTTTGTTTTTTTGTTTGTTTGTTTGTTTGTTTTGTTTGTTTGTTTCCAGACAGGGTTTCTCTGTGTAGCCCTGACTGTCCTGGGACTCACTCTGTAGACCAGGCTGGCCTCGAATTCGGAAATCAGCCTACCTCTGCCTCCCAAGTGCTGGATTAAAGCCATACACCAGCATGCCCGGCTGGTTTTCTAGAATTTTATTGAGTATTTTTGCATTGATATTCATAAGGGAAATTAGTCTGAAGTTCTATTTCTTTGTTGGATACTTATGTGGTTTATGTTTCAGACTAATTGTGGTTTCATGGAATGAATTATGTAATGTCCCTTCTATTTCTATTTTATGGGATAGTTTGAGAAATGATGATATTAGCTCTTCTTTAAAGGCCTGGTAGAAATCCACATTAAAGCCAACTGGCCCTGGGCTATTTTTGTTTTGGAGGTTTTTAGGGACTTTTTCTACTTCCTTGGGGGACATGAGCCTTTTTAGATAGTTTAGCTACTCTTGATTTAACTTTGGTATGCAGTATCTAACTAGAAAAATTAAACATGTCATCTAGATTTTCAGTTTTATTGAGTGTAAGCTTTTGTAATAGCACCTGATGATTTTTTGAATTTCCTCAGTTTCTGTTGTTATGTCTCCTATTTCATTGTATTTTTGGGTATTTTCTCTCTGTTCCCTTTAGTTCGGCTATGGGTTTATCTATCTTGTTATTTTCTCAAAGACCAAGCCTTGGGTTTGTTGAGTCTTTGTATCATTCTCTTTGTTTCTATTTGGTTGATTGCTGCTCTGAATTTGACTATTTTCTGCCATCTACTCCTTTTGGGTGTGTTTGCTTCTTTTTGTTCTAGGACTTTCAGGTGTGTTGTTAACTTGCTATTGTAGGATCTCTCCAATTTCTTTAGAAGGACACTTATTGCTATGAATTTTCCTCTTAGCACTGCTTTCATTGTATTACATGACTTTGGGTATGCTGTGTTATCACTTTCATTGAATTCCAGGAAGTCGTTAATTTATTATTTTATTTCTTCCTTAACCAAATTATCCTTGAGTGGAGAGTTGCTCAGTTTCCACAGGTCTGTGGATTTTCTGCTGTTTTTGTTGTTATTGAAGTATAGCCTTAGTCCATGTTGATCTGATAAGATGCATGAGATAATTTCAATCATTTTGTATCTGTTGAGGTTTATTTTGTGACTAATTATATGGTCAGTTTTAGAGAAGGTATCATGAGGTGCTGAGAAGTTATGTTCTTTTGTTTTAGGGTAAAATGTTTTGTATATATCTGTTAAATCCATTTGGTTTATAACCTTTACTAGTTTCACTGTGTCTCTGTTTAGTTTCTGTTTCAATGACATGTCCGTTATTGAGAGTTGGGTGTTGAGGTCTCCCTCACTATTATTGTGTGAGGTTCAATGTGTGCTTTGAGCTTTAGTCAAGTTTCTTTTATGAATGTGGGTGTGGTACATAGATGTTCATAATTGATACTTTCCCCTAATCGATTTTTCCTTTGAAAAATATGAAGTGTCCTTCCCCACCTCACTTGATAACTCTTGGTAGGAAGTCTATTTTGTTGGATATTAGGATGGCAATTCATGTCCCTACAGACTAGATACTACCTTCAACATTTAAGGAGTATCTGCTTCCCATGCTTTTACTAAAAGCAAACAAAAACATACTGCAACAAAAAACTGCTGGAAAAACTATCTAGAATCTCACTGGGTTTGTTTGTTTTTTGTTTTGTTTTGTTTTGTTTTTAAGAGAAGAACTGAGGAGAAATTCTTTCTTGGAAACATATTTGCTTTGTAATCACTAGAGTTATTTAGTGGAGGATCAAGAGCAATTGTGTTCTACAGGATAACAGAGCAGTCCCCAGAGTGGGTACCATTCTGACCATATGAACAAGTGCTTTAATCTCCTCAGCAACCTTGAACACGGTGTCTCAGAAGGGTCAAACATACTCAGGTCATGGTGGACAATTAGCTTTATATTACAGTTATTTCAATGGCGTCTGGTGCTTTTAACACACGACACTCTCTTATATACATGTACACTAGCATAGGGTGCCAAAGTTTACATCTTTAAAGTATCATTCCACTTTTATCTCTTCTCTGAAAATTCCCATCCCTTTTCAACTGTTAGCATGCTTCTCTGGTTTTTCATAGTATGTTTGCCATGGTATTATCTGATTGTCTCTGGTATGTCACAGTTTGATGGTTTTTACAATTGCGTGTAAGATCCTATCCACAGAAAATAAAATCTTTACATTGAGAAATAGGTCTTGTACACATATATGTATATATGTATAAATAACTATATATATTATGTATATACATATATAATATACATGTATCCATATACACAACTACTCTCTCTCTCTCACTTACAAACACACTCATACACACACAAAATATAATCCCAAGGACTACCATAGTGGCTGAGTGATGGAGCACATGCATGGATATTGCACATGCACTATACAAATCTAAAAGCTCAATATTATATCTGATTTATAGAATAGGAAAGAGAAATAGATTTTAAGAATAATGTCAGTATAAATAGAAGTTGTTGAAGTCAACATTTAAAGCAACAACAATAATAACAACACTAACAATAGTAATATCAAACATACCCACTTAAGATCTTTTTGTTTCTTTCATGAGTTATATTTATTACATTACTGTCTGGCACACTGAAGAGAAAGAGTGACCATGCCATGTCGTACATTTCCTACTTCTGAAGGCATCCTACTGAGGTCAATTAAAATGTACAATGTGAAATCTAGTCTTCAGAACTAAACACTGTCATAATTCTTCCGCTCTCATCCAGGAACAAAGCCAAAGGCAATGCTTTCATTTCACTCTGGAAATTAGTAAAATGAAAATCTATCAGCATTTAGAAAATAACATTTTGAACTATAGTGATATTTACCCAAATTGGTAGCATCATTGTATATGCTCATAGGTAAAGGGAAATATGGAAAGCCTACTTATCCTTTTAATTAGTGTGTTTGCTTTTTTTTTTAAGACACAGGAGAACTAAATTATATGTTAAGGATAAACTTTTTATTTTAAATTATATGATAATAGTATTGTGTTCTGGTTAGTTTTCACAAATGAAACAAATTAGAAATACTTAGGAAAAGGTAAACAATTGAGAAAATTCACCCCCCCACACACACACCAAATTGACTTGTAGAAGTGCCTATGGGGCCTGTTTTTTAAAGGGGAGATTAATATGGGAGGGAACTTTAGGAGGTGGATCTATTTGGCACAAAGACAATAGGCTCTGGATTTGAAGGTCAGCAGTTTAATCTGTTATTTCTTCTGGTTCTGTTTTCTGGTCTGAGGGAATATGAACTGTCACTGTCCCACACATGCACTTCTGTGGACTGTCCAGTCTGTCAGACCTTTTCAACTACAATAGACTGAATTTCCTTGGAAACCATGTTTCTAAATCAGTGATTCCCAACTTGTGTTCACAACCTCTTTGACAAACCTCTATCTCCAAAAATATTTGTATTACTATTCATAACAATAGCAAAATTACAGTTTTCAAGTAGCAATAAAAATAATTTTATGGTTGGATATCACTACAGCATGTCAAATAATGAAGGTTGAGATCCACTTTTTCTCATATTTTGTTTTAGTTAGATATTTTGGTCAAATGGATAAGAAAAGTAACAACAAAAATGTATAATGAGTAAAATTGTTTAATATATACTCTAAGTTATAAAGAATATCACAGAATTTTAAAAGGCCAAGACACAGAAGGAAAGAAGAGGCTACATGGATGTACTAACATCTGAATATCACCATGACATGTTTATCATAAATTAATGAACCAAAAAGGTTAGGTAATATTCTGGGACAATATTATCAGTCTAATTTATTTGCTACCATAAACAGCAGAGTCCTTATGCAATTTTTATCTACAGTTTTAACTGAAAGTAGATCAAATATAGAATGATAGCTTCAAGAATTTGTAAATTATTATTCAATAGAATATTGTCCCACAGATTGTGTGCAAAGTTTTGAGTTCAATTATATGTAAGTCTTAGGAAAATATACTTTCAAAAAAACATTGGAAAGCTCGGGACAAAACATGCCTACAGGAAGAGTGGAGTAAAACAAAAGATAATTTAAAATAAAATAGATGAAACTTACCGATTTTATTATTGGAAAATGTTTTTATTTCTTTAAGAATGTCTAGTTTGGGAAACCGATAACATCATTTCATACATAAAAGATAACTATATATAATAAAATATTTGTAAAGAAAGGTACCTATGCATAATTACATAATGGAATAAAAACATTTGTAATAAATTTTTATGTTAACATATTTTTACAATATGAAAATGCTGTCATAGCATACAGAACTATTTCTTTGAGGATATAAAACACAGTTCTTCACAAGGAAATTTAATTTTTTCTACCATGCATATACTCATATCACATACATGCTTTTATCTATTTTATCACAGCTGTCCTTGTAACCTTTATCAACATAATTTAGGTTTTGATTAATTGAGTTCTGTCACATAGCAAAAGCTTACTGTCTGCATGATTTTAGGCAACAAAGAAATAGTACTGAAGCCTCTTTCATTTTATTTTCTGCAAGGTCAGGGTGTACTATACATAGGCAAATAAAAGAAAAACATTTAGCAAAATGTTAAGAGGAACTTTACACTATTAGACTGTAGCAACCTCTGTAACGTCTCTCCAAAATTATTCCTGTCTAGTAGTAAAACTTATCCTGTTAAAAATAAAGATAAAATCATAAATTCACTGTTAATTATATAGCAAATGATGCATTTAAAAACATCATGTAATGTGATTAATGTTCTAGAGGTCATATTTTAGGAATATAACATGAAAACAAAAATGGGGATGAGGCCATACACTGTTATATGAGAGAAACATGAAGCAAGGTGGCATATGATGAATAGAGATAAAAATATAATTAATGATATTAAATGCAGTGATTAAAAATACAATATTTAATACAAAAGTTCCTTATCAATAAGATCAAGTATAAATGTAAAGATATAAGAGTGGCTGGGCCACAATCCAAGAAGAACTCACATGATATGAACTCACTGATAAGTGGATATTAGCCCAGAAATTTAGAATATCCAAGATACAATTGCAAAACACATGAAACCCAAGAAGAAGGAAGACCAAAGTGTAGATACTTCGTTCCTCCTTAGAATGGGGAACAAAATACCCATGGAAGGAGTTACAAAGACAAAGTTTGGAGCTGAGACAGAAGGAAAGACCATACAGAGACTGCCCTACCGGGGGATCCATCCCATAATCAGCCACCAAACGCAGACACTACTGCATATGCCAGGAAGATTTTGCTGACAGGACCCTGATATAGCTGTCTCTTGTGAGGCTATGTCAGTACCTGGCAAATACAGAAGTGGATGTTCACAGTCATCTATTGGATGGAACACAGGGCCCCCAATGGCGGAGCTAGAGAAAGTACCCAAGGAGCTCAAGGGGTCTGCAACCCTATAGGTGGAACAATATGAACTAATCAGTACCCCAAGAGCTCATGTCTCTAGCTGCATATGTAGCAGAAGATGGCCTAGTTGGCCATCATTTGGAGGAGAAGCCCTTGGTCTTGCAAAGATTATATGCCCCAGTACAGAGGAATGCCAGTACCAGGAAGCGGTAGTGGGTGTGCTAAGGAGCAGGGCCAGGGGAGTGTATAGGGGACTTTGGGGATAATTTTTGAAATGTAAGTGAAGAAAATATCTAATAAAAAAATAAAAACGTGGCTGGGCCAAAGGATAATCAGGACAACATTAAATGTTGGAAATGCATAGATGCTGTCCAATTTGTTACAATCTCTGCTATGGGAAATTTAGCCTGATTAGGAAAAATATCTATATCCAGGTCAAATTACCTATGATGTACACAGTCCGTGGAAGAATGGAGTCAACAATTCAAGGACATAGAGCAATGTTAGGTTGATAGTATCCTTGGAGCCATAGCTGCTACAAAGGGATCATTTTCATTGGCTTATGCTAAAAGTCATATTTACTGACAGATTGGTTTTCTCCAGCCTAGGTCTAACATGTACTTTCTAGCAGTCTTGCATGTTTACTAAAAGCGTGTTTATTAAAGCCATTAATTGTCTGATCCAATAAATTAAGAAAGATTATGAGGTATTCATTACCTTGGGCACAAAAAAATCAGATTTTCATGCAAACTTTTAATGACATAAAAATAATACCTTAGTGAGTAAAACAATAAACTCAGGAAAATATGAGGTACCAATATGAATACACCCACACTTAGGAAACATTATAAATGTGGTTACATTTAGAATATGGTGGTTTAATTTTCTAGGCAGGTCTTTTATTTAATTGGAAGGATTTAGAGGATCAGATGAAACACAGAACAAGACAAAGAGAAGACCACCACAGGACACAGGCAGAGATCAGAGTAGATTTCTTTAATAAAGAAATCCAGGTAATATCAGAATCTTGGATCAATCAGGGAGGAACTGTTCATGAATGCCCAGTGGCTATGACACCTGGAGACAACATAATCTTGAAATATGGGCAACAGTCATATGAGAAAAAAATTTCTTCTGGTTTTAAATCTTTAGATTTGTAGAAATTTGATGAAGTGGTTGGGGACATTTCTATAGTTTCTAATAATAAACCTTGTATATTTTAATCCATATTTAAAAATAAGCCTGTATTATTTGTATAGCATAGAAGTGTGTGTGTTCATTTAAAATTTTTCCCCTGCGAATCCTTTTGAAATCAAAGCAGTTGCTAAATCATCATTTATCACTCCTTGAGTCAAGCCAGGATGAATCAACATATCTGTAAATGTTTACATTCACCAAAATAGTTTACAACCTTTCAAACTGTATTGATGTCATACAAATGAAAGCCAAATAAAGAAGAGATACTTCAGTCAATTCCCACATCAGATAATATTAAAACATCCCATCATTTTGCTAATTCTGAATGTGATACATTAAACGAATGTAAAAGAATTCACCGTGAACCCGGAGATTGAGCAGACGTTGTAGAGACTCTGATTATGAATCACTGTCTGTAGATCCTTCAAAAGCATTCAGGCCAAATTACACATCCATATCATTTCTGACTTTCTCTGCCAGGCAGCAAACATTTACAGTGTAAAGATGGAAATGTCTGAAATTTCCACAATTAAAGAGACCCGTTCTTAACTGCACAGATATGACTATAAAATATAACAACTTTTTTTTTCTCTCTTTATTAGATATTTTCTTCCTTTACATTTCACATGTTATCCAGAAATTTTCCCTTACCCTCCCGCGTCCCCGCCCTGCTCCCCCACCCACCCCCTCCCGCGTAATGGCCCTGGCATTCCCCTGTTCTGGGGCATATAGAGTCTGTATAACCAAAGGGCCTCTCCTCCCAATGATGGCCAACTAG
>LR750099.1:60847-104772 GCA_902729485.2 Mus minutoides | reverse complement strand
GCTGGCGGCCCTATCCACTGCGTTCAGAGAGGGATGATGGCGGTCCGGCCATAACAACTTTTTAATGCTAGTTAGAGAGGAAGCATATTTCCTTTTGTAAGCTTCTTATGATGATTTGTATGATATTAAATTTTAATACTATTCCGTAAGTAAATTCAAACATTTGAAACTTTGATAATTTAATATATATAATATATAATATATTATTTAATATATACATTTTATATATAGAGAGAGAGTGAGAGAGACAGATTCATCACTCATGGTGATAATATAAACTGATAAATTACCTCTTACTTTTATATAACATAGTTAAAACCAGAGAAATATGCAATTTATTTCATATTTTCACCAATAATATAACATGTAGAATTAATGAACATTTTTTCAAAAAATAATGGAATCTGTACACTTCTTAAGGAATAATAAACATTTCATCCTAACTGCATTTCAATATAAGATAAATTAATCACCCTTCCCCATCCTTCAAGGCTGAGGATGGGTTAAAGACAGAGAAAAAGAGAAATCATCTAAGGATTCATTATAGTCACCATAAATGAAACTAGATATGCTCTCTTGAGAATGTTGTATGTTCTTTGTCATGCCCCACAACTGGAATCTCCCATATAGTGGTAGGAAAAGCAGCAAATTCTCACAAGAATTATGAAAGAGGTCTGTCCTAGGCAGAGGCAATAAATTCAATATGGATAAGGTCTTTCATATTAGGAATTGGTGAGTCCAATATGGATAAGGTCTTTCTTATTGGGAAGGCATGAACCCAATATGGATAAAGTCTTTCATAGTGGGAACAGATAAAGAAGTAATTCAACGTGTAGAAATATAATCAATAACATGGAAAGGTGCGTGCCTGTAGGGTCACGTCTCGAACCGTCCGGATTTTTGGATGTTCGTGAGTACTCTGTGTACCCAAAGTTTTCCTTGAGTAAGAGGACCCTTCTGTAAGAGTGTAGGTCAAAATAGGGACTTAAATCAGACCACGTATCTAGTAAGTCACCCTTAAAAATATAATTCGTGTCTTACTTAGGACTGTATTCGATTGACTCCCAGCATTCCAACAATCCTAGAGAATTCTTAACTTTCCATGAGAATTCAGTATCTAGGGACAGGGAGACTAATTAGCATTACATAGGAAGAAGCCAAAGCAGCTCAGAGCTGGCCTGCAGAATGTTTGCTAAGGGCAATCACTTAAAGGAATAGATAGAGTTCCCACTGAGAAAGGTATCTTAATTACAGCCAGGTAGAAACAGACTACTTTGCAGACTAAAAGCAAGTTGGTAAACTCCTCTTCCTTTAGAACCTACCTGGGCCTAAGATAAGAGGCCCACTAGTGCGGAACCCTCTACTGCTAGTTTTCACGAGGCTCAGAGAAAAAGCAGATTGTAACTAAGGTGTGAAATCCTTTGTCAGTAGCTAATCCTAAACAGAGCTGCCTTACTATTTACTGTAAATATACCTGGTTCCTGTAAGTCCTTTTGATGTATTCATTCCTTTGTATTGTGTCATTGTAACTTGATGGATGCACCTGGCCTGGTTTCTTCCCCACTGTATAAAAGTTTGGTGCTCAATCTCACAATTACACTCAGATTCATACTCCCTTGTGTGGTCTGTTTGTCATTCGCTGAATTTTTGCCCACTTGCTCAAGAGAACTTGACCCACGCAAACAAGGAACTTGAGAGGGTCTGCGGCAGAAAGGGAAGTTCAGACTTGACTTAAGTGTTTATTTATGCATCAGTTTTCCTCATTTAGTCCTTCAGGGATAATTTCCCTTTTCTGTGTAGAGAAAGAAATGTATAATGGACAGAGATATACTAGATGTGTCCTATGGTGGAACTTTAGGATTGGGAATTTAAAACCATTTTCAAATCTGTGAAGAATATTCTAGCTTTTAAAAGGTATTGTATGCTACATATTAGTCAAAGAAAGCTCAGGGAATGAAGACATAAGCTGTAATAATGTGAGTAGATGTAAGGCGTTTAATAGATGTGGCAGGATTTTATAAATGTCCAATAAAGAAAAAATGTAATAAACTGAACATTTGTGTTAAATACTTATTTTTCACTTTATGTGTACAGTGTTTACCTACATGTATGTATATGTAAATGTGTGCACCTGTGGCCTGAAGAGGGCATTAGTTCTACTGTTCTTGAAATTATAGATTATTATGAGCTGGCAAGTGAGTTCTAGAACCCATACATAGATTATTTGCAAGATTGGCATGGGATTTGAATTGCCAAGCATCTTTCTAGTTCTAACCATTTAAAGATGTACTTTTCCCCATGGTCTATATTACTTACTTTAATTATATATTTATATTGTTTGTATAATTATAGAAAGTCTATGACATTCCGTCAAACTAACTGGTGGTTATAAAGCATATAAATTTAAATCAAGTAAGTTTTCATCATAATGTACAACATACTCAATGATTTATTTATAAATTCATCAGCATACTAAAATATTTACAAAATACCTATTTTGTACCCATGCACTAAGTGGTAGTACATCACATATTCTGTAACATAAAAATTATAAAAATGAATAAGATATAAAATCCATGCTCAGAATCCTTAAGTTCAAGTAGAAAATACAGTATATATTAATTCATCACTTTAATAAAAGTGATTTGATAATTTTATAATGAAATGTAGAGTGCCTTAGCAATTTATATAGGAACATATTCAAATAAATGAATAGTAAAAATGGTATTATGGACAATGTAGGTGTCCAAAGAGTTCTAGAAGATTGCAGCATGTTCAATAATGGGAGTGGGTAGGTAATAGAGAGTTAACAATTTTTTAAAAATATGTAGAGAAGTTATTAGAGAATGAATGACCATATCATGAATTAATTATTTTAGTAAGTATTTGGAGTTTTAGATTTTTGTTTGGTTGTTTTGATTTGTTTTGGTTTGGTTTTTGTTTTATTTCTGTTGAGATAATTTTGAGTGACATCTTGGAGGAGTAAGCATGATTTTCCTGGGACTGAACTCCAACAGTGTCCAGGAAAGAATACTCAGTCCTGTGGTTGCACATAAACCTGGCAGCAAGATGGGTGAAGTCTGTTTGTTAGTAAATTTCAGGAGTCGTAGAGCCCATGTCTCAACCAAAATATGTATCTCTATAATTTCTTTAATACTAGGTCAAATTATGCAAATGTGTTTTTATCTTGATTTAAACAAAACTTCCCAGAGATCCTTGTAATAAATACCCCCCAAACCCACAAGTAAGCTTAGCTTATTAGAGCAGAGGCCAACAACAGTTTCTTGTTTGTTTGTTTGTTTTTATTATTCTTGTTGTTGGTTTTGTTTTTTGTTTTTCTGTTTTAACAACCATGGTTTACATCTGGCTATGTTGTTATAGAGAAGTTAACCCTATGGGTTTGTACTTAAAAGTCAGTTTGGACAATGAAGAGACAAAAACTGAAGAGGCAGAAGGCAGTTCTCACATGTTCAAACACATGCCATTTATCCCTGCCCAATCTTTTCAAGCCAGGGATTGTTTTTGTACTGTTGTAGTGTGCATAAATCATACCATTGGTCAAATATATCTTAAAAAAAAAACAAAAACGTTTTCCTATTGAGCTACATCCTCAGGCCCAAGAGAATTCTAATATTTGATACTGTGTATCTACAAAGAGCCAATTTCTGTCCTAATATAATTATCAGATCATAGACCATAGAATAAAATTAGAGCCATCAAATGCATCATCTCGGCACCTTGTTCATATTTTTACAAGCATGGTTTACAAAACCACATCCTGCCAACTTTAATTAATATTAGCAGAATGGAGATATATTGTGATCTCAGTTTTGATTGGACAGAATACTGCATACATGTTGATATATTGTGATCTCAGTTTTGATTGGACAGAATACTGCATACATGTTTTGGCTAGGTTTTGTCAACTTGAAGCAGAATAAAGTCACCTGGTAAAATGGTATAATTGTAGAATTGAATCTATCAGATTGGCCTGTTAACATATTTGTGGGGGAAAATTTATTGATTAATGACTTATGTGAGGTGATTTGGGCAGCTGGTCTTGGGTAGTAACATTCCTCTAGTCTCTGCTTCAGTTCTTGTATTGGCTTACCTGGATGAAACACCGTGACCTATAGTCAAATGAACCCTTTCTACCACCACATTTCTTTTTTTCATGGTTTTATCCCAAACAGAGAAACCTAATTAGAAAAGTACTATGTACAATTTTTAATGCGAGTTACTAATGCTTGATTGTCTAATTTTATGTTTGTTATCGATTTTCATAACTCTGTAAAAGAAGATATAGTGCTATCATAATTTAAACCTAGCTTCTATATATAACTTGTATCCTTTGTTCTCCATGTTGATTAACAGCTGTTCACTCTATGGAATGATGGCACAATCTGAAGAAAGCCTAGGACCATAATTGATGCGAATATTGATGTTTTCCCCTTCTGAATGAAGGTGAATTCTGCAAGAAAGTGTTCCAGACAATTAAATTTGGAAGAATATGGAATATGTTTAAAACTACTTTTTATGAATATTCTCATAAAATGTTAGGGTTTAATGAATAAATCATCAAATATGAGTTTACATGGCAAGATATTAATTAAATATTCTATTATGGTGTAGGGACATATAACAAAGAATGAAAGTCTGGGAGGGCTGAGGGGCAGGAGCAAAGACTAGCCCTTTTTAGTATGTATGTGTCACAAAGTTATATGAGACAGTTAAAGAATATATGCTAGCTGAGTGGCAGGGAAAAAAGAGAATTTCATTTAAAAAATTAGTAGTGAATTATGTACAATGTACTATTGATAAATTCTACAGTTCCTTGATGATTACCAAAGTACCACAGAATTAACTGAAAATTGTTAGAAACAAAATTTTTAGTGGGCCAGACTGAAGCTTTTTCTAAAATATAAAAATAATGTCATTTTTTAAACTAAAGTGTTCTGGCGAAAATTCAGACTTTGATGGAGCTTAAGACTGTATAAATGATTTCCAGATATCAGGTTGCTGGCCTTCAGGTAAAGAGTTTTTTGATTCTGATCAAAGGTTACAGGCAGCTCAATTTCACAAACTATTTGTAGAACGCTGGGAAATACTCAGGAGTGATTCAAGTTCAAAGTGCTTTTACCTTTTAGACTCCATCTGTTGTTGTCATGAGTTATATGAAGTCTACAGCTATCTGATCTTGTCAATGGATGGTAAAACCCCAAACAGCATGCTCATCAAAGAAGCATTTGAAGGTGAGGACAGGCAGTACTCTACCTTAGTAACAGTGGTAGTTTGTTGCAGAAATCTCTGGCATAATTAATTATTGATCACAGGTGATGTAGGTTCGCACACATTTCAAGGCAGCTGCAAGGATTATAAATATATTCTAAATAAAACCAGTTTTAAAACTTTGGATGCAAATTTAATTAATAAACTATTATTTCTAGTTTAGAAGATATTTATTGTCTCCAAATGAATCATCACTCGTGTCTGAAACCCTGGCTTCTCTGTAGGAAATCCCTCTGGATTCTGAAGCCGGTAGAATAAGGTCATTTCACTCTAGTATATGAACATGAAAATATTTTTGACAGGAATTAGTGGCTACTCTTCAGACTCAGCTTGATAAATAGAAATCTCTTCACATCACACTGGAGACAGTGTGCATAATCTCATGGAAGAGTGGATGATCATGGCATACGTGGACATATCCATTTAAACGAGGAAAAGACGAAGGTGGCTGGAATCAACAACTTCCATGTGCTCAACAGCACCATAATTTTTCAAGGAATTTCAGCAGAAAGCAGGTTTGCGATATCTGTATGTGAAAGAGGAAAGTCCCTCAAAAAGGATGTGCTGTTGTCCTCTTCAGGTATGTTTAACAGATCGATTGCTCAGATGAATCCAAGAAGAGCTAAGAGTTAAAACCTGCAACACACATGACAAAAATCCATGAGGAATTATGGTGTGAGAGACACCAGAAAATGAACTGTGATAACATTGGACTAATGTAAAATGAAGTGCAGAGATATATATTATATATATATAATAATATATAATAATTCACTGGTAGAATTAAGAAAAAAAAAACAATGGGTTTTAATAGACTCATTTTATTTTATGTCTGTTCTGAGTGGCTGAAAATGTACATGTCCACTAAATGAAGAACTGTTGCCTGAGGAGACCTATGTTTGGGTGATGGAAATTGAACCTTGGCCATCATCAATAGATATACGTTACAGGGATTTTTCAATTCACTTTACATCCTAATAGCTTCCCTCACTCCCAGCTATCCCTTCCCACAATCACAATCCTCCCCACTCCATCTCACCTTCTTTGAGAGGGTAGAGTACCCAGCCCTGGGTATTTCCAACTCTGGCACATGACATCAAGTCTCTGGAGGACTAGACATCTCTCTCCCACTAAGGCCAGACAAGGCAGCCTAGCTAGAAGAACATATCCTGCAGACAGGCATCAGCTTTTGGGATAGCTCCCACTCCAATTGTTTGGGATCCACAAGAAGAGGGAGATGCACATCTGCTACATATGTGCCAGGGTTGGCGGGTGTGGGGTAGGTCCAGCTCATGTATACTTTTTGGTTGGTGGTTCAGATTTTGAGAGCCCTGGGGGTCCAAGTCTTCCTGTGGAGTTCCTATCCACTTTGGGCCCTCAGTCCTTCATTCAACTTTTCCATAAGCGTCCCTAAGCTCCATTCATTATTTTGGTTGTGGGTCCCTGCATCTGTTTGAGTCAGCTGCCAGGTGGAGCCCCTCAGAGAACAGCTTGCTTGACTCCTGTCTGCAAGCAGAACAGTGTCATTAATTGTCAGGGCCAGCCCCAGCTGTTCTTCTTTCTTGATTTCCCTTGAGGCAGTGGAGGAGGAAGAGAGTCTGTGGAAATAAGACTAGGTCTTACTAGATATGTAGGGTTGCTGTATAATAATAGAACATTTACCTATCTTAAATATAAATCACCTTGCTTCAGTATCTGACCTGCCTGTCTTAATTGCTCTGAGGCCAGAACCCAGAGTCTCTGGAGTTTAGCATATAATAGTAGAAGAGTGGGGATGAGGGTCAGGGGTAGGGTGGAGTAGGAGTTGGGGGGAATAAAATGATTAAGTAAAGTAGCCTTTGTTCTAGCTCTGTAGGAACTGTGTAGCTCTAACTCTGAGCCTGCTAGTTTAAGTCACAGGAATAAAAAAGGGACACACTGAAAAGTGATTTTACCCTTTGTTTGCAAGTTCTTCAGGTCTCCAAAAAGTTCTCTCAGAAAGTTGTCTCCTGTTCTCAAAAAGTTGTCTCTGCTCTCTTCCAATCTTTCTCTTTCCTCCTGCTCCGATGTAACAACCACAATGCCGTTATCCCCAATGCCTTTACTTCTAAGTTTTTGAGTTCAATTCTGCTTTAAGAATTTCTCTCTTTCTTTGTCCTCAGCACTTATACAGCTTTCAGAATACATGATCACATGGTAAAAAGCTTATCACAAGCTTTCATATAAATTCAAATCATAAATTGATTAAGAAGTTTACAACAAAGAATGTTTACGTGGATATCCATTAAGAGTAATTATCTGGCTAAACATTCATCATCTGAAACCAGCTCTACAGGTTCATGGAGAGTTAAAAATCATATTTTTTTGTGACTGGCATATTAGGGAAGTTTCATATAGATAAGCCCAGTGAATATTTTATTTTCTGTCCTTGCACCTATAGTAAATTGTTAGTTCTCTTTTTATGATCTTTGGTTAATGGTCTTACAACCACTTAGAATGTGCACTAAGTTGTAGTTGTCTGTGTGCTATATCAGAAGCAATTAACCTGTGATGCTCAAAGACCTGGCAGAGTTCTCATTGGAGTTTTGAAATCAGAAAGGATTTAATAGCAGTCTTATTATAAAAGAGCTTTATAATTATTAATATTATTTGGGAATTCTTCTAGGATCAACATGAAGAATTAAGAAATCATCTATTTGATTTTCCTAGGCAAATGGATGGATCTGGAGGGTATCATCATGAGTGAGGTAATCCAATCACAAAAGAACTCACATAACATGTACTCACTGATAAGTGGATATTAGCTCAGAAACTTAGAATACCCAAGATACAATTTGCAAAACACATGAAACTCAAGAAGAACAAAAACCAAAGTGTGGAAACTTCGCCCCTTCTTAGAATTAGAAACAAAACACACATGGAAAGAGTTTCAGAGATCAAGTGTGGAGCTGAGACAAAAGGGTGGACCAACCAGTGACTGCTTCAGCAAGGGATCCATCCCCAAATCAGCCACCAAAAGCAGACACTATTGCATACACCAGCAAGATTTTGCTGAAAGGGCCTTGATATAGCTGTCTCCTGTGAGGCTATGCCAGTGCCTGGCAAACACAGAAGTGGATGCTCACAGTCAGCTATTGGATGGAACACAGGGTTCCCCATGAAGGAGCTAGAGAAAGTACCCAAGGAGCTGAAGGGGTCTACAACCCTATAGGTGGAACAACAATATGAACTAACCAGAACCCCCAGAGCTCGTGTCTCTAACTGCATATGTAGCAGAAGATGGCCTAGTTGGCAGTCATTGGGAAGAGAGGCCCCTTGGTCTTGCAAACTTTATATGCCCCAGTACAGGGGAATGCCAGGGCCAAGAAGTGGGAATGGGTGGGTAGGGGAGCAGGGCGGTGGGAGGGGAGAGTATGGGGAATTTTCGGGATAGCATTTGAAATGTAAATGAAGAAAATATCTAATAAAAAATTGGAAAAAAACAAAAATAAAGCAAACAAAAATTAAAAAATGTTTGATTTCTCCTATTGGAGCTTAATATGATTCTGCCAATTCTGTTTGCTCTAAAACACTGACCAATCCCATTTCTGATATTAGGATCATCTGAAACATATTAAAATTTTCCACTCTCTAGATCCATTTATGATACATAGCTAGTACCAGGTTGTCTCATCTGGTTGATCAAAGAATGTGATGTTGGTTTTAATAGCTCTCCTCAATTGAATTTTATCTGTATTTTAACTTTGAGAATTTTCTCCCTGTCTTAAGCATGAAAACACCAACACTTTGCATCTCAATATCATCTCATATCATATCAATATCATCCCAATATCATTACCAAGATAAATGATTCCCAACTTGATGGATTTTAATTAAACTATGTGAACTTAAAAAAAAAATGTTTGCAGTTTTTTCTCAGAGTATATCCAGGCTAACACTTTGGACAGCCATGAGCTTCACATTTTCACCATCATCACAGAGCTGGTCAAGGAATCAATAGCTGTAAAGTGCCGTAAAGTGTGCTGAATGTTGCCCTGGAGATCATTCATGAATCCTTATTCAGATTAGTAGTATTTAGTACTTAGTAACAGTTTGAATTGCCATCCCTTGCAGTGATATAACACAGTGTCTCTGTGTGCTGGATGGTTTTTCTTTAGTTGATTATTCTTCCACCTTCATAGGAGAGGCAGATCATTTAACTACCATCAAAATCCATGCTAATTTAGCCCCCAGCATTTCACCAAAGATGCTTCATTGTGATCATTTCTAGTTATCTATACAAAAATGGTGTATTACATATTTCAATGTATATTAGTCTAGGCATACAAAGCTAGTTTATACATAACTTTTAAAAGCAACTATTTTCCATACAGGGCAGCATGTTACAATGTATCACAAAGGATTGGAGACCAGTAATATGAACTAATATCTTGAGGTACAAAGATATAATATGTATTTTACCACAGATACCATTGAAAAATTGTTCGTTGGTCTAATAAACTAATCCTCATATATCAAATTCATAGGGTATATACTTCAATTATAAAATTGGCACTAATATCTATGCAATGTTCTTAAATATATGTTTAGACACCGTGGGATAAAATATTCTACAGATTTCAATATTTCCATAGCTATGTGCTGCATATCGATTTTTATAACATGTTTTAATCTTGTTTATAAAGCATTACCAAAGTTTAGGAGGGCTAAATTTATCATTAGTAAGATTTTGATTCTCAACTTCTCTGCCCTAACTACAGCTTCAAACCTAAAACCAAGCTCTGATGCTTTGCAGGCCTCCAGAAAATGCTAAAATGCTTTATTCTACAGATTTCAATATGTCCGTAGTATTTCAATGGCCACTTATGGTGTCTTGTGTTCTCTGCTATTCCAACTATTCTCTGTGTCTTGGTGATTACTCTTATTGCTATACCTGTTCCTCATCATTGTACACATTTCCCTTATGCTCACTGTACACACATTTCCATTATGCTTTGTCTACTCAATCATTACTCAGAGTCTGTTACATACCAAGGATGCCAATGATTTCTTTTTCTATTGTAACAACTTTCTCCAATTTTCTGGGTTTTTTTTTTGTGTGTGTGTGACTTATGGTTTTTTTTTTTTTTTTTTTTTTTTTTTTTTTTTTTTTTTTTTTTTTTTTTTTTTTTTTTTTTTTTTTTTTTTTTTTTTTTTTTTTTTTTTTTTTTTTTTTTTTTTTTTTTTTTTTTTTTCAGTTTAAACAGGATAGAAATTTTTGTTTTCTATTCCTTTTAAAGTTTGTAGTTTGGGTGTTGGGTTAGTCTAAATGAAGTGTCTGTGTGAGCAAGGAGAAAATGGGCATATTGGAGACTCTGATGGTGTATGGTGTCTTTTGTCTTTGAGTTCCTTTCCTGTTTTTTTCTATTCGGCTTCTAAGTTGGATCTCCTTATGTGATATATAATAGTAAGATATTTTATCTGTATCAGCAATGGGGATGCCTTGTAAGGATCATAAAACAATTTTTTTATTAGAAATCCTGTGATTCTGCCTATGATGTGATTCATTTTCTATAATGTCGTGAGGATGATATGAGTGAGATTATTGGACAGGTCCAGGTGGGATTTGCTCATCAATTGCGTGCTGACTTTTCTTCTGAGATCTGGAGTTCAGTTCTTAGCACCTGGATGGTAGCTCACAACAATCTTTAATTACAATTCCGAGTGATTTAATGCCGACATCTGGCTTCACCAGGTACTATGAAGACAAGTGACACACAGGCACATAGTCCACATAACACCAGTTTTAAAATTCTTAAGCAATTTTTTTAATGTTCTCCCCATACTTATTCTGGATATGAGGATTACTGATGGAAAAACAATGTCTAGAAGTAAATGAAGAATGCGCATATCTCTCTCTTGGCTACTCTACAACTTAATTATTAAAAAAAGAGCACAGAACTTTCAGCAAAATGTCCTTCATGCTTCATATCTTTACTTTCCAGTCCTTGCTGACCATGCAAGATCTTGTATGCGAATGGGCACAGTGTTGGACAACTTAAAATTGTTCCTGAAATTTCAACTTCCTGGTGGTGTTAATGTGCCTTTTGATCTATAGAAATTCATCCTGTAACCCCAAAGTTGGGATAAAGTGGGAAAACTCAGACTGAAAGAATACATTACACAACTGTATTAGTGTTAATTATCTATTGTTGTTATGTCAAAAATTTTAAAAATCCAAGTGTGCATGTGTATATGTATACACACAAACATACCTTGCCTTTGATCATAAATAGGATTAGTTAAGATACTTGTAAAAAGAGATTTCTAGGTTTTTTTAAATCAAAGCTTTTTATTCAAAATTTAATTAACTACAATCTAGGGTATAAAACAATAGTATGATATGGAGGGAAAAGATATTGTGAGGAACAGATGAAGTCTTAAGTTCATATGTCTTGCTGAAATGGGCACAGCCATATCGAGGATCACAGCCATATCGAGGATCCCAACAGAAATGACTTCAGATCCAGAGAGATGGAAAACCCTTTTCCAGGTTAGAGTCCAAAACATATGGTCAGAAAAAAAAAAGCCATCCTCTGATCTAAGCGAGAGTGACTATGAATGACTGAATACTGTGTTCCAAAACTAGTGACCACACCTCCTTCCTCCCAGATAACTCCAACTGGAGGCTGCTCCCTTCTGAGCTCTCCATCCCTGGCTTGTATATAATAAGTGCTGCTGCATTTCTGTATAGCATATAAGTCCCATTCATCAGAAAAAGCACAACTGGCCTATTCAAGCTTTTCTTTATATGTGTCCATATGTATGACCTTTCTTTATTATGGTACCCACCTTATGTTTCTACAGCTAAGCCTTCCAGGAAGTTGTGCTACCCAGTATGTTTTAAAATATGAGCACATTTTGATGTTTGTTTTAATGTAGAAGAAAAGTAAAATCCACATTAATAAACACACAAGAAAATATGTACGAGCATCATGGATTTTGAAAATGCTAAATGCTTGTTATTTGAAAACATGAGAAAAATATCAAATTGGGTTTTTTCTATGTTATTATTTAGTGGCAAAGCATTATTTTAGTCTACATAAACATACTTTTATGTCCTTTTGGTGAGCAAACAAAATCTCAATTATAATCATAATTCATTACCTACATAGGGCATAGTATAGATACTCATAAGCCAAAATCAGGCCTGGCTGCTCACAAATGTGTTGTTAATTTACCTGTCCATGGAAGAAATTCTCTGGCATGATGAAATTCACTATTTATATTACAGTGACCAATTAACCTCTAAAATTATAATGTTTCATTCTACATAAATATTTCCCCTCACAAATATTATTGCATCCTTTCATCTCATAAAAAGACAATTATTTGCTGAGTCTTAAATACTACATTTTTTGCTATGTATGTTAACTTAAATATCGACAGTAAGATTTGTATTGAATTCTGCCATTTTAATCAGCAAGTGTATATGGACAGAACATACATGCCTTTAGTTTACTGTTTAGTTACCTCACTTCTGTCCTTGCTATTGACTTACCTAGACACTGAGCCTCAAGAGCACTAAGATAATAACATCCAGCAGGCATGACTCACAAAGGTGGCTGTCGCTGACAGATGGACAAGTGTCTTAATTAGAACCCTGTGGTTACTTCCTTTCTCGGCTCAGCTTCATGAGTGTTCAGGACATTGTCAGCGTGGAGTGAAATATTGTTCCCTAGGTGCAGCCTGGTGGAGATTTCTGTCTTGTCTTCTACGATGTACTTCTGAGCTGAATCCCACTTTAAAATTAATTCAAGAGGGAAAGACTACTGGTCAGCCTGCTCCAATTCTCCCCAGGGTGTGAACCGAATCAACTAGGGGAGTCTCTGTTTCATCCACCAGCCACCAGGTGTTGAGAGCACAAACTAGAAAGAGGTGCTAATACTCAGGAAGGGGAGAGCAGCTAGGGAAGGTAAAGTCTGTGTTCTTAGCAGCGCATGCATGTTGTGGGAAATCTCCAACCCAAATATGCTCCAGCAATGAAAACACAACTCAATTAATATGAATACAAGCTGTGCACCTAGATTGGGTAGATCCACCGCTACACTACCATCTTCCCCATCTATGAGATGCCTTATAACTTGCAGTTTCTCCAGGTCATATGCTTTCCTTCCACCTCCTCCTCTGTCATCCTCTCTCCCACACTGCCTTCTTCTCTCTTCCAACTTTCAGCCCCACCTTCCCTTCCTCTGCCCAATCACGGGCTCTAGCCTTTATTTTACAAATTAAGGTGGAAAGAAGGTTTACAGGAAATCACCTGAGTGCTGACTCTTTCCTGGTTTGCAACCCTTCCCAGGAGAATGGAATTAGCATCAAATTACAAATGAGGACTATCTGCAACCTGTACACAAGCTGTGGAATCTCCCAGTGAAGAGTCTGCCTTCCTGTCACCAGGTCTAGATGAGCTAGGAGTACAGTACCCATTCCTCACCATCACCATCTGCCCCAGTCTAGATAGACACACAGTCTGGCTCCACACTCACAGATGCCTCTGCTTATGGTGATTTTCAGACCCTGTACTTATCTTGACTACACTTAATATGGACTTCCCTTGCTCTTCGAACCTTTATTTCTTTTTCCTTCCTTCCTTCCTTCCTTCCTTCCTTCCTTCCTTCCTTCCTTCCTTCCTTCCTTCCTTCCTCCCTCCCTCCCTCCCTTCCTCCCTTCCATCTTTCTTCCTTTCTTATAGACATTGTAACAGGTGCCATTTAAATAGCAAACACTGGGTGGGGTTGGCTTTCTGATCTCCTTAAATCACTTACTCCAGGATAAGCCACTCTTTCTGCTCCCAGTAATGTGACCCATTTCTGTGAATTCACTCTCCATTCTGAAGGACTTTAAAGTTCCTACCTAGGGACTTAAGGGTGGGGGGAAGGATTGTGGAGTAAGAAGATAAGAAAACAAAGATGGCCTATTGTAAATACATATATTAGTTTGTAAGTCCTTCCATTCCCCCACCCCTGGATACTTTGTGAAGGGAATGACAAGGGCAGTAAAGTGAAGGTACTGAGGACTGAAAGCAGTGTGAGCTAGCAGAGCCAGAAAAGCTGACAGAGTGTGGACTGGAAAAGGCACATTTGTATGTGTCCTAATTCTCTCTCTACACCAATTGTGCCCAGATTTGATGACCTGATGCAGAAAAGCCTGTGCTGTGTTTTCTAACAAGTTAGTATTTATGGTCTCTGCAAAATAACAATTAAAACCTGCTGCTGAGGGATATCTTTGATGCCCTTGGGTGCTCCCTTAAGAGGAGATGGCAGCAGCAACAGCACCAGTCCTCTTAAAGTCTATTCCAGCATGGCCCACCCTCCATAAATCTTAAAATGCAGAACACACAGGGAATATTCTCTTTGTAGTAAATTGGGTAAACATAGAATTAGAATTCTGCTGCAATCTCCCTTCCTTGGGTTGTTTGTGCTATCTGTTTGACACAATGGACATTGGCAGAACCTCTCATCTGAAAGGAGAAGATAATTCCTTCTCCAAGTCAAACCCAAGAGCACCCTGGGAAGATTCTGTGGCAGACCTTAGTTGTTTCTTACGGCAAGAGAAAGAAAGCATAACGTAACTTTTATGGGAAATTCAATAATCATTATTTGATGGAAAGTGAAAATAAATCTAAGTCAGAAATATCTTTAAAGTGAGAGATGAATGTGCATTGAATATTCAGAGATGCAGAAAGATTTCTTAATTTAGCTATTTTGAGTTTGTAGCTCAGAATTACATGGGTAAAAATATGTGTATCCAAAAAACCATATATTCATATGAAAGCAAATATATATGCAAATATATGTATGTAAAGTGTGTGAGTCTCTATATGTTATGTGTGTGTGAGAGATTGTGTTTGTGTGGGTGATTATGCATCTAAATGTGTATATGGAATTTCAATTTCTTGCAAAATTTCAGTAATCTATGCTTTGAAAGATAGAAACAAATTGAGGTTAAATACAATTAAAGTTGAGAAGAAAGATGGTTTCATTTTTCTTTTTTGAAGTTTCATACTAATTTCTTGGTTCTAATGGTGAAATTACTTAGATGACAGTAGCTCCTTGTTCAATGTAATTGCTGTATCAAGTGTTTGAGAGCAATCGTATATCAAAGTTCTCAATTCCGAGTCTTCAAACTTTTATTTAAATTTGTTATAATAGATATTTCCAAGCACTATGATTGAAGACTCTTTTTATGTATTCTAATCCACTTATTTTTTTTTAACAAATAGACAATAATTGTATAGTATGGGGTAAAATGTGATGTTTGATCTATTTTTATACTACAGAAATTGCCAATGATTTAATTTGCACAATTTTTGTCTTGTTGTTTTGGTTTAGACAGGATCTAACTATGTAGACCAGGACACCCTGACTGCCCTGGAACTCACAGTGTGTAGGCCAGGCTGGCCTGGAAACTGACAGAGATCTTTCTGCCTTCACTTCCTAAGTGCTGGTACAAACGCATGAGTCATCACTCTGGGCCTAGATAGGATATCATTTAACTCTTTCATTTTATCATTATTCTTCCTGATACAAATTATTTAAAAAATTGTAAAAAAAAATTGAAAAGTATATACAATGTCGCATTATATTGTACAAAATATAGTGCTATAATTTAATCTATACTATATTGTTAACTATGGTCACCATATATATTAATACACACTAAGCATATTCCTTTAATAAAATTATGTCCTTTATTTTCTCTACTTCCTTTGACCGAAGAATGTCTGCTAATCTTAGTTTTTATCAATTATATGTTGTCAATTTTTTTTGAGAAGTTCATCCATGTATAACAATGAAACATAATGTATGTAGTCCCAATCCTCTTACACGACTCCTGCTATGGCCTCCAGAAAAGCCCCTTCCAACTTTGTGTCTTTTATTTTTTGATAACCCTTAAGTCTATTCTTGCTGCCAATGTGCTCATTGGAGCGGATCTGTCAGAATACGAGATTCTCACTATTGGTCATATCCTCAAAACAGATATTTCTCCTCAAAACAGGTGATTCTCCTTCCCCAGAGTCTACTCATATTCTAAAAGCTCTCCAGGAGGAAGTACAGCCTGAAGACTCTCTACTCAAATATGCCAAGTTTTTGTTTTTTTTTTCCAGTTTGATCTTAGCTTATCACTACAGCTATTGTGACTTCAAGTGTTTACTAGCTATGGCCAAAGGACCATGATTTACACAACCATTTCCCATTCTTCCTCTCCTATATTTCGTTTTTACTTACTTTTCTTTGATTTTCCATAACTACTGAAGAGGTTTGGATTTAATACAGATGATCCAATTATGGCTTCACATTCAGTATCAGTGATATATCTCTGCATAGATGGCTCCTCTTCTCATAAAAGAACTTTCTCTGACCACATTTGAGAGAAGACCAAACTTAAGGATATAAAGATGAAAATTTGAAGGCAATTTGATCATGACCACCTAGCATAATAAAAATAGAAATTTTTTCCTCTTTATCCATATTCTTGCCACTTTCTGCTGTCACCAGACTTATCAGTCTCCAAATGCAGACACTACTGCATGCGCCAGCAAGATTTTACTGAAAGGAACCTGATATAGCTGTCTCATGTGAGGCTTTGTCAGTGCCTGGCAAATACAGATGTGGATGCTCACGGTCATCTATTGGATGGAACACAGAGTCCCCAATGTAGGAGCTAGAGAAAGTACTCAAGAGCCAAAGGGGTCTGCAACCCTATAGGTGGAGCAACAATATGAACTAATCAGAACACCCAGAGCTCGTGTCTCTAGTTGCATATGTATTAGAGGATGGCCTGGTCAGCCGTTATTGGGAAGAGCAAACTTTATATGCCCCAGTACAGGGGAATGCCAGGGCCAAGAAGTGGTAGTGGGTGGGTAGGAGAGCAGGGCTGGGGGAGGGTATAAGGGACTTTTGGGATAGCATTTAAATGTAAATGAAGAAAATATCTAATAAAAAAATAAAAGAAAAAATCAATAATTTGGACTCCAGAAAACCAAATAACCCTATTAAAAATGGGGTACAGAGTTAAAGAAAAAATTCTCAACTGAGGAATACTGAATGTCTGAGAAAGACCTAAAAAATGTTCAACATCCTTAATAATCAGGGAAATGTAAATAAAAACAACCCTGAGATTCCACCGCACAGTAGTCAGAATGGCTAAGAAAAAAAATAGAATATTTTTACCCTACCCTGGGCCTATGACTTCTCCAACCATGGGCTTTTTTTTTTTTTTTTTTTTTTTTTTTTTCAAAATTCTCTCCTACTGAAAAGGTATTAAAACCTAATTAGAAAGCTATCAGTTATCCATAACAGTAATGCGAATATTGCAACACTAACCATATCATGCCTGGTTGGTTGGTGTTATAGCATGCTTGGACCAGTGTTAAGTAAGACCACTAATGTAGATTCTTCCCTCAAATTCTTCATACCAACTTTGGACACTGTGAAATTTAGCCATTAAGAAAGAACTTTTCTTGTCCTATTAAGATGGATTCCACTATGCCTTGTGGCCCAAGTATGTGGTATCTTCAGCAATGGCATCTTATCATATAGCTGTGTTCAGTGACCAAAAGAATAATACGTTAGCTTGTTTTGAAGACCAATAGGGAAGGCACAAAGACAAATGGATGGATCTAGAAAATATCATCCTGAGTGAGGTAACCCAATCACAAAAGAACACACATGATATGCACTCACTGATAAGTGTATATTAGCCCAGAAGCTTGGAATACCCAAGATACAATTTGCAAAACACATGACACCCAAGAAGAAGGAAGAACAAAATGTGAATACTTCTGCCCTTCTTAGAAGGGGAAACAAAATACCCATGGAAGGAGTTACAGAGACAAATTTCGGAGCAGAGACTGAAGGAATGACCATCCAGAGTCTGCCACACTTGGGGATCCATCCCAAAAACAACCACCAAAACCAGACATTGTTTTGGATGCCAACAAGAGCTTGCTGACAGGAGCCTGCTATGTGTCTCCTGAGAGGCTCTGACAGTGCCTGACAAATACAGAAGTGGAAGCTCACAGCCATGCATTCGACAGAGCCTAGGGTCCCCAATGAAAGACCCAGAGAAAGTACCCAAGGAGCTGAAGGGATTTGCAGCCCTATAGGAGAAACAAGGATGTGAACTAATCAGTACCCCCAGAGATCCCTGGGAATAAACCACCAACCAAAGAAAATATATAGTGGGACTCATGGCTCTAGCTGCATATGAAGCAGAGGATGACCTAGTGGGTCATCAATGGGAGGAGAAGTCCTTGGTCCTGTGAAGGTTATATGTCCCAGTATAGAAGACTGCCAGGGCCAGGAAGCAGGAGTGGGTGAGTTGGTGAGCAGTGGGATGGGGGAGGAGATAGGGCATATTCAGAGGGTAAACTAGGAAAGGGGATAACATTTGAAATGTAAATAAAGAGAATATCTAATAAAAAAAGAAATAGAAGACCAATAAGGATCCTTGAACAATAATTTCTAGAGAGGCAGTCTATGCCTTGTACTGTGATTTTCATTCACACAGGACATACACTATCTGTTTTTCTGTGCCTGTATTATTTCATTTACCTTAATGTCTTTCAGTACCTTTCATTTCATGTTGCTGCAAATGTCAGAATCCTGTTCATAAGCTGATGAACACTTGCATTGCTCCTATAGCATCCTTAAATATCTATGAACTATAACAATCTCAGCGACATAGTAGTTTGAATCCCTTATGATATATAACAAGAAATAGAACTTTTGCAACATATGGAAATTGTATTTTTAGGTTTTGGGTATGTTTTATACATTTTTCTTAAATCATCACTAATCTTGTTTCCCATCAACAGTATGAGAATTTCCTTTCCTTCCACATCCCCATCATTTGTTATCATGTCATTATGGGAACAGCCACTTTAGAAGATATGAGAACATATTTCACTGTGGCTCCCCTCTCAGTTCCTTGCTCCTTAAAGATGTCGAATACTTTTTCATATATCTATTCAGTCAAGCTTTATGAATATTAACATAAGAAAAGGTAAAACGGGGGGGGGGGCTTGTTTCACACCTTCTCTAGTCAACTCAAAGAGATGAAAATACTGAAACAGTCACCTGGAACTAAATCTGCTACATAGAAAGACAAGTGGAAGGTCTATGCCAGGGGACTTGAAAATAATTTGTCTGATCAAGTGCAACAGAGCAAACAAAAAAGGCAAATACACACAAATGGAACAGCATCAAAATGAAAGTCATCACACGGTGAAAAAAGAAATAGTGTGGAAATGGATACCGCCTACAGAGAAGAGTGGAGATACAGCCTCAGAGAAGAATATAGATACAGCTTCAGAGAAGAATATAGAAGAAATATTTAAATTAGATTTTATAGATGTTGAGCACGCATCTATGTTTTGAAAAGATAAAAGTGGATGATTGTGTATATTTATCATCAACTAAATTCTGTTCTTTTTAATCCTTTTTAAAATTATAATTCAAAGTATACTATAGTTCTACTTTAGCAAAAAAAAAAGTTAAAAAGAAAAGATTATACCTTTTTAAATTCCTTGAGACTATTTTATATTATTTCTCAACATCTATACATTTCCACCCCTGAACCCACAGATTGTGTGTCAAGCATCCTGCCTCAATTTTACCACCTCACAATGGATGTGTCTTACCTAATTACACTGATATTTTTTCATGTTGATCATCTTAACTGAACATCAGAATCTTGGACACTGTTGTTTTTTTTTTTTTTCAACACATTTTGATAGACAAAAATAGCTTTTCAATTGGCTCTATTATTGCTGTAGAAAGTGCTCTAAATTGTAGGTCAGCATTCCCTGGAACTGGGGGATAAAAAATTGTGGATCATTTAGCCATCTGTCTTAGGCATTGATACTGCTCTTGGTGGCTGCCACAATCTGTCTATTTTCTTGCCTGCCTTTTGTCCATTCTTCCTTGATTTCCAAGTATCTCTGGGACCTGTTTGCAACCCTCTTTGCCAGATTGCTGCAGTTAACCTTCTCAGCCACTTACAGAAAAGTTGGCATAAGTCAATCTTTCATAAGTATCTGGAACAGGTCTTAGTGCTTAATTAGAGGGTGGGGTTCTTTTCAGAATTTACTAGAGAGAACATTTTAGATATATTCTATAACTGTGCATGAAAAATGAATAGTTATAGATAGGAGTACACTGAAAATGACAAGTATCTCAAAATGCCTAATGTATTCTCTTTGGGCTATATAAGAGGTTTTCAAATGTACAATAATCCTTACACACAGGTAGTAAGCAATGATGTTAAAAGTGGGATAATGTTGAAGAATAGGAAAACTTAATATATTCAAAATTTAATATAGTTCATAGTGGTTAGTTGTTTCATATATTTTGTACATATATATGTATATATGTTATATAGCTTATAGTGCTTCTATGTTTTATGTATTTTATTATTTTGTTATTGTCTTCTAGATACCCGATGACTACAATGGAAAATATATGCATGTATACTTTTACATATAGAAATATGTTTCCTTATTATTAAATATTTAATATTTGGAAGTTTTACAGAAATGTTTAAGAATTTTTAAAAAACTAAATTTGTCTGTGTTTCTTAGTTAAATATAAATTTGTACAAAATATTTGGAGAATTGTTATGGCTTGTTTGAATAGCTTTTAGTTATGAGGAATTTTGAATAAAAGCTAAGTGTTGAGGTTTTTTATTATATATTTTTATTTATTTTAACAAATTTGTAATCTATAAAGCACTTTACTGGAAAAACAAAAACATCATGCAACTAGCTAAATTAAGGTAGACACTCGACTATTTCTTTTAATATGACATAAATATTATCCTTTTAATTACACCAAAACTCATTCTTCTGGCTATAATTTTGTCTAAATATTTTAGAACTTTAAAAATCAGGTAGACATCTTCTTTCATCTTCAGCATAGCTTCTGACTGGTGAAATCCATCTCTACAATGTCTGAGCCTCATGACAGTTTTCTTTAGTTCCTGCTTCCTCATACAGCTGAAGATAATATATCAAAGTCAGGAATTCCACTGTGATATTCCCACACTTAACATAGTACACCCTGGTCACATTTATCCTGCTATAGTCCTTTCTTTCCTTCGCTTCCCCTCTTCTCATTGTCAACATCCTAAAATCCTTCTTTTACTCTTTTGCCCTTTCTCCCACAGATAAAAGAGAATGACTGTTCGATAGTGCTGAGCCACATCAAGAACGCAAGGTCAGACCTGATAGACATCCCTGTCGGACTGCAGAAATGATCTACTTCATGGATGGGAAAAGTTTCATGCAAGGCAGATTCAGGTATGTGGATGGGGCAGTGGTGGCTGCTGACTCTCTAGTATGGGCTTCGGCCTTACCTTCTGGGACTTCGGCCTGGACTCAGGCTCTAAAACTGGCAAAGGCAAGAATGTTAACATATGCACAGATAGCAGATATGCCTTTGCTAAGGCTCATGTTCTTGCACTCATTTATGAAGAAAGGGGGCTGCTCAAGGTGGAGGAAGTCAAAAGGACAGATTTTGGCCTTATTAGACACACTATAGCTACCCCTCAAAGTATTCATCATCTACTACTGCCCAGGACACCCAAAGAGCATGGATTAGAGGAAAAGAGTAAACAGGCTAGCCAATAAGGCTGCAAAAGAGATCATGTTAGATTTCACAATTGAAGCCATGATAGGTTTAGTCCCACGTGAGTTTCCCCCAACCCTATCAAAAGACAAAAGAGAGACTGCCACCATGGCAGGTAAGAAGTTGCTGGAGGACATAATCCCCAGGTATGAACTGCCCTCACTACTGAGGTCTGACAATAGACCAGCCTTCTTCTCTTGGTAACATAGTCACTTGTTAAGATGTTCGAAACAGATTGGAAACTACATTGTGCTTATTGTCCCTAGAGTTGAGGGCGAGTGGAAGGAATGAATTGTACCCCAAAGGAGACCTTAACCAAATTAATTCTAGAAACTGGTGGTGATTGGGGAGCCATTTTTCTCTATGCCTTATATAAGTTTAGGAATACCCCTTATATTTTTGAGTTTGACTTCCTTTAAATTACTGTATGGGAGACCTCCTCCCTCCCTAATATCCAGTCTGGAATTCTTGTAGACTATGATCACCAGAAGTTCCTGGAGACATTGCAGGCTCTTCAGAGAATGCAAAAGCAACTACGGCCAATCCAAATTTGTGAGTCTGCACCCCCTCATAATTCCCATTGCTTTGAATCAGGTGCTGAGGTCTGGATTATAGGACATAACCACCAAACCCTTGATCCTTGTCAGAAGGGCTTACACACAGTGATCCTGACAACACCCAAGGCCATAAATAGTTGGATCCACCACTTCCACATCAAGCCTGCCTGACAAGAGGCAACTTAGCCACTAAACACTAGAGAGAATGGCTTCCATATAACTGTGTGCCTGAGGCCAACACTGGGCTCTGTCAAGCTGTTGCCCATCAGAGAGGGTTAAGAATTCAAACAAACAAACAAACAAACAAACAAACAAACCTCTTGCCTCATGCACACCCTGCTGTAGCCTAGACAATGGATAGAGGGCCTTCTTAGATCTCCAATGTATTCCATCTAACTGCTCCTTATAGACTCAGGACTTAGCTCAATTAAAAAAGTCTATTCAGGACTGGAGAGATGGCTCAGTGGTTAAGAGCACTGACTGTTCTTCCAGGGGTCTTGAGTTAGATCCCAAGCAACCATATGGTGGCTCACAACCATCTGTAATTGGATCTGTTGCCCTTATCTGGTGTGTCTGAAGAGAGCTAAAGTGTACTCACATACATAAAATAAATAATTCTTTAAAAATAAAAATAAAAATATCTGTCCATCACTTAGAACAGTCCTGTTAGGCTCATTAGCTAAAGTAGTACTAAATTAGTCTTACTTTTTCCTGGAACAGGGAAGGCTCTGCCAAGCCCTAGGAAATCAATGCTGTTTCTACACCAACACTGGCATTATCAGTAACAGCCTGGTTCTGGTTTGACAAAGACTAGAGGAAAGGGCTAAACTCCAGCAGAAGAATCAAAATTGGAATGAATCATTATTTTCCTGGTACCCTGGCTGACTACACTAAGACTGGACTAGTGGGACCAGTTCTGCTCTTGCTAACTGTTCTCACTTATGGATCTTGTGTGATAAATACTCTCATTAAATTCTTATGAGAATGAATCTCTATAGTCCAATTGATTCCTAAACAGTATCAGCCCATGGAGACATGTCAAGGATTTGAGATGAACCTTTCTCAAGATGGGAAGGAAAGGGCAACATAAACGCCATTTGTCTCCATTTAAGACTCCCATTTGTCTCCATTTATGGACCAGGCTGGATTTCAAAAAAGGCCATAAGAGACCAGGTCCAGGAATAGACTATAAGTCCCAGAAACTAAGTCATAAGACTGGAGCTCTAAGAACAGACCATAAAATCCAGAACAGATCATAAAACCCCCTCCTAAAGAATAGCCTGGGGATAATCACAAAACTGGAGAAATATCTTATTTCAGAATGGTCCATCTATGGTAGACAACCCTATTTCATCACATGGTTGAATGTTCATGATATGGGAATACAGACCACTGACCACCTATAACCCCTCTTACACCCACCAATGAAATTTTAGATTATCTAATCCTTCTAAAGAGTTTTCCCGGTTCTCTACATAAAAGCCAGTATGCCTTTGTCTGGGGTTGCCACTTTAGAGAATGGTTGACTCCTGTATGCTGGTTGTTTCTACAGAATAAATGTTCTTTGTTTTTTTACACTATCTGAGTCTGTTTTCTTCCTTTAGCAATTTTTGGGCTCTTACAGCAGCAGGCAGGCAGGCAGGTAATCTTGGTGCTAGGGAAGGAGCTGAAAGCTTACATCTGGTCAACAATGTACAGATAGAGACACACAGGCTGGTCCTGGCATGGACCTTTGAGGCCTCAATGTCTATCCCCCAAAATGCCACACCTTCTAATCCTAATCCTTTCTAAGTAGCCCATGCAGCAACTGGGAACCAAACATTCTAATACATGAGCTTATGTGGGCCATTCCTATTCAAATCACCATACCCCATAGAGACTAGGGGTTCATAGAGGACAGGAACTGGAGGGATTAGAAAATGTTGAAAGATGAATCACAGGGCAAGTTGAGGTCTGTAATAATGTGGTTGGAAAAATACTGTATCATATATTTCTTAAAACTCAAAGAACTATGTAACACAAAGAAAGAATGCCAATGTAAACTATGGGCTTTGTTTAATAACAATTTATCAATATTGCTTTAATGTTCCTAATAAATGTCTCATATACAAATGCAAGACATTAATGATAGGAATAAAAGATGAAAAGGTAAGATATGTCAGTTTGTGTGTGGGGGATATTATATGCACTGACTGCTCAATCTTCTGTAATCTCAGTCTGTTCAATGAAGTAGTCTATTGGTTTTAAAATAACCTGAAAATTGAGATAGTATAAAAATGATGATAACTCATGTACATGCTACTTACTTTAAAATGTAAAAAGATGTGTGTAATTATTTTATGTTTGTAGAAATTGTTTCCTTAGCCTATATAATAGCATTGAAATTAAGACCTGTCTTGTATACAGTCATAACAATGGTCATTGGAGAAGACTATATTAAACTCAAGGAGTATTCTCCATTGGTCCTACAAATTTATGTCAACATTATTGAAGTGCACTAATGCTTTTGTAAAAATCCCCTCACTTTGTTACTTTACTCCATCTGATATAAAAATTACTATAGGAAACATGCACACTATTTTTTATACCACCTGATAAGTATTTATGAAAATCTAAACTCAGGATGAAGAAGTCTGGTTTAACTACCACTTAACCCTTTTAATTCTTGTTTTAACTTTGATTTTACTTTGTAGATTTACAAATTTTTTAATTTCATATACTCTACTAAATGAGTTGGAAGACACAGTTTTCAGAAGTCTAAGTACCTTATGTTTTATATTGTTTTCCAAAATGAGAAATATACCAGGTTACAAACTCATTACTTAAAATTGAACCTTCCTTATATATTTACCATTCATTAAGGGAGTCAGATTGTTCAGAATGTAAAAAGTATGAATAATGATTTCCAAGTCATTTACCCACCATTATCATATAATGTAAATGTTCCATTATTCTTCATCTACATGCCTTTATTCTCCTCTCTCTCTCTCTCTCTCTCTCTCTGTGTGTGTGTGTGTCTGTGTGTGTGTGTGTGCATGTGTGTGTGTGTGTGTGTGCTTAAAGATTTGCATACAAGCAAATGAGCAAGGCATTTATATATTTGAGTTGTTTATAAATTTCAAACAAAATGTTGGTGTCCCCAAGTACTATAATGCATATATATTATAAACAAGGAATCTTACATTCAGTTCTACAAAGTCACTATGGTTATAAAACTCAAAAAAGTAACATCGAGGCACACTAACTTGTAAGCTAACAAACTTATTATCGTTCTATGGTCTTACAATTATGATACTTATCCTAGTTTGGAATTCAGTTCTGAGTTTCATGCTGCACCAAGAGATCATGGTTCTTAACTTTTTATAACTCCTACCACTTCCTAAATATTTGTCTTTTATAAAATATAATTTTTAAAATTAAGGAGGACCAATTTGCAGGAAGTCCCTCAGTCTGAGTTGACTCACGGCAAAATTTGAGGAATATGATGGGGATTTTCCAGTTAAGTCAACCAGAGAAATTTAAAGATTTGAATATTTAAGATTTTCAAGACTGTTTTAACTATGAAGGGAAGACTCACCATGAACATGGGTAACACAACCCTTGGCTGGGATCCAGGATTGAATAAAAGGAAGTGATCCTAGCAGGGACAATGATCTCTTTTGATTTGATGACTGTGTATGCAATACAAGAAGCTGCTTTATAGTCCTGACCTCCAGGCCTCCCCACTACAATGAACTGTACCTTCCAGCTGTGAGGAAAAATAAAGTCTTTCTTACTGAAGTTGTTCTTGTTGGGTGTTTTGCCATAGCAAGGAATAAATTTGGAGACACAGAACCAATCTGAGAATTTTAAATTTTCAATATAATATTTAAAATGAGCATAAATAACCAAAAATTTAATGAGAGAAACAATTCTGTTCCCATCACACCAAATTTTCTCACACTGCTTCTCAAAGAAACCCCCAACTCCAGAGCCAATAAATTCCAGTCATCTGCCACAGAAGATGACCATCTCCTCTGTAAGAACTTCACATTTGGGTGAAGGCCACTTTCTTCACTCTGGATCCTCTTCAATGCGAGCCTAGATAAATAAGAAGGTATACAAATACATATATCTCAATCTCATTTGTATTGATGTAAGGGGCAAGTGTGTTTTATATCACTCTAAGCACATTCTTGGCCCCTGATGCTCTTCCTTTCTTTTTCCACTCATCTTTGTCCTGAAATTACCATAGCCCCTCATGCCAGTTTTGATTACTCCTATGATTTGCTTCTTTAAATAGAAGTAATTTCTGAATCTATCATAAAAACTTTCATTTGTGAATCTTAAGTTTATAATCTATAGCCCAATTCAAGTTTATAAAGAATAGTTGTTATGGCAGTAGAGTTTTATTGGGTCTTAGGGGCAGAAAAGAACTTTGGACAAGAGCTGATAAGGTGAACTGACTTGCCCAAGTAGACTAGCATTTTTGCCTAATAATCATAAAACATATGATAATTAGAAAATATTGTGAGATAAACTGTAAATTAACTTTGTATGCCACCTTATGGATCTTAGGGTAAATTAATAAGCATTTTGTTTGAGAACTGAAAAGTGAGGCTGGAGTACAGGTAAGGCAACTTAGCTTTAAACATTGGCTACTATTGGGTGGTCTGTAGAGTGGTTGAAATTTAAAAGCTAGCACATTAGAAACAATCAATAATTAAGCATGCTTTTTTTCTTTATATTTCCACTGAGAAGAGATCACTTTCTTAGCTATCTCTTGCTAATTAATTTGTCTTCCTCTCATGTCATCTGCAAATTAAACACCCCTTTTTCTCTTTCCACTGTACATCCATTTATCAATATGATGCCATTTAGCATTTGCAGGTCTTATAAAAATTAGGTTTTAAAAGTTAAAGGCAAATGTTTTATGAACATGATAAATGATTAGTAAGTTGTATCAATTAGATAATGAATTAAGTATAATTTGTATTTCATGAGATAAAGAACAACATTACTGGGAGGCTTTCTTTACTTGACTTTCCTTTCAAAATTAGTCAATAATCACTCAAGGCTTTGATTATCTACTCTGATAAAAAAAATATTCTGGCTAAACCCGACAGAATCAATTTCCAAAATCACAGTGGTGGTGATTAGCAATGAGAAATTGATTAATATTGCGTCTAATTATTTTGGAAAGCATAAAATACCTGCAGTTCAATTTATACATCAGGGTAAGATTTTTCTTCTAAAACACAAGAAAATGTTTAATATAAAGATAGAAAAGGATTTGAGTTAATTTTTAGGAAGAATCTGAGGTGAAAATTCAAACATAAATAGCAATGTTGTTGATACTGACAATTGTCTATTTGCATCTCCTTTGTTGCCAGAAATATAAAACAAACATAGAGAAACGCAAGAAATAAATGACAGGAAAAAAATACCCTAAACTTGATAAAAAAAAAAAAAAAGTCCGAGTTTGAAGTATAATCGTTAATGTATAAACTAATCAGGAGAAACAGGGTATGGTTTGTTACATTGCTGAGGAGTTCAGATTTCAGGAGGACTAAAAAACTGATGGAAAAGAAAAATAACTACATATATGTTGGATAAGTAAGAAGGCTCAGCTGACTTGCTCCCGAGCCTGATGGTCTGAGTTCAATCTCAGTCACCAACACAGTAAAAGAAGAATTAACTTGGCAAGTCAGCCTCTGTTCTTTACATGTGTACTGCAACATTGCATGTAAGCGTCCAATGAACACACATGCATGTACACAAATAACTTAAGACCTTTACAATTAAAAGTAATATTCTGATCAAATAATGACAAGATTGATGTAAGCAATGGATTATATGATATTTCTGGAATTAATAATGGTTGAAAGTAGCTTCATAAACAATGCCATAAAATAAATTATGAAAATAAAACTATTTTCTACTTTAATTTTTAAGTCTAATATGTTTTAGTTTCTTGAAGAGTTCTTGAAAAGAGATCAGCTGTTTAGATCATATGTCTTATAAAAAGACTGAAACTGAGAAATAGAACAAAAATAGTAACTAGTGATTAATGAATTAAGGTAAGAAAGTGATAAGAATGGATCAAATCTCCTTGTACTAAGGTCAATTCTAAGTGGTTCAAGGATCTCCACATAAAAACCAGAGACACTGAAAATGATAGAGGAGAAAGTTGGGAAAAGCCTCGAAGATATAGGCACTGGGAAAAATTCCTGAATAGATCAGTAATGGCTTGTGCTGTAAGATCAAGAATTGACAAATGGGACCTCATAAAGCTGCAAAGCTTCTGTAAGGCAAAAGATACTGTCAACAAGACAAAAAGGCAACCAACGGATTGGGAAAGGATCTTTACCAATCCTAAATCAGATAGGGGACTAATATCCAATATATATAAAGAACTCAAGAAGGTGGACACTAGAAAATCAAATAACCCCATTAAAAATGGGGCACAAAGCTAAACAAAGAATTCTCAACTGAGGAATACCGAATGGCTGAGAAGCACCTGAAAAAATGTTCAACATCCTTAATCATCAGGGAAATCAAGTCAAAACAACCCTGAGATTCCACCTCACACCAGTCAGAATGGCTAAGATCAAAAATTCAGGTGACAGCAGATGCTAGCATGGATGTGGAGAAAGAGGGACACTCCTCCATTGTTGGTGGGATTGCAAACTTGTGCAACCACTCTGGAAATCAGTCTGGAGGTTCCTCAGCAAATTGGACAAAGTACTACCGGAGGATCCTGCAATACCTCTCCTGGGCATATATCCAGAAGATGCTCCAACTGGTAATAAGGACACATGCTCCACTATGTTCATAGCAGCCTTATTTATAATAGCCAGAAGCTGGAAAGAACCCAGATATCCCTCAACAGAGGAATGGATACAGAAAATGTGGTACATTTACACAATGGAGTACTACTCGGCTATTAAAAACAATGAATATATAAAATTCCTAGGTAAATGGATGTATCTGTATGGTATCATCCTGAGTGAGGTAACCCAATCACAAAAGAACTCACATAACATGTACTCACTGATAAGTGGATATTAGCCCAGAAACTTAGATTACCGAAGATACAATTTTCAAAACACATGAAACTCAAGAAGAAAGAAGACCAAAGTGTGGACACTTCGCCCTTCTTAGAATTTGGAAAAAAGTACACATTGAAGGAGTTACAGAGATCACGTGTGGAGCTGAGACAAAAGGATAGACCAACCAATGACTGCTGCAGCCGGGGATCCATCCCAAAATCAGCCACCAAATGCAGACACTTTTGCATATACCAGCAAGATATTGCTGAAAGGGCCCTGATATAGCTGTCTCATGTGAGGCTATACCAGTGCCTGGCAAACACAGAAGTGGATGCTCACAGTCAGTTATTAGATGGAACACAGGGTTCCCAATGGAGGAGATAGAGAAAGTACTCAAGGAACTGAAGGGGTCTCCAAACCTGTAGGCTGAAGAACAATATAAACTAACCAGTACCCCCAGAGCTCGTGTCTCTAGCTGCATATGTAGCAGAAGATGGCCTAGAGGGCCATCATTTGGAAGAAAGGCCCCATGGTCATGCAAACTTTATATGCCCCAGTACAGGGGAACACCAGGGCCAAGATGTGGGAGTGGGTGGGTAGGGGAGCAGGGCAGGGAATGGGGGAGGGTATAGGGAACTTTCAGGATAGCATTTGAAATGTAAATGAAGAAAATATCTAATAAAAATTGGGAAAAAAGGTAAGAAAGTGAGGATTTACTACACATAAAAGAGTTTAATTGTCCTTTTGATTATCTCAATTTTTGTGTTTTAAAATGTACTTATCTTTCATAATTCAATGCAATTGTACAGTTAATTCTGATTATATCCACCTCAAAGCAAGCTCCTCTTAGAACCCCCATCACATTTCTACCCAACTTCATATCTTTTAAGTTGATAAAGTTATTAATTTTAACCCATTAACTATCACTAGTTATGCCCACATGTTTATGGATGTGGGATCATCCACTGGCTTAAATTCTTAGGTACTACATTCTGGGCAGGGGAGGGGAGAGGGGGGAGGGGGAAGGGGGGAGGGGACTTTCGGGATAGCAATTGAAATGTAAATTAAGAAAAGATCTAATAAAAAATTGAAAAAAAAAAAAAAGAAAAATGACCCTCTGTCCATTAACAGGCATCAACTATCCATAACTCATCAACTGGAGGTGGGGTCTTGGACCCACTCCCCCACTATCATGCTAGAAATTTTAAGGGGCTTCCTTTAGTGCACATGCTTTGTAGGTAATCAGAGCTACTGTGAATTTAAGTGTGCCCCATGTATGGCCTTTCCAGTGAATTACAATTCAGGTCATCCTTCTCCCCTTTTCAGCTCTTACTTCTGCCTCCTTTTCTTTGATAATGTCCCTCCTATGGCTCACCACTCTGTCATACTCTCAGTACTTTGGACAGCAGCAAACTGCACTGAGAAGCATCTCACTAAGGCTGGGACCAGAACAAACCTATGGCTATAAACACAAATATTGGAATGATGTTTCTGTGCACTGTGTAAAAAATAGCTTTGCATTACTCCAATGTTGATTGAGGATTGAGTACAGGCCTGAGTTTGGTATTGTTATTTTTATGAAACATGACCTGTCTCAGTGTTTTGAAAACTAATATTATTCTCTGTCACCTACTGACTAGTCAGTAAAAAGTTCATCAGCCAATTAGCTGGGCAGAGGAAATACGAAGGTTGGTCTTCCAATCTGAGCCAGGAGTCCCAGGGCAAGAGCAGACATAAAGACACAGATGGACCAGTGAAAACCAGGGCAGGACCATACAGGCAAGTAATAAGACATCTGTCTGATGTTAACAGCCTTAGAGAGTTAGAATAGCTCAGAACCTGCCTAGCATAGGCTAGGAGCTTGCTAATAAACTTAGTAGGTCTTTGTGTCAATTGGGAGATAGAATGAGAGCAAATATGGCTTGTAGGCTTAAACTACAATCTTTACACACACATTTAAAAAGGCTGTTGGACAATATAACAACTTAACAAAAGAACAATATAGATTTTCCACTAGATCTTATAGCTTCTATAGCTGTAGATTTTTTTTTTTTTTAGTATGTTTGCAGTGCCAGGCATGAATTTTTTCCTGTGTAGCATGTCTCAAATCCAGTCAAGAAAGTCATTGCTTAACACCACCTTGCCTACTGCAACAGTGGGAATATGTACCAGTCATGTCAACATTGTACTATATAGAATCTATTACTGGACTGATAGCTAAGCAATGATTGGCTTTATATAGAGTTTAAAATGTAATCATTAAAAAATAACATTTAGAATTTTAATTTAACTTATAAAATAATTTTTTGCTATCTTTCAATTAAAAACAGTAATATAGTTCTAATATTCTAATGAATATATAAACCATGTGACTATTTCAATCACTCAACTTAAACAGTATTTAATTCCGTCCATAGACTACACCTCTTTTTTTTTGTGAATAGGGGTTTTTGTTTGTTTGTTTTGTTTTTTGGTTTTTGTTTTTGTTTTTGTTTTTTTGTTTTTTGTTTTTTGTTTTTTCGACAGGGTTTCTCTATATAGCCTTGGCTGTCTTGGAACTCACTTTGTAGACCAGGCTGGCCTCGAACTCAGAAATTTGCCTGCCTCTGCCTCCCGAGTGCTGGGATTAAAGGCGAGCACCACCACGCCCGGCTTAGACTAGACCTCTTAAACATAAAAAAATTAGTCAATCCAGTTTCCATTCTCACAGACTTCATATTCTACCATAAAGGAATGAATGTGAGCACAGAGATCACTTATAAAAGATCAATATTTAGTTCTGTCCAAAGGGGAAAAAAAGGGATCAAAATTATCCAATATTTTTTTCAATTCATTAGTTAATTGGAAGGTTTAAATATTCAAATATCTATTATCATTTGAGTTGAAATTTATAATAAATTCTGTGGTAGTAAAGAGTGGATGAATCACAGTTTGGTGCAATATATATATATATATATATATATATATATATATATATATATATAGAGAGAGAGAGAGAGAGAGAGAGAGAAAAGGAACTTGAAAATCAAATTTCATTAAGTACCAGCTTGGTAGCTGACATTCTGAAAAGTATCCATTCTAGGACAACAGCCAAATTCACAGGACTTCCCTGATTTGATGACAGAATTCCTTTGTCAAAGTGAGTGGTGCATAGCCTGTCCTCCAGTGGAAACGTGTGCAGAATTATGGTACAAAAAAGAAAACTACCAAAAGTCAGAAATTACAATGTGAGTTTTTAGCTTGAACGAAAGGGCAAAAATAGGCACTGACTAAAGATATGGGGGAAGTTAATGGAAAACAGTCAACTGTGAAAGTACCATCCTTTATCTACAATATAGTAGCCTTCGGAACTATAAATCACTACCTACTACTGACTGAAAGATGAATGTTCTTAATGTAAATCACTATGTCCTTCATTAACTTTGGTTATATCCCAACAATGCAAGGCAGAAGAGATGTAAATAGTGGGAATGAAGTGCATTATCCATATAAATGAAACCAGAAAGTTGAAAATTAAATTAAATATTACATGACAAAGGGACCCTGTGTTGTATTTTAAATCTTCCTCCAATTGATACAGATTTTATTTTTGCATTAAAATTTTATGTAAATTGGCCTCTCTATTAAAACGTATTTTCAGCTAGTTTTTGGAAGTGTGTGTCTGTGGATTGCCTGCTTTTTTTTTTTTTTTACATTTTTTATTAGATATTTTCTTTATTTACATTTCAAATGCTATCCCAAAAGTACCCTAGACCCTCACCCCTGCCCTACTCCCCTACCCACCCACTCTCACTTCTTGGCCCTGGCATTGCCCTGTATTGGGGCATATAAAGTTTGCAATACCAAGGGACCTCTCCTCTCAATGATGGCTGACTAGGCCATCTTCTGCTACATATGAATCTAGAGACATGAGCTCTGGGGGTACTAATTAGTTCATATTGTTCCTCTTATAAGGTTGCAGACCTCTTCGGCTCCTTGGGTACTTTCTCTAGCTCCTCCATTGGGGGCCCTGTGTTCCATCCTATAGATGACTGTGAGCATCCACTTCTGTATTTGCCAGGCACTGGTATAGCCTCATAACTATATCAGGGTTTCTTCAGCAAAATCTTGCTGGCATATGCAATAATGTCTGGGTTTGGTGGATGATTATGGGATGGATATTTCTTTCGATGATGAGAGGGACTTTATTGACATATACAAAATAATAATTTATACAAAGCTCTGATATATACAACTCTGTCCTCGTCAAAGTTCTATTACTGGGAAGAGAAGCCATGAATTTAGCAACCCTTATAAAAGGTAGCATTTAATTGGAGCTTCCTTAAGTTTATAGATTTAGTTCATTATCATTATGGTGAGAAGCATGGCAGCACACAGGCAAGTATGGTGTCAGGGAGTTACAAGCTGTCCAAAACAGTAGATAGAAACAGAATTGTGGTCAACTGCAAGAACAGTAAGTGCTTTTAACTCCTGACCCATCTCTCTAATACCACCTTGTTTGACTGTTTGTTAAAGACAAGGTTTCTCTGTATTGCCTTGCCTGTCCTGGAACTCACTATGTGTACCAGACTGGCCTCGAACCTGGAGCTCTGCCTGTCTCTGCTTGGATTAAAGATGTGCATAATCACTGCTTGGCTCTTAAATTATTTTTAATCTTGAAAACTTATTTCCCCAAAGAGTCCCATTAGCTGTGGTTATGAATTGCTTATGATAGTAGGATCATAGGATTACAGCTAACAGTATTTTCCTGGTTCTGTTGCATTCTTAGACTATTTCCTTCAGGCCTCCATAGTCTTTTCCCCAGTATAAGCAGCTCATTGGAGGTCACACAGTTCTATTTGCACATAAGCTAATAAAGCCTCATTCTTCTACTTGAGGCCTTTCATTGTTTAAAGAAAAGCAAAATTGATGATAAAATATAATAATCACTGAATTAAAGACAAAATAATCCAATCTATTTTTGGAATTTAAGTTTTATCTGTAGCACTTTTAATTTATCAGAAAGTTTGATCAATTAACTTAATATTCAGAAAGCTTTATTAAGTCTAGAACACGTCATATCCTGTAACATTCTTTATATGTAAAACTTTTGTTTCCAGAAAACATAGCAAGCCTAGAGGAGCAAGCCAGTAAGCACTGCTGTTCTATGGTCTGTGCCTCAGTTCTTATCATTGGATCTCTGCCTTGAGTTTAGAAGTTATCTTCCCTAAAATAGACTACAGCTTGTGAGCCATATAAAATATCCCCCTAGAAGACAAACTGTTTTGATAATTCACAATTATTTGTCTTTTGTCTGTTTTAGAAAATAAATATTTATTTAAAAGATAGCTTTTGTTGAGTCTAAGGTTGACTTCGTTAGTTTTCATAAATCATACATTGTCTGTATTAAATTAAGAATAACTTTGAGCCAGGCGTGGTAGTGAATGCCTTTAATCCCAGCACTCAGGAGGCAGAGGCAGGTGGATTTCTGAGTTCGAGGCCAGCCTGGTCTACAAAGTGAGTTGCAGGACAGCCAGGGCTATACAGAGAAACCCTGTCTCAAAAAAAAAAAAAAAAAAGAATAACTTTGAATAAGTGGTATTACAGAAATAAAGTGAAGGGCATTAATACACCCAAGACTGTCTCATAGGCATTTAAATTTGACAAGAGACTAGAGAGCACCTTGTGTTCTCCATAGCAGCCAAAATTGGCATCACAAATGGAATATATATATATATATATATATATATATATATATATATATATATATATATATCTCAACAAATATATATCTATATACACATGGGTTGGAGTTTTTCTCTGCTGCACTGTGCACAATTTATATACTGTTCAATTTACACTTATGCATTTTTAATACCTTGAGAGTTTATATCTATTAAATATTTATTAGTAAAATATAGATATTAATCATAAGATTTTTTTAGTTTGCTGTAACATAGAAAGTAATTAGTTGTTTATATATGTTTCACAGTGTCTATGTGGGTATGCTTGTGGGTGTGTGTATCTCCGTGCATAGCAGACATAGGTCAACTTCAGGCATTATTCCTCAAATCACATCCAATACATTTTCAGAGTTTTTCATTGACTGATCTGGACTGCACCAGCAAGCTAGAATGAGTACCGAGGAAACCCCAAGTATCCTCATTTATGCATCTCTTCAGTGCTGGACTTAGAAGAACATGCTATAACATTACTGAGTTTATGGCTACAAAATATATACATGTGAATGAATATAAGTAGAATGTGAAAATAATTTTATAGCAATAAGCCATCTATCCATCCTCTAAATGTAAAGATTATGTTTCTTCCTGATGACTGAAAAATAATTGATCAAAATCACTGCTCTCATACATAACAAAGATTTCACCTCTGCCTTTGTACGTGGGTGTCTAACAGAGAGAAACAATATTACCATTAGCAAAGCCAGGTATTTTTTCTGTTATTCTACCCAGAGGTTGCTTGGCTCTTACTTTCAGAGTTAGCACATCTTGTTTCTCTGATGTACCCTTCTTTTTTCTGTCCTGGTCTCCTACTTTATACATTGTTTAAATCAATCGCTTGGATTTATTTCTGGGAAATCAAGAAGCAGCAGAGTTGTATGCTTTGAGGAGGGTACTTTAAATGAAATGATGTGTGCAATGAAAAACTCATGGCAGACTTTGGAAAAATGGACACATTTGTTTTCCATGTAGCAACTTGTTGATTAAACAGTTGATTAAACTTATTAATTAATCTATGCACTCTGTGGAGAAGTGCCTTCCTGTACTAGATTCTTGTTTTAAAGGACAGGTATGGTTACTGCATTAGAAGAAACCAAGTAAATATCAAAGAATTATATACATATTGTCTTAAAGTAAGAGAACTTTTTATCTCATTGATAAGAGATATAAAAAGACTTCAAAAATATAGTTTTTAACATGTCAAATTTGGGGTCATAATTACACTAGATATTCAAGAAGTGGTGAAAGCCCCTTAGTCACAGACATATTATGAACATGATACTGAAAAATATACTCAGTATAGGTGGGACACAGAGGAGTGAAAATCCAATCACCATAAATATCCATATTTTTTACAAAAAAGTTAGGAATTCATTCATCTTTTTATAAAAATAGATATGTGTTTACTAGGAAAATTACCTTGGTTTTATAAGCTACCCATCAGGGTTTTCAAAATCACTTCTCAGGGATGTAGGATTCTCCTCCATATCTCTCAAATCCCTAACCCCAAAATTGAAATAAAATGCATACTTCCCTCTCATGCATGTGATGAAGAAAGAAAATATGAGAATTCTTCAAGATCCCCTGTCTTAATGTACAGCATATGAGTCTCACTCCAACTTGTAAATGCATTTAAGAATGGTTTGTGAGCAGGGGACATGTTGAAAATGAAGTCTTCAGCAGAAGTCCTATGTGTGGCAGATTCAAAAGACAGCATCTCTCTGTGTGGAGAATAAAGGCTCCAAAACTAATTTCCTTTGTGTTCTTTCCTCCATATTCTTCAGCCAGTGCTGTCTAACACAGTACACGGAGTGGTGCAGGTATGTGTCCTGTGTCTTGTCACCCTGAGATGCTGTCCAAGATTCAATTGAGGTCAGTAAACAAAAATAGTAATTTTGTGTATGTTAGATATAGTAAAAAGTATTACAAAGTGATGCTAGGTAAACATTTAATTTTCCTCCTAATTTATCCTTAATATGTTTACTTAAAATATTCATTTATGGTGAATTGAGAAAACAGGAGAGCCCACCTTGCCCTGGATAGACTTGCAGGTGCAATTTAAAAAGGAACCTAAAATCCACTGTAGAGGTTAAAATAGAAAAAAAAATCACTGCCTTAATTATTTATGCAATACAAATTATATTTGGAAGAATGATTAACAGACAAAAATAACATATTTGTGCGAAGAGCTGATTAAAATAAATCTTTCAAAAATAGTGGAAGGAGAGTACCATTAATGTCTGCCTTCTATATGTCCCAATGACTAAGTGTCTTCCTTGTCCCTCACACTTGGCTAGAGTTGCCCTCTCTCCAATTAACAGCCTCTTAGTGTTTTTTATTTGTATTCATTGATTAACTGTGTATGTGTAGGTACAAGCATATGCCCACCATATGATGTATGGTCAGAGGACAACTGTTAGGAGCATGTTCTTAACTTCTGAATCATTGGGACATTCTCTTGGGTTTCCTTGTTGGGTTTTTGTTTGTTTGTTTGTTTTTCTGTTTGTTTTGTCCTCTGAGTGTTGTTTATTTCTTGAGCTTATATATAATTCTGCTTTCCCCATACCTTGTCTAACCTTGGAAGTGCTAGTGCCCAGGTTTATGTTACTATACCTTGATTTTGACATGGGCTCTGGCATCTTACCTTAGGTGGTCATATTAACAGAGCAAGCACTTTTATCTGCTGCACCATTTCTCCACTTGCCTTTCCAAGTATCTTCAGGTCTAAGCAATAAATTCCTCATTAATTAAATATTAGGAAATTACATAGAATAAATTCAGAGGAAGGTGTAAGTGACAAAATGTTTAAAACTCAGTGGGTTCTTTCTTTTGTTAAAATGAAAATCCAGCTCTCCACAGTTTGTATTGATGAGGTAACATTAAGAACACAGACTATAATGATATTACACTGAGAAAACTTCTGGGGCTAAAGGGATGAATCAATTGTAAGAGGACTACCAGCTCAAATGCTGAGGGATAGGGTTCAGATCCCCATTCACATATGCAGCCAAGTGTCCCACAAACACTTTTAACTACAACCTCTTATGGTCTTCCTATGTATAAGCACACACACACACACACACACAGAGAGACACACACACAGAGAGAAATACACCTACACATATACACACAAAGTGAGAGAGTTTTATATATATACACACACAAAATAAATAGAATAAAAATTTAAAAATACTTCAATTCTAAAGTTCCTAGATGGACCATTTTGCTCCCTTACATACTTGTGACTAGATAGGTTTCATGCATTCTTTGAAAACAGCACAGCACTAGGAACATTTACAGATAAACTGTGTGGGATGTTCAAATTTCCTTTTTGGACACAGATGAGAACGATAGGAAAGATACATTATGGAATACTACAAAAAAAAAAAAAAAGAAAAAACAACAACCCTAAGATTGTGACCATGATGGTTACTAATTTAGACTGTAGCTCCCATTTCTATCTTATTGTGAGACTTTGGGGTAGAAGAAAATTATGATTTATGTCAATACTGAAGAAGACTTAAAAAAAAAAAGCCAAGGGAATACTGAAATGGAAAGTGTATAGCCAAACTTTCATGGAGATTTTGATGTTTAAAAATTTAAGATCAAATTCATACGTTCAATGAAAGCTTTAAAAATGTCTTTTCCGCAGCAGAAAATTTCTAAATTGACCTTATAAAAGGATGGAATTGGATGAGGTCTACTTTTAAAGTAATTTTAAAATCAAAGTAAACTCCATAAAAATAATAGTAGTCTTAGCATTGCATTCAATGAACCCCTATTTTTATAGAGTATTCATGTAGAAAAAGTTAGGTTAAAGAAAGGAATTTGATAATTTGACATTATTTAGAAATGCCAATCAATATATCCTAGAAAGTATATGAAAACTATGGCATAAGAATATACATTTTATACTTTGAAATAAATTTTATTTCATTTCAACAAACTGTAGAGTTCTAACATAATTCCTTATATCTCTGTATAAAAGTACATTTTATTCTGGTTCCTAAGAGTCCAGTAATGTCTATAAAATTTCCATCATTTTGGCCTAATATAGTAAATAATGGAGGAATTAAATTTTAGACCCCAAGCTTTCACAGTCCTGGCAGCTACACTCTGACAAAGTTGTAATATTCCCCATAATCATAAATGCCTTGCTTTATAATTATCACTATGGAGCTGTGTGTGTGTGTGTGTGTGTGTGTGTGTGTGTGTGTATGTATGTATGTGTGTGTATGTGTGTGTATGTGTGTGTGTGTTTGTATGTGTGTTCACACATGCATGTGTGTTGGTTGATACAGTAAGGTTTTTATTTTATTTTTGAGATTATTATATGTACTTCCTCCCTTCCCTTTCTTCACTCCAAACCCTTCCATAGAACCCTCCCTTTCTCCTTTAACTTGGTGACCTCTTTTATCACTAATTGTTATTGCATGCATACTGAGAAAAGGGTTAAATTAACTCACACGTCCAGGTTACAATGTGCCATGCATATACATATGTGTATTTCTAAAAATAACCTATTCAGTCGACTCAATGTTATTTCTATGAATGTTCTTATGGATGACTGTGTAGCACTTCACCACCAATTGGTTAGCTCAGGCATCCTAGTGTGCTACGTCTCGCTCCTACACTTACTCTCCACTGAAAATCCTAACTGGTCCTATGTGGTCAACACAAGTATTAAATCATTAAAGTTTGTCATATATAATTTAAAATATAATTCAGTAACAAGTTCATAGCATTCAAAGAATTGCTTTAGTATTAAAAACAGCTGTAAGTCAGCCAAATAGTTGCAGCCTGCCACAGCTATGGAATTAAAAGTATGTCTTTGGAAACCTTACAATTGTTAATTAAAGTAATCTCAAATCAGTCATGATCTGCTAAGGGCTCAGCTAGCTGGGCTCCTTTTTTTTTTTTTTTTTTCCTTTTCTTTTTTTTATTATATATTTTCTTTATTTACATTTCAAATACTATCCCAAAAGTACCCTAGACCCTCCCCCCTGCCCTACTCCCCTACCCACCCACTCCCACTTCTTGGCCCTGGCGTTCCCCTGTACTGGGGCATATAAAGTTTGCAAGACCAAGAGGCCTCTCTTCCCAATGATGGCCAACTAAGCCATGTTCTGCTACATATGAAGCTAGAGATACAAGCTCTGGGGGTACTGGCTGGGTTCCTTTTATTTAAAATATATCATATTTTTTAGAGAGATTAAAAGAGAAAAAATTATCACAATTGCTCTGTAGTACAGCTTGAGGTCAGGGATGGTGATTCCACCAGAATCTTTTATTGTTGAGAATAGTTTTTGCTATCCTAGGTTTTGTTGTTGTTGTTGTTGTTGTTGTTGTTGTTGTTACAGATGAATTTGCAAATTGCCCTTTCTAACTGTGAAGAATTGATTTGGAATTGTGATGGGGATTGCATTGAATCTGTAGAATGCTTTCAGCAAGATAGCTATCTCTTTTTTTTTTTTTTTACCATATTATTCATGCCAATCTATGAGCATGAGAGATCTTTCCATCTTCTGAGATCTTCTTTGATTTCTTTCTTCACAACCATTCTGGATATCAGTTTGTCAGTTTCTGAGAAAAGTGGACATAGTACTACTGGAAGATCCAGCAATACCACAGGAGTGCCTGTGCATATACCCAGAAGATGCTCCAACTTGTAATATGGACACATGCCCCACTATGTTCATAGTAGCCTTATTTATAATAGCCAAAAGTTGGAAAGAACCAGATGTACTTCAACAAAGGAATGGATACAGAAAATGTGGTACATTTATACCATGGAGTACTATACTACTATTAAAAGCAATGCATTTATGAAATTCTTAGACAATTGGTTGGATACCTAAGTGAGATAAGCCAATCACAAAAGAACACACATGATATACACTTACTAATAAGTGGATATTATCCCAGAAGCTTGGAATACCCAAGATACAATTTGCAAAACACATGAAACTCAAGAAGGAAGACCAATGTGTGGATACTTTGAACAAAATGCCCATTACAGAATTACAGAGACAAAGTTCGGAACAGAGACTGAAGGAAGGACCATCCAGAGACTGCCCTACCTGGGGATTCATCCCATAAACAACCACCAAACCCAGACACTATTGCAGATGCCAACAAGATTTTACTGACAGGAGCCTGATATAGCTGTCTCCTGACAGGATCTGCCAGTGCCTGGCAAATACAGAAGTGGATGCTCACAGTCATCCATTGGATGGAGTACGGGGTCCCCAATGAAGGAGCTAGAGAAAGTACCAAAGGAACTGAAAAGGTTTCCAGGACCATAGGAGGAACAACAATATGAACTAACCAGTACTCCCCCACCCCCAGAGCTCCCTGGGACTAAACCACCAATCAAGGAAAACACATGGCGAGACTCATGGCTCTAGCTGTATATGTAGCAGAGTATGGCCTAGTCAGTTATCAGTGGGAGGAGAGGCCCCTGGTCCTGTGAAGGCTATATGCCCCAGTATAAGGCAATGTCAGGCCCAGTAAGTGGGAGTGGGTGGGTTGGGTAGCAGGGGAGGAGGGAGGGGATAGGGGATTTTCGGAAGGGAAACTAGGAAAGGGAATAACATAGAAGTGTAAATATAGAAAATATCTAATAAAAAAAAAAAAGAAAAGAAATGAACATTTTTTAAAGCTGAGCAGGTGATGATGATGTCGCTTGTGAAGAAGATTAGAGGCCTTATAAGACCATGCTTTGTGCAGCAGTTGAAGACACTGTCCTTCTGCCTCTGCTCTTTGAGGAGACATAACTCCCCTATGGAGAATGCAACAACACAAACCATGTTGTTAACAGAGAGAAACCCTCACTAGAGTTAGTGGATTTGCTTGTACTATCACCATTCTTGTTAACTACCATTCTGGACTATTAAAAGTTCAATTTCTTTCCTTTATGATCATCTTAGGTAATTTATTTTAGCAGTATAGAATAAAAAATAATATATACCCCTTTCCTTTCCATGTTCTCTAAATTTTGGAAAACTATTTCATGTTCTTTTCGTCCGGATCTTGTCCAGTTTCACACCTGTAAATATCATCTCAATACTGTTCCAGTTTGTTTTCTGTTGCTGTGATGAACACCATGACCAAAAGCAATTGCAGGAGAGAGGGGTTTAATTGACTCACACATTCAGATCTATCATTTAGGGAAGTCCACATAGGAACTAAGCAGAAACCTTGGCGGAATACTGTTTACTGGCTCATTCCCTCGCTTGTTCAGTTTGCTTCCTTATATAACTAGTGTTCTGTGTTCTACACTATCTAACTTTTATGCTTAAATTTTCTATAATAATTCTCATAACACTCCATCCATCCAGGCGTACTAGCTTCTAACCAACCTTTAAATGCATAAGCACAATACCAACTCCAAGTTACTGCTGCATCATACAACCTAGATACCCAACCTTTGTTGGCTTCAGATCTTAATTTCTTTTGATTTACTTACCCAGGTTTACACTGATGACCATTGCAAAATAAGTTGCCTCTTGACAATCATCATATTTGCTTGGGTTTCCTTTGTTATGAGAAAAAAAGCACAGCCATAGCAACTTGGGAAGTAAAGTAGGGTTTTTCATCTTTTTTTTTGTTATTTGTTTACATTTCTACATAATAGTCCTCTATTGTAGAAACTTGTGGAAGAAACCTGCAGGCAGGAACTGAAGCAGAGTTCATTGAAGAATAATGCTAACTGGCTTGGTCCCCATGGCTTGTTAAGTTTGCTTTCTCATAGCACCCAGGATGTTAAGCCCAAGGGTACCACCACTCACAGGGAGATGGGTCTTCTCAAATCACTCATAAGTAAATAAAATACACGACAGACTTGCCTATATGCAAATCTTAAGAAAGTGTCTTCTCCATGAAGATTGCCCTTTTCCAAATAAATCCAGCCTGTATCAAGTTTTCATACAACTAGCAAGCACACGATGTTTATCAAGTCTTCGTTACCCTAATCTCTTTCATTATTTTTGAATCTTTATCCTCTTCTAACTTGCCTTATAACTCAAGTAGTTTGCTTTCATTGCTAATCAGCCCTCCATGCACATAGACTGTTAAATATTCTAGAGTGAACTGAAGCATTTTTTCTGTTGCATATTTTGCAGTTTTTCAGCATTGCAGAAACTAAACTAGTGTTTTCTACTTAACTTACACATAGATGTTCCAAATTTACTTGGATCTAAAATGGTATCCAAAGATTCTTGCACTGAAGAACTCACATTCAAAGCAGCAATGAACAGATAAGAAACTTTTTTTTTTTTTAGGTTTAAAAAAAACAAACCGATTTCTCTTTTCTTTTTTTTTTTAATTTTTTTTCCTCTTTATTAGATATTTTCTTCATTTACATTTCACATGTTATCCAGAAATTTTCCCTTACCCTCCCGCGTCCCCGCCCTGCTCCCCTACCCACCCCCTCCCATGTAATGGCCCTGGCATTCCCCTGTTCTGGGGCATATAGAGTCTGCATGACCAAGGGGCCTCTCCTCCCAATGATGGCCAACTAGGCCATTTTCTTCCATATATGCAGCTAGAGACATGAGCGCAGGGGGAACTAGTTAGTTCATGTTATTCTTCCACCTAGAGGGTTGAAGACCCCTTCCGCTCCTTGGGTACTTTCTCTAGCTCCTACCTTGGGAGTCCTGTGTTCCAACTAATAGCTGACTG
>LR750099.1:36214-60747 GCA_902729485.2 Mus minutoides | reverse complement strand
TACCTTTTATCAATGGATTAACATGATAATTGAGTAATGATTTAATGACATCATCAGAATGTAATAGAAATGTTAGAAATTGGTACACACTTTCGCCTCAAAAAATCATCTTACTTTTAATTCACTTTTAAATCTAGTCATAAACATTAGCTCTTGCTTTTAAGAAACAGACTTTATTTGATGAAATACTCAGGATGAAGAGCTTCATTTTGTTGGTCTTACACACATATGCCAAGTGACTGTCAGAATATGTTTGCACTTCAGAGCTTGAAGAGCCAAAATGTTCTGACAATCTTTTTCATCTCTTCTACCAGGGGACTAGAGATGGGCAGCTGTCCAGATTTCATTTCAAAACTGTGTTCCTTTCTGAAATGGCTCATCTAAACTTGCTGCATTCCAGTAAATGAGATGTAGAGTCTGTTTCTCTTCTTTCTAGGAGAGACCAGGAAATAATTGTTCCCACATAAAAACATACTTCAGAGGATCAGAAAAATAACCTCATACAAATTCCTAAGTGGAATTATTGAAGTTATATTTTTTAATTGCAGGTTCTGCTGTTGCTTTCTCTTCATGCATGTTTGTTCACCAAAACCTTGCATGATACCAACAGAAGCTAGTAGAAAATGTTAGATTATCTGAAACTAGAGTGGCACATGGTTGTCAGGCACACTGTGGGTGCTGGAAACAAAACCTGGGTCCTCTCCAAAAGTAGCTAGTGCTCATAACCTATGAGCCATCTCTTCAGTCCTTCAAGGAATTCTTTCAAAGGAAGAAGAATTATTCACCCATGTTGATGCTTAGAGGAATATAAAAAGGATCCTACTGATCAGTAATTCCCACTCTGTAGGATATGGGGCGATGGCAATTTGTTCTCTGTAGATCATAGAAAGCACATGTAGGTCATTAGCATTCTGTATATAAATTGTATACACAGACTATCACTCAGTGATTTCAAATCCTAGTTTGAAATATGTTTCTCACAATGAACATTTCAATTATCCAAAAAAGTAAATTAAGAACTCAGAAGCTTGAAATAAAGTGGACATGTTTGGTCCACAAAAGAGCAGTGCTTGGCTCATATGTAGACTGTGAATCCATAATTTGTAGCTTCAGGAATGTAATTTTCTTCAATATTTTGGCAAAGATTGGAGCTGTGAAATGTGTTTAGCACAGATGGAAACAAACAGTAATGTGCGGCATAAAAAAAATGAGAATAAAATAAAAAGTTATTCATTTAGTAAGATAAAACCAGCAACTTGAAATGTGTAGACAGAGGAAGACACTACTAAGAAACAGGGTTGTTTATCCATGGCTGTGGTATGAAGGAAAAACACATGGATGTTGAGTTTCCATCCCATCCTAATGTTTGTCTCATTCAGCCCCTTCATTCCATCACTATAAGATCATCCAATATTGAGTCCTTAGATTCTTAAACCTCACAGGTCTCTGGGACTTTCTAAAGGGTCCCCTTATCTCCCACCCCCAGAAGCTTCATGTTTCCATTCATTTTATTGGCCCTCTAGGCTTCTCTCCTGCCCCCCCCCCATACCTGATTCTGTCCCCCTTTTCCATTCTCCCTCCCCTTTCCCACACAGATCACTCCCTCTGTCTTCTGTCTCCCTTCATTACTTTGTTCACCCTTCTAAGTGGGACTGAGTGTCCTCACTTGGAACTTTAGTCTTGGTTTACTTCTTAGGACCTGTGGATTGCATCCTAGGTACTCTGTACCTTTTGCTAGTATCTTATTATCATTGAGAACATACCATGCATGTCCTTTTGGGTCTTTGTTACCTCACTCAGGATGATTTTATCTAATTCCATCCATTTGCCCACAAAATTCATGATGTCCTCATTTTCAAAAGCTGAATAGTATTCCATTGTATAAATGAACCATGGGGTGGGGGGTGGGGACATCCTCGTGGAGACAGGGGGTCAGGGAGGATGTATGGGATATGGAGCAGTCAGAGGGTGGACCAAAAGTGGAATAAAATCTGGAGTTTAAAAAAAAATAAAAAATAAAATAAAAATAAATGAACCAAAATTTGGTATCCATTTTCTGGTTGAGGGACATTTGGGCCGTTTACAGCTTCTGGCTACAAAAAATTAGGTTGCTAAGAACATAGTGGAGCATGTGTTCTTGTGGTATGTTGGGGGCATATTTTGGGTAATGCCCAGGAGTGTTATAACTAGCTCATCAGGTAGAACTGTTTCCAACTTTCTAAGGAACCATCAGATTGATTTCCAGAGTGGTTGTACCAGTTTGCAATCTCACTAGCAATAAATGAATGTTCCTCCTTCTCCACATCCTTGACTGCATGTGCTGTCACTGAAGTTTTTGATCTTAGCCATTCTGGTTGATGTAAGGTAGAATCTCAAGGTTGCTTTGATTTGCATTTCTCTGATGACTAAGGACTTTGAACATTTCTTTAAGTGCTTCTCAATCATTTAAGATTCTTCTGTAGTGAATTATCTGTTTACTTCTGTACCTCATTTTTAAATTGTGTTATTTGGTTTTCTGGAGGTCAACTTCTTGAGTTCTTTATGTTTTGGATATTAGCCTCCTGTTGGATGGGATGTAGGCTTCATAAAGATTTGTTTTCCCAATCTGTAGTTTGTGGTTTGTCCTATTGATAGTGTCCTTGGCTTTACAGAACGTTTTCAGTTTCATGAGGTTCCATTAGAGCCTGAGCCATTGATGTTCTCTTCAGGAACTTTCCCCCTGTACCCATTGAGTTTGAAGCTCTTTCCCACTTTCTCTTCTATAAGATTCAGTGTATCTGGTTTTATGTTGAGGTTCCCGATCCACATGGACTTGAGCTTTTTGCATGGCAATAAATATGGGTCTATTTTCATTCTTCTACATGCAGACCAGCAGTTATACTAGCACCATTTATTAGAGATGCTTTTTTTTCTACGTATGTTTTTGAATTTTTTCTCAAAGATCAATTGTCCATAGGTGTATGGGTTTATTTATGTGTCTTCTATTCTATTCCATTGGATGAATTATCTATCTCTGTACCAATACCATGCTGTATTTACCACTACTGATTTTTAATACAGCTTGAGGTCAGGAATGGTGATTTTTCCAGAAGATATTTTATTAAGAACTCATGTCTGTTGGCATTACTCTCACAGCAGGTGAATCTGTGTGTATTATTTCCTGGAAGGAATGATTTATTTGCATATGCATATTTATTTCCAGCATGGATTCTATTTTGTGAAATTTGATAACTTTCACAATTGTATCAAAACTGCAAACAATTCTTGATTGGAAATTTATGATTACGAAATAGCAAAGTTGGAAAGGTGGATAGAATTTATTTTGTTATTTTTGTTTTTTTATAAATATTCATGGGTGTACATATATACAGGGATTGAGTTTTTTCATGTTTTTGTGCTTTTGTGTAATTTATCTGTTTCCTTCAGTCAATTTTGCTCATTGTGTGTATCTTTGTACGCATATGTCTATGTATGTATTTATGTATTTATGTATGTATGTATGTATGTATGTATCTATCTATCTATCTATCTATCTATCTATCTATCTATCTATGTCTCTATGTCTGTATGTATCTATCTATGTATCTATGTATATCTATGTATCTATGTATCTATGTATCTATGTATGTATGTATGTATGTATGTATGTATGTATGTATGTATCTATCTATCTATCTATCTATCTATCTATCTATCTATCTATCTAAATATATGTGTATTTTATATCCCAACCTCCCTCACTTCCTTTTCTCCAAGTCCTTCAAACTCCACTTCCCTTCTTCCCCTACTCCTATCCATTCCTCATCCCTTTCTTTTCAGAAAACAGCAGGCTTCCCATGGCTGTTAATCAAACATGACATATCAAGTATAGACTAGCCATGTCCTTCTCCTATTAAGGCTAGATAAGGCAACTCAATAGGAAGAAAAGGTTACAAAGGCAGACAGCAGAATCAGTCATACCTCACTTACACTGTTAGAAGTCTGATAAGGAGATCAAGCTCCACAACTGTAACATGTATGTAAAGGGCCTAGGTCAGACCCAAGCAGTATCCATGGTTAGCAATTCAGTCTCTGTGAACCTCTATGAACCCAAGTTAGTTGATTCTGTGTTTTTTCTTGTGATATCTTTGACCCCTTTCAGCTCTCTTCAATCATTTCTACTTTTGGCCTCTAGGAAAGTACCGTGAGACTAGGGGATCATGTTTTAGACAACTTTGAAATTAGAGCTTGCCACTTTAGCCAAACAACCTAGCCAGAAAGCTCTGAGAATCCTCCTATATCTTCCCAGTATTAGAAGTACATACCATAGTGTCTGCTTTTATGTTGATGCTGTAAATTTTATTAAATATTACATGCTTGGTTGCTAAGTCCTTACCGACTGAGCCATATCCCTAGCCCTTGTAAATACATAATTAACTGAACATGGGAAGATGATCAATAGTATGAACATAAAAGTAAGAAAAGGTGTTGTAGCCATTTTGTTTGGTATTCCTTATGGTTGTTTAATCTAACTAGAAGTTAAGCACATCTTAACCCAAAAGATACAAGTAGAGATGTATGCTTACTTTCCATTTCTGAAATATTCTCTTTACACATTGAAATAATAGAGTTTGGACAATATTCTAATTAGATTTCTATTGCTGTGATAAAACTACAACCCAAAACAACTTTGGAAAAGGAGGGTTTACTTTATCATATGGGATATGACCCATCATTAAGGGAAACCATAGCAGGAACTCAATGCAGGAATTGAAAAAGTATCCACGGAGAAATTATTACTTATCTGCTGCCTGCAGATGGCTTACTTCCTTCCATCTTTCCTTCCTTCCTTCTTCTCTTACTACCATCCTTCCCTCTTCCCTTCCCTCCCATTTCTCTCCTTTTTTCATCCTTTCTCCTAACCTTTCTTCCTTTATTCTCTCACCTTATATTTAAGCAGGAACATTACCAAATCCTCACATTAAATACAAAACCCTAACACCTAGGTTTATCAGTACCTGTAAAGAGAGAGAACCCATAGGTGGGGAAACTGAGGCTGATATAGATGAGAGAATATCTGGCTTTTTGCTCTTCTGAGAGACATATGATCTAAGTCACATGTCCCTGTCTACAGACTTCTGAATTTTGAGGAGAGACAAGAATATCTCAGGCAGACCCTATACTTCATACAGTTAAACCTAAACTTAATAACTAATTCAAAGGTCCTGTGGCTTCAGGCACATCATTTTGAGAGATGGCTGATCTGGGGAAATGGGCATAGAATTCAAAATGAATAGACATCATTCCTCGTGGTACATGAGTGACCAGCAAAAGAACTCTCCCTGAGGCAGTGAATAGTTGCCTTGAGGGACAAAAATGAAGGAAAGTCTTCCCCCATCTGAGCAGACCACAGGCACAGGTACCATTGGGTAATTGGAGGAGGGGATAAGTCCCAGGATCTCAACTGGTATCTCCTGCCATGAAGTCTGCAGAACTGATCACCAAGGGAACTGAGCAATCTGTAGACAGATGCAGTAGCAAGGGCAGACACTTCCTCTGGGCAGCACTTTCTTTCCCGAACCCAGCTTAGTGGCAGAGAAAGAACATGACTAGCAAAGTGAGTACAAGTACGAATAGTTCCCTGGTAGAACAAGTGATTCAAGAACTGCAGGAGCTATAGCTATACCAGTTCCCTAGTAGAACAAGTGATTCAAGAACCACAGGAGCTATAGGATTATGCCACTGCTAGTCCTCAGACTCTAGCTGTTCAAGTAGCATATCTTTCATAACCCTCAATATCCTGCGATACATTATTTGCCAGAAAATGGAATCAGTTTTCAGTATTTTTTCCGAGGTACATCTGTCATATCAAAGGCAGCCTCCAGCTCTCCAAGGTTCATACCAAAGGCAGCCAGCCTCCAGCTTCCTATATCCCAAGGATACTTCCTGGCACAAGAACAGCTAGAAGTCTATGTCTGTCTTGAGAGTTATTAGCATCTTAATGTGCTCTTATCCAAGTACACATGGATTCCATGCCTAGTCTAGATTCACAGGTCATCTTGTCTACTGGTATCTCTGTTCTGTGTGCACATTTCAGCCATGACACCAGACTGAAACAGAAGATGCAGGGTGAACGAGTGTTGTGCCTATGAAAGCAGATATCCTCAGACATAGCTCAGGCTTACAAGCTTTAGGATGACAAATCCCACAATGCAGTAGACTCTCTCAAATACACCAGCCATTAAGACAATCCCTCAAATACCTGGTCATAGGCCAACTTAATAGGAATAATTCCTGAATTTAAGTATTCAAGTCATTTATTCCCAGATGTTTTAATTAACTATCATAGGTCTAGTCTTACCAGCACACACACACACACACACACACACACACAAATACATTTCATTAAACCAAAAACTATCCTTTCCTATTTGTCCCCAAGTTTTTATATTGATACTATAATATAAAAGTGCACTGCATCTGTAAAAGTTCCAGGGTTTTCAAACTTTTCAATACTTTGAAAATTGAACATCTCATTAAAATTCAGTCTCAAAACTTACAAGTTATATACTCTTACCCCAAAAGTATTACACAATTGCACATTCCAGCATAGATTACTAGAAAAAAATTATAATAGACATCTCAGTTAAAGGCTAAAGTGCTTTAAATTTTTGTTTGTATTCTACATGTGCCATGTAGCCTATAACTTTTGATTCTGGAAAGCTGGAAGGCAAATATTTGCAAGTTGTGCTCCTTAGTGGAAAAGAGAATGAGGAGATGGGGCAATAGCTCAGTCAGTGCTTGGCTTGAAAGCATTGGACCTGAGATGAAATTCACAGAACTGAGCTAAAAACTAAAGCAACAACAACCCCATGCACAGTGGAATGTACCTATAACCTCTGCAATAGAGAATATAGAAGAGGGAATCATTTCCCAACTCATTTCCCAGCCTGTCTATCCAAACAGTGATCTCCAGGTTCAGAGAAAGACCCTGTCTCACAAGATTAGCTGGAAGTGCTGGATATATAGCTCTGTTGTTAAGAGGACTTGCTTTACCTACTGAGAATACTGGCTCATTTCTGAGGAACCAGGATTATTTTTTATATTCCTGGCACCCACACAGATATTTGTGATAATTCCACTTCCAGGGGATAAAGCAACCTCTTCTGGTCTCTAAGTGCACCAGGCACATACATGACATGCATGGTACACAGACATACATGTAGGCAAATAATCACAAACTTCAAATAAAAATAATCTAAACAAAAGAAATACGGTGGAGAACTATTGAGGAAGACACATAACAATGACCTCTTGTCTTCATGTACACATATGCATGTGTGCACATACACACACACACACACACACACACACACACACACACACACATGATAGGAAGAAGGTAAACAAACAAATGCATAAATAAATAGAATTTAACCTGTAAATTTTTATATATCCTAAGTCCCTGAGAAAACACAGCATTAATACTACAGCAGTGTGAATGTGGTATCAGTACTGACCTTTCTTAAATTAACTGGTCTTGGCTTTAGGATGCTTGCAGGGGCTATCACCCACAAGTGGTAGCTCTAGAAAGAGTAGCTCAACAGAGCCACCTACTGTTTCTAAGGATATTCGGGGCAGACAAGATAGAGTGTGATAAAATTAGGATCACCTGGTAATGTTTTCATCGAGTGAAATATAGCTCTGGCTTGACTTGCTAAGAAACAATAGTAAACAATATTCTAAAATTTTGAATCTATCTGTACTTTCTGCCTTTTTTATTTTTGAGAACTAAAAAGTGTGTGTGTGGTGTGTGTGTGTGTGTGTGTGTGTGTGTGTGTGTGTGTGTGTGTGTAAGAACTATGTGGGATGCTCCCATTTCTCAGATGTACATTTTTGTCTCATTATCTCTTCTTCACTCTATTTTAGAAATTACCCTGTAGCCCTAACTTAGAAGAATATTCAAAGAGTTTGTGGCAGTGTGCCCCCCAAAGCAATGTCTTAAAGATTGTTCAATGCAATGAAAGTGACAAGCCAAACTTGGAATAATGACCAGTCCTGAGATTTTCAATTGTGCCTGTGTGGCTGCTAGCCTGTATTCCACAGTGCTCCGGGTTCAAACTAAAATCCCATATGATTTCTACAATTGCTAGTTGTCCTTTTTTATATTTACTATCTAAAAACACATCCTCAGGGGCTAGTTTACTCAATCACTACTGTTACTTTGGGTCAAAATAATACTCAATGCATAAATACTGTGGGGGTTAGCATGCTACTATCCCCATTAACATCTTCTTAGTTATATTGCTATTGATTGGTTTTTTTTTTAAGTTATGGACAATGTAAGGGAACAAGAATTCAGTTCAGAGAAGTATGCACTTCAGAAATGAACTGTGGAATAAAAGTAACCTGGAAGCAATTAGCCTACAAGCAATTAACACATGAACATAAATTCAATTTGTATTTTCATGTTCCATGATTTTCATTAAGATACTTAAAATTTTGAAATATTATTTTTTTAAATAAGGATTCACTATGTGTTCTATATTGATATTCTATCTATCTATCTATCTATCTATTTATATATCTAATTTTTATTTCAGTTTAGTTAATTTACATCCTGATTATGGGATCTTCCCATCCTCTGTTTCTTCTGAGAAAATGGGAGACCTCCCATGGATGTCAGACTTGGCATATCAAGTTACAGTAGCACTAGGCATCTCTTCTCCTATTGTAGCTAAGCACTGCAGCCTAGGTAAGGGAAAGAGATCCAAAGGCAGGCAACAGAGACACAAACAGCTCTTGCTCTTGCTCTGAGGAGTCCCGCATGAAGACTAAACTGCAGAACTCTTAACATATGTGCAGAGGGTCTAGGTCCATTCCACGTATGTTCTCTATTTGGTGTTTAGACTCTGTAGGTATCTCTTTATTAATATTAATGACAAAATATGTACATGCTGACAAGCTCTTCTAAATGAAGTAAGAATACATTCTCATATCCTTGCAAAATGAATAAAATCAAATTATTGAATTTGAGATAAACCAAAATAACAATAATTAAAACCGTACCTGATAATGTGGCTCTTTGATATGCAAGTGTTAGTATTATAAGCTTGTATGGTGTAAATGCCCTCCTTTTAATTTCCTGGGGTCAAATAATGTAATAAACATTTCTGCAGAAATTGTTTTACTGACACTCAAAGTTTGTATCTTGGGTCTAAGATATCTTTTCTTATGAATTAGCATTCTTCTTCTGAGTCCTAAAACTACACTTTAATAATGCTTTATTTCTTTAGCTACAGCAATTGATAAAGTTTAAAAATAGAATGTGTTTCCTTTCAAAGAAATTTTCAGATTTAAGCATATATATTCATTCAATTGTATAAAGGCTAATGATAAAAAACAATTGTAAAAAGTAATAATAAACTTAAGTATTTTCTCTATGGTAATATCTGTGTGATATGTCACTTTCTATGATAAAAATACCTTGTTTTTCTGGATGATCAAAAATAGTTCTATATAGAAAAAATAAAGTTTTGGTGGAAATTAGATTGTTGTTGTTATTGTTGTTGTTCAATAACCCTGAATTTTATTGCTGTTCTAAACTTTAATTCATTTAATTCAATTTCTCTTTCTAGGAAGTTAGGAAATTCTCATGCATCTTATTTTATGATTATCATCATTTTTGGAGAATTGTCAATGTTTATCCCTTATTTCCTCAATTTCTTCACTTTAAATTTACAAAAGACATCCCTTTCATCTCAGTTGCTCCATAAAGAAATACATTGAGGAGGCTGGCACCTCTGATTCCATGAGTTTCTTTCTTTCTTTCTTTCTTTCTTTCTTTCTTTCTTTCTTTCTTTCTTTCTTTCTTTCTTCCTCCCTTCCTTCCTTCCTTTCTTCCTTCCCCCCCCCTCTCTCTCTCTCTTTCTTCCCTGCTGTATTTGTTGAGACAATGTCTCATTGTATGTGTTTCTCTGACCTGTAACTCACTAATGTCCCCCAACACATAGAGTTTCTCATCCCTCTGCCTCCTGGGTGCAGTCAGTTATGATTCTGAATAAAGCAAATCATCACTAGAAATACAAAGTATTTCCTACTTGGTAGTTAGGAGCATGTCTAGTGGATTGATTGAGTTTATAGCAAAGTCTGGTTTCTTGTTATTATAAACCTTATTTAGCCAAGAAAGCTAAAAGTTATTATAATATTTGTAGTGAACATTTGATAAACTGATTGTGCTAGCTAGCAAGCTAGGAGTATTGGGCTTTCTGTGTAGCTCTCTTAGGAATATATAACTTATATTTCCTAACAATCAGCAAAAGGAGAAACTCTGAAATTCCAATCATAGACATTATCAGGCACACAATCTTTATTCCCATTTACTTCACTTTTCTTGTGATTGGTTTTCTTCTCTTTTATCCAGAACATTATTGCCTTGGTTCTGAAGAGCATCCCAGAACTGGTAAACAAAAGTACCTATTTTTAAATTGTTTACTACTTCCTGGTTTCTTGTTACTTTCCTTATGCTCACAGAAGTTCCTACATTCTCATTTTCTGCTAAATTAATTTAATATTTAATTGCACTATTATCTTCAAATAGTGGATTTGAATATGAATTTTAAAATGCTTAACTGCTATGTGATACCCTACTCAACAAACATGGAATTGGGATATATATCCCATCTATCTATCTATCTATCTATCTATCTATCTATCTATCTATCCATCTTGAAAGGCATAAAACACATATCATCCTGAATAAGAGTATGTGTGGTAGAACATTCATTCTGTCACCAAACATGATTTGTTAAATATATACATGTACTAATTCAGTATAGTATGAGGCTGTACATTCATCAGGACAGAATATGCAATGATAACCAATAGTTTTAAATGTTTTAATAGCCTAGAATAGCAAGTGTCGCTCAATATGTGTGAGAGTTGGCTAGTCTTTGGTATATACTCTACGCACTCTGGGAACCAGAAATTGTTGTTTAGGCCTTTCCATTTATGGTGACTTGCTAAGAGAGAATGAAAAACATTGTATCTGGCCACACACATTTTGAAGTGCCAGCCATTCATTAATGGTTATATTTTTTTTATTAAAGAACACTTACACTGCCGGGCGTGGTGGCACACGCCTTTAATCCCAGCACTCAGGAGGCAGAGGCAGGCAGATTTCTGAGTTCGAGGCCAGCCTGGTCTACAGAGTGAGTTCCAGGACAGCCAGGGCTATACAGAGAAACCCTGTCTCACCCCCCCCCCAAAAGAACACTTACTTTAGATATTGGTGGGGAGAGTCTTATGGTAGGCCTATCAGGATGAGAACAGGAATATTTTTAATTACCTTATATATTTGCCACAAATTATTGTCAAAAGGATATGAAGTCTCTGACTTTATCATTTTTCAGGTATTTTGAAGAAGACAATATAAATTAATAAGGAATCCAAAATATCAACTTTACAATATTTAACTTAATAAAGCTGTTCATGTGGGAAATAATTTTCTACTCTGTCAGATCTGATTGCATATATGTTTCATATTTGCTAGGATAGGCACATATTTTGGTAGATACTGAATGTCCCATCAAGTAAAAAGGTTTAATTATTTCCTACAGTGTGTTGTCAAAATGACTTACCCTGAGATAGAGAAAGTGTAATTATGGAGGCAGAACTTGTCATGTTTCCATATTTTTCTTGTTGTCTGCTCAAGGATACTTTTGGATAGCAAGTCTATCAACAGGAAGAGGTAAGTCTTATACTTGCATCTTAACACAAATTCTTGAGAAAGTATAAACATATCCCCTTTTCTTGATGCAATGGTAAATTCATAATTGAAGTCAATTCTTTGCAGATCATATATTGATGGGTTCATAATACCTGGGCAAATGGTTAATGAGAATAATTAAAAATATAAATACACACAATTGAATGAATATACATTCAAATTAATAAATTCAAGTGATATATGTTAAATTTCTTGGATTAAGGTTTTAACTAAAGGTTAAGTCAACATATTATGTTAGCTGGTGAGATGGCTCAGCGGATAAGAACACCAGACTGCCCTCCCAAAGGTCCTGAGGTCAAATTCCAGCAACCACATGGTGGTTCACAACCATTTGTAACAAGATCTGACTCCCTCTTCTGGTATGTCTGAGACAGCTACAGTGTACTTACATATAATAAATAAATAAATCTTAAAAAAAAGTTTATTTAAAAAAATAGTTCACAGCTCCTGGTGTTCTATCTCTAGCTTCTCCAATGTGGGCCCCGTGCTCCCTCTTATGGGTGACTGTGAGCATCCACTTCTGTGGGAGTCAGCTATAGCAGGGTCCCTTCAGTAAACACTTGCTGTCCTATGCAATAGTGTCTGACTTTAGTGACTGATTATGGGATGGATCCCCATTGGGTTAGTCTCTGTATGGTCCATCCTTTCATCTTAGCTCTAAACTTTGTCTCTGTAACTCCTTTCATGGATATTTTGTTTCCTATTCAAAGGAGGAATGAAGTATCCACATGTTGGTCTTCCTTCTTGATTTTCATGTGTTTTGCAGATTGTATCTTGGGTGTTCTAAATATCTGGGCTAATATCCATTTATCAGTGAGCGCATATCCAATGACTTCTTTTGTGATTGGGTTATCTCACTAAGGATTATGTCCTCCAGATTCATCCATTTGCCCAAGAATTTCATAAATTCATTTTTTTAATAGCAGAATAGTACTCCATTGTGTAAATGTACCATATTTTCTGTATCCATTAGAACCCCCAGAACTCGTGTCTGTAGCATCATATGTAACAGAAGATGGCCTGGTCAGCCATCATTTGGAGGAGAGGCCCCTTGGTACAGCAATCTTTATATGCCCCAATACAGGGGAACGCCAGGGCCAAGAAGTGGGAGTGGGTTGGCAGGGGAGCAGGGAGGGAGGAGGGGGAAGGGGACTTTCGGAATAGCATTTGAAATGTAAATTAAGAAAATATCTAATAAAAAAGAGAAAAATAAATAAATAAATAAAATAAAACTCCTATGAACACACACACACACACACACACACACACACACACACTAGTTCACAAACAATAAGCTATCTCAAAAGATAAGGATGGTTGCTACCAAACCTGTTGAGCTCATTTTGAATCTCAGGACCCACATAATAGAAGAAATAACTTCCTCAAGTGTCAAGGTTGCATATAAGCACACACACAAAACAAACAAACAAGCAAAAATATAGATAAGTAAAATAATTCACTGATTGTAACTTTTAAAAGTTAAGCTTGTGCGAGTAAAATTGTGTTCTAAAGGGTAAATATGAGACATGCAAAGTAGTGTTCCAATTTAAAATTGGTGTCCTGAAATGATCAATAACTAGAATATAAAGGGTTTTAGCCCAAGTCAATAGATAATCAACTGTTCTTCTGAAATTCATTATATACTAACTAAAGTTACATGATTTCACTCTCTATAAATTTCTGCATTAAGCAAATAATGAAATAAAATATCTTAATGTTAGTTTGTAAGTTTACTAATGATGTTAATTGATTTCAGTATTTGACACCTAGTAGCATTGTGGATTTTATAGCTCATATTTTTAACATCTATGCTTTTACATCACTAACTCCTAAGTGAGCTTTAAAATACAGCTTTACACTAATAAAATGCTTCAGTCCTACATAGAAGGTGTAAGAAAATTATTATAGGAGGTAGAGGGAGGGAGGTACCTGGGATGGAGAGAGAGGAGAGGGAAAAAAAAGGGAGGATCAGGTATGGGAATAGACAGGAGAGAAGTACAGAGGGTAAGGAATTTGAATAGGAATATATAGCAGTGGGGAACAGGGAACTAAGGGTAGTCACTAGAAAGTCCCAGACACCAGGGAAACGAGAGTCTCTCAGGACACAACAGGGATGATTTTAACTAAAATGCCCAACAAATCAGAAACAGAACCTGTAGAGACCACCTCCAGTAGATAGGCACAGTCCCCAGTTGAGGGATATGGTCACTCAGCCATTTCAAAATTTTAAACACAGAATTGTTCCTGTCCAAAGGAAAACCAAGGGCAAAAAACAGAACAGAGACTGAAGGAAAGGCCATCCAGAGATTGCCCTACCTAGGGATCCATCCTATTCACAGATACCAAATGCAAACACTATTTTTGATGCCAAGAAGCACTTGCTGAAAGGAGCCTGGTATTCCTGTTCACTGAGAGGCTTTGCAAAGCACCTGACTAATACAGACTCAGATACTCACAGCCAACCATTGGATTGAGCACAGGACCCCAATTTCAGAGTTAGAGGAAGGAATGAAGGAGCTGAAGGGGATTGTAACCCCATAGGAAGAACAACAATATCAACTAAGCAGACCCCACAGAACTCTCAGGGAATAAACTACCAAGCAAAGAGTATACATGGAGGGATCCATGGCTCCAGATACATATGGATCACAGGATGGCCTTATCTAGCATCAATGGGAGGGGAAGCCTTTGGTCCTGGGGAGGCTTGATGCCACACTTTTAGGAGGATTCTAGAGCAGTGATGTAGGAGTGGGTGAGCGGGTGGAGGCACACCCTCATAGAAGCAAAGAGGAGGGGGACAGAGGGGATGGGATGGGGGTTTGTGGAGGGGAAACTGGGAAGGGGGATATTATTTGAAATGCAAAGAAATAAAATGACTTTTTAAAAAAAGAAAATAACAAAACAAAACATAACAAAAACATTAATCAGAAAATGACCTGGTATAGCTAAAAATGAAAATTGATATCGGGCTTTTTTGGTAGGCAACACTAAATAAACATGTGGCTATCAGGACTTTAGAGAAGTTTTAATCCAGGAACATGGCTTCTCTGACAAGGGATTACAAGGGAACAGATGACTTGAACCAGACATCCAGAGGTCAGAAAGAGCTAGAGTGAGTTTATTCAACAGTAAGTATTAAAGGTTAAACATCCTAGGACTAGTTAGCAGGCAGAGATTGAAAGCTGAAGCCTTCAAGGTCCAGGCTTGTAGAAGTTTAGATTTTACAGACTCTAGAAGCTTCCAAGTGTAGGCCTAGGGATAGTTAGGACACAGAAGGAAATTCTCTAGGTTCAGCCCAAGCTTTACAAAGTTGTTTTATCACCACATGTGATAGAGATGTTGAGTCATTTATTAGTAATGATCTTATTTCATTTCCCAATCTAAAATGTGTTTCCATTTGCCCAATTAATATTAATAATTAAATTCTCAGCAGTATAGATAGTGAGAGGATGCCCATGTGCCTGTACATAATCACTTACCCATCCTCCTCTAAGTGACTCTAACAAAACTCACTAGGTAACAAAAGAAGAACATTAGAAGAACGATGAATAGGAAAGAGGTAGGTGGGTATTAGATGTAGATGTGAGAAGGTATTGGGAGTATATTCAAAATTTTATTACATATAGGTATGAAAGTGTTGTAGTGGTGAAACCAATAATTATGTATGATTAATATTTTCTGATGAAGGCTTTTTAAACAAATTGATTTTGGATACCTTATATGTTAGTAACCATTGAGAAGATCCAGTGTTCAACTTGAAAAAGAACATTTATGGAATATTCTTTTAACCTTTGCAAAACTTAAAACAATAAACACAAAATTTTATGAAAGAAACTATAATTTTGTAGGTGAGGATTATCCTATGTAAATCATTCCACTGTACTGGACAGAGTTTTAATTGCTTTGTAAACAGTCTTGTTTGTTCCAATTGTTTTTGAGGTCATATGGTATATTTATCTGAAAACAACCACATTTGGAGCCTTTTAATTATGTTTCAACAAAACGTAGAATTTGTAATTAGGTTTTCCTAATTTAATTCATTGTACACTTGGCATTCTATTCTATGAGGACTCTCAAACAACAGCAATCACCACCTATGGTGTTACCATCCAGAACCATGAGAGAGTAATGTCATGTTACAAAGCCACATACCTATCATTTTGCAAAATTGCATCCTTTCAGAGATTGCTGAATAAACCTGAAGGTAAAAATGTTTTTTTTAAGGTTTTCATATTGTAAATTATCTTTCTGCCAATGTTTGCCATTAAAGATGTGATTTCAGTAACACTGGAAGTCAATTTTCCTAAGGCCCTTAAAACAAACAAAATTACCAAGTGCCTTCATAGTTAATTCCATGGGGGAGAGGTTGTAAGTTCCAGGCATTCTTTTTGAGAGCTTTAATTTTGTTTTTGTTTTTGAATTCATGGATCAGTTGGCAATCATTTCAGAGAAAACAAAACTAATTTTCTTTAAAAATGCAAATATCTGTATGCTGCAGAATTTGAAAGGTTGTTCCTATTTAAAATGCATGAAAATTTCCAGCACATAATTATTACTAGAACCTTCATGGAGTTTAAAATTATTTTCAAAACTATGCACAGAGAGAAATGATGGCAGGTTTGGGATCAAGAGACAAATTTCCAAATACTGTTTATTACAAGCCAATTTTGTTCTCTTCTGTGAGATATTTAATCCACCTGAGAATCAAATCTATTATCATAAAATGAGAATATTAATATATTGCTTATCTCACAAAGCTGTGCACAGATTTTTATGGATAATATACATGAACATATTTTTATTATAAAACAAATCTGTACAGAAATTAATCATAATTAAGTTCTTGTTTCTGGTATTGCTTGATATCCTGGGAAATCATTCAAAACAACCCAATAGAAGAAGCGCATACCCAAGATAAAGTTGCTTAAAGCCTTAGATCTTTATGTCTTGAAATTTGGATATCAGGGATTATTTCAATTGACCGCTCTCTTCCTTCATTTCCCAGCCATTTTCGTGGTACTTACACCTAGGACCTCCTGGAATGAAGAAGTCCTGCTCACACTAGTGACACTTTTAGGTATTACAATGCTAACTGCAGGAAGCAGAAAAAATAATACATTTCTGGATTGTCAAAAATTTTTGTATTTATTTGCAAATTCTTATTGTGTGAATGAAAACATTATGCAACTTAATCAACCAAACATTGTCTGGTGCAACCAAGGGAAGTCCAGAAAAATCAACTATTAAGAGCTATTTATTTCCTTAAAGAGTGCATTAGATGTAGCTAATGAATAGGCGGATGGAACAAACCACAAGACTGAAAATGAACAAAATTGATGGTACACAGAACTGATGATGCACATTTATCTATGGGAATGTTTTTTCTGGGAAAAAGATCAGCAGTAGCATTGGAAGACAGGGATTTTATTTAGGAAACAATACCAGACATCTAGTAGGCGTATGTAAGGGATGCAGTGGAGCGAGGGGCTGTTCTGTGATATTCTTTTTCCTCGGCTGCTATGCTTTGTTCTATAAGCAGTATTTTGGAACATTACTATCTGTTCTTGTATTAGATCTGTCTCTTTGTCATTACAATCTTTCATAGCAGTAGGCATTTCTGTCTGCTTATAACCCATCCTCATAACCTTATCTAGTAGATGTTCTCTGAAGTCTCCTATTTGCAGGGTGACATTTCATAGTCCCAGAATTTGTGAAAGGAATATAGAACAACTTCAAGGTGATGTAATCCTAAGAGATGCAACTCTAAGTTAAGCCTCTAGGGCATTTTTGTTGCTTCAACCATTTTTCTGCCTGTGTTGGTTCCAGAAGCCTACACACACCAAAACACTTCCAAAATATAGACTGATGTATCTGCATACTAAATTAAACCAAAGCCAAGCAAAGTGACATCTCATTAAATGATTCTTTAAAGGAGACTCCATGCAGATTAAATAAATTAGATTAAATTTAAAAAAAAGAATAGTACAAAATGAACTGAAGAAAATTAATTAAAGGAAAAGGTCAAGAAACATACACTGACTCAGGGCCACCCTTATTCTCCCACATAGAAATCCCCTGAAAACACAAAACCAGAAAATGTAACATATAAATATTAGACCCATAATAGAAAAAAGAGAGAGCTCTAACAAAGTATTATGAGACAAAGAACCTTCAAAATTGCCATTGAGTTAATTTTGTTTAGGCCATTTGATGCTGGACATGAGGACTGGCTTCAAGAGTCGTTTGTATACTCAGTGAGGTTAAAAATAACTGCATTTGTGAGTGCTTATCAGTTGGAGATTATTTCTGGTTAAATGATTTTGTGGTGGTTTCTTAGGGATTGTCTCTAGTACTAGGCTATGGAGAAAGACAATTCTCCTCTTTTCTATTGTATTGAGTAGGAAACGGGAACCCTTCTAGTTTTCTGAGATAACGTAGCATTTAATTGAAAATATTTCCATGCAAAACACTCCATACTAAAACTCTTGTCTCTTAGGGTCCACTGGCATATGACTTATCTGTGCTACCATCTGTATTACTTTAAAATTTTCCCACATTATTTTCTGACCTGTTATTACTCTCCTATCCATTTTAAAATAAAGGACACTGTCTATTTTCACTACAGAACATTATCTCTGTGGTGACGCTTTATTATTTCAAATAGACCTTTCTTTTCACATTGAACTCTAAGGGCATGGCTTCCTGCTGCTACTAAACCACAGATACTTCAAATTTCTGCTTTTTTTCTTGTACTTATGACATAAATCATTCTTTTTTTAATTCTCTTAATTTTTTTCACCTGACAGTAATATAAAAACTTTAATTTGTGCAAAGCTTCTGTATGGCAAAGAACACTGTCATTAAGACAAAACTGCAACCAACATATTGGGGAAAAATCCGATAGGGGGCTCATATCTAATATATATAAAGAACTTAAGGAGCTGGACTCTAGAAAACCAAATTACTCTACTAAAAATGGGGTACAGAGTTAAACAAGAATTCTCAACTGAGGAATATGGAATGCCTGAGAAGCACATAAAAAAAAATGTTAATCATCCTTAATCATCAGGGAAATGCAAATGAAAACAACCCTGAGATTCCACCCCACACCAGTCAGAATGGCTAAGATCAAAAATTCAGATGACAGCAGATGCTGGTGAGGATGTGGAGAAAGAGGAACACTTCTCCATTGCTGGTGGGATTGCAAGCTGGTACAACCACTCTGGAAATCAGTTTGGTGGTTTCTCAGAAAATTGGACATAGTAATATTGGAGGATGCAGCAATACCTCTACTGGGCATATACCCAGAAGATATTCCAACTTTTAATAAGGACACATGCACCATTACATTCACAGTTGCCTTATTTATAATAGCCAGAAGCTGGAAAGAACCCACATGTCCTTCAACAGAGGATTGGATACAGAAAATGTGGTACATTTTCACAATGGAGTACTACACAGCTATTAAAAACAATGAATTTAACAAATTCTTAGACAAGTGGATGGATCTGCAAGATATCATCTTAAGTAAGGTAACCCAATCACAAAAGACCACACATGATATGCACTCACTGATAAGCGGATATTAGCCTAGAAGCTCAGAATACCCAAGATACAATTTGCAAAATACATGAAACTCAATCAGAAGGAAGACCAAAGTGTGGATACTTCAATCCTTCTTAGAAGGGAGAACAAAATACTCAATTGAAGGAGGTATGGAAACAAGTTTGGGAGCAGAGACTGAAGGCATGAGCATCCAGAAACTGCCCTACCTGGGGATCCATCCCAGAAACAACCACCATACCCAGACACTATTGCAGATGCCAACAAAAGCTTGCTGACAGGAGCCTGATATAGCTGTCTTCTGAGAGGCTCTGTCAGTGCCTAACTAATACAAAAGTGGATGCTCACAGTCATCCATTAAACTGAGCACAAGGTCCCCAATAAAGGAGCTAGAAAAAGTACCCTAGGAGCTGAAGGAATTTGCAGCCCACTAGGAAGACTAACAATATGAACTAACCAGTAACACTGGAGCTCCCTGGGACTAAACCACCAATCTAAGAAAACACACAGAGAGACTCATGGCTCTAGCTGCATATGTAGCTGAGGATGGCCTACATCAATGAGAGGAGAGGCCCTTGGTCCTGTGAAGGCTCTATGCCCCAGTATAGGGGAATGCCTGGGCCAGAAATGGGAGTGGGTGGTTTGGGGATCAGGAGGAGGGAGAGAGGAGAGGGACTTTTCAGAGAAAAAAAATTAGTAAAGGGTATAACATTTGAAATGTAAATAAAGAAAATATCTAATAAAAAAAGAATAAAAAAAGAACTTTATTGATCACAAAAAAGGACTTTAATTTGATAAAAACTCAAAATAAAGACCAACAATAAGCATTAAATTTGGGACATGAAACCAAAATTTTCCAATTTATGATGATTGTCTTAATGTTCTCTTGTTGTGAATAGACACCATTAACACAGTGACCCTCATAATGAAAAGGATTGAATTGTGGCTGCCTTACCATTCAGAGGTTTAGTGTATTATTGCTTTGGAAGACAGCATGGTGGCACACAGGCAGACATGGTGCTGGAGAGGTTGAAAGTTGTATATGTGCATATGAAGTGTACAGGAAAAGAGAGAGAGCCAGTGGGCCTGGCTTGGGTTTCTGAAACCCCAAAACCTACCTCAAGAGACATACTTCCTACAAGAAGACCACACCTTCTAATCTCTCTCAAGAAGCATCACTCCCTAATGTTCAAATATTCAAACATTTCAGTTCATAAGGGCTATGCCTATTCAAATAAGGACAAAGAGTGATTTTTAAGAAAATGAATATTTAAGAGAAAGGAGAGAGGCACACAGAAACAGAACACTATTGCAAGACTAGGGCAACCCATAAGGAATGCTGCATGGATCCAGATAAATTTCCTTTTCCTACAGAATTATGTGAATTCTGAAATGCCTTAATTTCAGTGCCAGCAATGTGTGCTTTCTTGGGCACTTGGGTTTAGTTGGTGATCATAAAGAGCAAAGTTGGAGTCCATCACTTTCTGTGGAGTTTTAGTTTCTGTTCTCTACCTTTCAATATATAAATTGAAGTGATATGACATGACACAGCAGAAGATAAGGACAATGCTATTGGATGATATAAAACTACCTGGGTCACAGTTATTTCAATGGCTACCAAGATTTCTAGCATGTTTTGTGTAGTAAGGTATCATGACACTCAACTTTTGGGAATGTTCAACAATTTTGGTATTTAAAATAATATAAGTTTTCACTAAAGAGAAATGTTATCATCATAAAATTAAGGCTTTCTAATATTTCTAACATTATTTTTTTAAGATTTATTTATTTTATGTATATGAGTACACCATGGCACTCTCTTCAGACACACTAGAAGAGGGCATCAGATCCCTTTACAGATGGTTGTAAGCCACCATGTGGATGCTGGGAATGGAGCTCAGGACCTCTGGAAGAGCAGTCAGTGCTCTTAACCGCTGAGCCATCTCTCCAGCCCCTAACATTCTTTTTTGATGTTTCTAAATATTTACTTATTTACACTCCAGATTTTATCCCTGCCCGTTCACCCTCCAACTGTTCCACATCTTATACCTCCTCTTCTCTACTCCCTGTAACCATGAGGATGTTCCCACCACTCACCCAAGCAGACCTCTAAACTCCCTGGGGCCTCCAGTCTCCTGAGGGTTATGTGAATCTTCTCTGACTGAACCAAGAACCAGAAGTCCGCTGTTGTACATGAGTTGTAGGCCTCATATCAGCTGGTGTACGCTGTCTGGTTGGTGGTCCAGTGTTTGGGAGATCTTGGTGTTCCAGATTAATTGACAATGCTGGCCCTCCTACATGGTTTCCCTCCTTCTTATCTTCTTCCAGCCTTTCCCTAATTCAACCACGTGGGTCGGCAGCTTCTCTTCACTGGTTGGGTACAAATATATGCATCTGACTCATTCAGCAGATTGTTGGATCTTTCAGAGGGCAGTCATATTCTTTCAACAGATAACCAAAAATTAAAATTAGTGTGACATTGGTTTCTATTGTACAATACTCCTACAATTTCTTACAGATTTTCTTAGAGAATAGCCAGAGAAAATATTTAAAGCTTGCTCTTTTCTTTAATTTATTATTTTTGTTTTCCGTTTTACATACCCAACTTCATGCCATTACCTTCTGTCTGTCTTTATAAATCAAACACGTAAACAATAAAACTGAACAATACAAATAAAACAATAAAACAAACATACAAAACACAATAAATATGTACATGTGTGCATGTGTGTATGCATAAAACCAAACTCACAAAACCCCATAAAATCCAAAACCATAATGTAAAAAAAAAAATACCATTAAGAGAAGAAATACCCATAATAAAGCAGTATGTTGCATAAATTCATTGTTTAAACAAAATGAATGAGTCTTTATTTAATAAAGGTTTACAAATATTGTACTCAGAATCTTTATGAAGAGTTACAGAGATTGCTACATGTCAATCACAACAGTGCCTGGAACATTTCAAGGGCACAGTAAATATTACTGAAAACTTTCTCTCAATGTCAATTTTTAAGGGAAATGCATAGAATGAATGAGTGAGTTTTTCATTGATAATAAAGGGAGGCCTATCAGAATTACACCAGACTTCTCACCTGAGACTATGAAAGCCAAAAGATAATATCTCTTCAGAAGAAGGGGAACAACATAGAGTCAAGAGAATTTGGATCTTCTGTAGTAAGACAATTCTGAAGCAAATGAGAATAAAATGGACCAGATATGAGAGAGAAAGAGCCTGAATTGAAGATGTTATCAGAGATGTATATGTGTGCTCTCTGCAACCAGTGTTGTTAAACATGATATTAAAACAGCTTGTGAAACCAAGAAATGCTATATCAAAAAGCATCTTTCTTTGCCAATTACAAAAACAATTAAACACAGTACTGTTGATGGTAAGTGGGTTTATCTGGAGTTACATGTAATTGCCAAGAATTCTTTGGCAATTACTTTAGACAATATTGTACTTGTTCCATAGCAATTTGATTTGTGAAAGTTCTCAGGAAACGAAAACTTTCCATCGAGACTCCAATTTCCATACATGCTAGAATTTTACTGATTTTTCTCTTCAAAATGATGAATGTTTTTTAAATATATATTTTTATGTATGATAGCCTCAAAACATTTTCTTGTCAGAATAATATTGAATTCTTGTAAAAAGAAGGGAACATAGTGCAAATAAATATGGTGGCCTATTGATTTGTCCAAATACTACCGGTTCTGTATATTTATATTATGCTATCGATACAAAAAGGTCTATTTTTTCTTCCTCATTTGTATAACTAGGAAGTAAATCTAAACTAAATCAAATCAAACAAAACAGTTTAGGTAAACCAGGGTTTGAAGACTTATCCCATGAATAAAAGAGCTAACTCAATTCCACAGGCCTATGGTTAAACAATGTGGAAGCAATGTCAAAGGCTGGGGTGTGCTTCACACTCATTGTTGGGACACCCTTGTAGCAGGGACGGAAGCACCCTATAGCCATCAGATAGACCCTCACCTCTCCTCACCCTTCCAAACTTCTAACTATAAGATTCCAGTGTGGCATACAGCATATTTTACAGCTGGTTAATTCAGACCTATAAAAATTTTTTTACTTGCTTTTGCTGTGCAATAAAGGCTGGATAAAACTTTCCAAACTCTTTTTTATGGGATCTCTTGAATTTTTTTCCTTGCAACTGAAAGATTTATACAAGGGGATATTTTTTCTCCTGATGCTTGCCAAAGTATTTATGCAGAGGCACAGGCTTAGGTTTATGTTTAGAAGACATTTTTAGAGGAACAGAAATATAAATTGTGTTATCTATAGGAAGATGTGTACACTAAGTTTGATTGAATAGTTTGTAAATATATTCAAAAAATCTACAGGTGTGGAACTCTTTAAAGTCATATATGTAGTCTAAAATAAAATTCTATATACTTAGATATGTCTATAGTCCTTACTTTCAGGGTTTCATAAGAATACCACACACAGCTATTAATTGTAACCACCAAGAGTCTGTTACATTTAAAATAATTCAAAATTTTACTATATTTTTAAAAATACAGAAATTATTAAATTATTCAGTAAGCTCTTTTCAGTAAAAATATTTTTAATTAAAGTACTTTTAAATGTGCTAAAATACTCAGTAACTTCAAAAAGATTTAAGAAAAGCAGAACTTCATTTCTATATTTTAATACTTAAATACAAAAGTGTTTCAAGCTAGATATTGCCATAGGCAATAAAGTACTTTCATTATCAGAAATTCTCAAACATATTTATTCTCTTGGGTCTTTCATTTGTTTATTTTTTTGGTTTGTTTGTTTTTCAATTGTTCTTGTTGTGATGTTTAAGAATATCAACTCCTGAATTCAGAATTCTTAACAAGTATGAGAATTCAATGCTAGTTTTTGTATACAATTGAAGTTTTCAACAGTTGTTTTTTTTCTACTTTTTAATGTTTTTCTTACTTTTCTGTGCACTTCACACTCTGTATTTTGATCATATTTATCCTGTATTTCCAACTTCTCTTATATTCTCACCTCTAACAACCTTTTTTCTCTTCCCTTTATCCTTCTGTTCTTCTCCCCCACAGCAGCTCTGTCTCTTGCTCTCTGCCTGTCTCTCTTCTCTTCTCTTCTCTTCTCTTCTCTTCTCTTCTCTTCTCTTCTCTTCTCTTCTCTTCTCTTCTCTTCTCTTCTCTTCTCTTCTCTTCTCTTCTC
>LR750099.1:0-36114 GCA_902729485.2 Mus minutoides | reverse complement strand
GGCTTGGGAGCTTTCTATTCAGCTCCCCTCATCTGTGTTTGGATTTTGTCTGGACTAAGCTTGTGCAATCTTATGCACTTAAAATAAGTTCATATATGCTTCCTCTCTGTTGTGCCTGTGTCCTAGTTAGGATTTCTATTGAAACTCCATGATCAAAAATAAGTTGGTGAGGAAGGGGTTTATTAGGCTTACACTTCTAGTTCATAGACCATTACTGGAGGAAGTCAGGACAGGAACTCAAGCAGGCCTGAGACCTGGAGAAAGGAACTGGGGTAGAGGCTTCATATAATTTGCTCATCCTGCTTTCTTATAGAATTTAGGACTACCAGCCCAGGGATGAAACCACCCACATTAGGCTGAGCCTGCCCTTGTTGATCATTAAGAAAATGCCTTGCAGCTGCATCTCATGGAGACATTTTTTCTCAACTGAGGATTCTGTTTGCTCTGATAACTCTAGCTTGCATATAGTTGATATATTAAAACAGCCAGTGCAGTCTGAAAACACTGTTTCTTTGAAGTCACCTACAGTTCTGGACGTTAGAATATTTCTGCCCTCTTTTTACATAGATCTCTGAGCCTTTAGCATTGGGGTTTGACATAGATATCCCATTTAGGACTGAACACTTTGAAGTCTCTTATTCTGGGCACATTGACAAGTTGTGAGGCATCTACTGCAGGAACCTTCTCTGATGAAACAGAGAAAGAATGAGATGTCAAGATATAGAGTAGAGAATATAAGGAGTAAATGACACCACAGAAAAATCCATACAGAGTCTGATAACTGCAGAAACCATATGCATACATAGATAGTTTACATGGAGTTACCTATCATGAAGGGACAATAGCTACTCAGATTATATGTATACTATGCAACCTTCAGTACCAGAAATAGGCTACCGCTTTGTGAATGACTGACCAATGGAATCCTATAGATCCCTAAACATTACAGGCTATTGCTAAAACTTTATCTTATACCCCAGAAGTTGATGGTAAGATCATACTACTGAGATCATACTACTCACATATTTGAGTCATAGAACATGAGAGAATCTAGCTTGCACTACACTATAAACTTCATTGCTGATAGCTAGTATTAATAGCACTGAAAGATGCTATGCACTTTGCTAAAAGAGAAAATATTCATTAATCTCATGAAAACTGTGAGTTGCAATAGCAACCTTCTTGTCAGAATTGAAAATGTAAAAATTTATTTTATTATTTTTAGTTATGTGTAGGCATGTGCACATGAGTGCAGATGCCCAGGTAGGCCAGAAGACAGAGTCAGACCCTCTGGAGCCAGAGCTGCCTGATACAGGTACTGGAAACTGAACTCAGATCTTCTACAATAATAGTACCTTCTCTTAACTGCTAAGCCAGTTCGCCAGACCCAGAAAAATGTAAATTCCAAAACCACCAGAATGTTTACACAGCTATGCTGAGACATTTAGGGGCAACTCTCCATTGGGATGCCCATGGCTATACTTGGGTGTATACTGTCTTTGTCCTAAGCAAATTTGTCCCTGTCTCCCTCTCCCCTTCTTCTGCTCCACCCCACTCTTTCAATACTAGTGCTTAAATGTATATTAAAATGTTTTCTTAATAAATTCCAACTCTGTTTAAAAAAAGAATATACTCACTGGCTCGAATGTATTAGGATTAATCAACTAATCTCCAATTGGATTTTAAACCATGTTAAGACAATGTTACTGGTGCCAAGAAAGTGTGGCTAGACTAACTACTCTTATTGTGATAAGGAGGCAGAGTAATACAATGACTCCTAATGACTTATCTATTTTTTTCCTATTTTTAGCTTACTTTTCAATAGAAATTAATTTCAAAATCTGACTTCTACATTTACACTCCTAGCATAATAATATTCTTAAGCAAAGAGTTATATCTTTGAAGTAAATTAAAGTTAGACATTTAAAATGGTGTGGAGAGTGAAAAATGTTTATGAAGACATGCGAACTAATTATCTAATAGTACAAATAATTCTAAATTCTGATTCATAGTAAGCAGACAGAATATATGTATACTATTTAGCTGAGAACGTTTTTCATATTCAGCATAAATTTCATCATAAAATGTTGCAATGAATTACTTAGTATATCTATATACAAAATATTTGCCAAGTACTCTGCTAAATTATAATTTTTTATTTAAAGTGTTGGAGCTCGTTTTCATGCATGATTTATAAAGTGAAATGAAACCATCTCCAAGTATATTTAAATTTCACACTTTCTTAATTCATTGAAAATATGTTCTATCAGATTTTATATTGCTAACATCACTGGCAAATATTTCAATGATAAACTTTTCAACTTGTCTTAAACGCAGTTACAATAACATTTCACCTTCAGTGAAATACATTTTCAAGTAATTTCTTTTTTGGCTAATATCCACTCTTTATTGAATACATTCCATGCATGTCCTTTTGGGTCTGAGTTACCTTACTCACGGTGATATTTTCTAGTTCCATACAATTTCCTTCAAAATACAATCTATGGAACTCGAGAAGGTTAAAAGGCTGAAGAGCCCAAATGAAGATGCCTCAATCCCACCTGGGAGGAAGAAGAAAGCAATCATGAGAGGCAGAGGGAGGGAAGTACTTGGACGGAGGAGCAGACAGGAACAGGAAAAAGGGAACACAATCAGGTATTGGGTGGAGGAAACAGGACTGAAGTTTTGAGGGTGAACAGAAAGAATGAAAAAAAACAGGTAACCTCTGGAGATACGAAGTGGGGAGGGAGGGCACACTATAGAATGTACCTGAGGCCTGGGAGGTGAGAGATGCTCGGGACTCAAAGGATGGAGACATGGGGTTGCCATACTAAAAGAGTTAAAAACTTTGATCTAGAATTGATCCTGTCTAAAAGAACTTCAGGGACAAAAATGCAGAAGAGACTGAGGGAAAGGAGGTCCAGTGACTTGCCCACATTGGGATTTAGCTCAATGGGAGGCTCCAAGGCCTGACACTATTACTGATGCTATGTTGTGCTTACAGAAAGGAGCCTAGCATTGGGGATCTCTGAGAGGTCCAACATGCAGCTGGAAGAGTCAGATGCAGATATTTGCATCCAGCCAATGGACAGAAGCCAGCGGTGCCCCTGTGGTTGGATTAGGGAAAGGCTGGAGGGAGCTGAGGAGGATTGTGACTTCATAGGAAGACCAGCAGTCTCAACTAACCTGAACCCCCACGATCTATCAGACACTGAGCTGCCAAACAGGCAGCATACACTAGCTGATATGAGGCCCCTGACACATATAGAGCAGAGGACTGCCTGGTTTAGCCTCAGTGAGAGAAGATGGACCTAACCCTCTAGAGACTTGAGGCCCCAGGGAGTGGGAAGGTCTGGTAGGGGGTTGGGGACATCCTTTCAGAGACCTAAAGTATCAAGGTTTATAAATTCACTTTGCTTGTTTGTAAAATTAATCATGAAAGAAATGAGTGATGTTTAATAAGAAACATTGATTTAATGTATTAATGATGAGTGATGTTTCCAGAATAATGTATAAGTTCACTTTCTGAATCCTAATGGAAATCATTGCTAGCTTTGATGCAATCGTTTTTGTTAATTTTGGCTTTTAAAATTGTTTTATTCTTCTTTGAGGTTATAATAAAAATTTTTTATTCTTCTTTGAGGTTATAATAAAATTACATTGTCCTCCCCTTCATATTCTTCTATCTAAACCCACTCATATAATTTTATGCCTTACTGTATTTTTAAATTCATGCCCCGCTTCATTTTATTTTATTTATTTACATTTCGAATGATATCCGCTTTCCAGGTTTCTATTCTGCAAACCCCCTGTCCTATCCGCTTATCCAGCCTCTATGAGGATGCTCCACCCGTCACCTACCCACTCCTGCCTCACCACTCTAGCATTCCTCTACACTGGGGCATCAAGCCTTCACAGAACCAAGGACCTCCCCTCCCACTGATGCCAGATAAGGCCCCTTCAGCTCCTTCAGCTCCTTCAGCTCCTTCAGCTCCTTCAGCTCCTTCAGCTCCTTCAGCTCCTTCAGCTCCTTCAGCTCCTTCAGCTCCTTCATTGGAGTCCCTGTTATCAATCTGATGATTATCTTTGAGCATCCACATCTGTGTTGGTCAGAATCTGGCAGATGCAATCTTAAATAACCAATAACTGTGAAAAATATGCTATTGAAGATTGTATCCTGCTAAATGTTATCTGGAAATTAAGGTTATTACTTTCTTATTGGGCTGCAATTTTTAAAATGTACATCACAAGTTATATAAGCGTTCATTTACTGTTTAATTTTATGTATTTGAAGCATACAAGGTGATATTTTAATATATATATATAATGATAATTAATAAAGTATCTTAACATTCATAATTGATAGTGAAATTATTTGTGTATACTTGGTAAATAGTAGCTAAAATCTATTTTCATTCAAGTTTGATAGTGAAAAGTGATAAAATAGAAACTGTATTTTTTCATTTATTATTAGTTGCATGGCATCATGAATTGTGTTATTCCCAGATCACAGGGTCCCCAAGGACCATCAGAGACCACCAGGAATCTAACTCGCATGGAAAAGGAAAAAGTCTTTATTCAAGCTTAAGCTCAGACCCTCCACCCTCTCCAGCACATCAGATGTTGTGGAATGTTCTAAGGTGGTATAACGCTTGACTTTTGATCATGGTTGTAGTACGTTAAGGGACTTTCCAATTTGGCAGTTACATGATTGGTTGAAATTTTTTTTATATATTACTATGGCTAGTGATGATTTCAGCTTGTTATGAACAATGCTTGCTAACTTAATCTACTTTGAGACATTAGGCACTTTTACCCTAAGAGCTGATTGGTTGTTGCTAGGTGTGGAGTGATTGTTTAGGGAAATGTAGTTGTTGCCAGAGTGACATCTTTCCTTGGACAAGTTGGGGTTTTTCCAGTAGCTGAGATCATTTTAAGGGCGAGTTAATCATAAATGGAGTTTGAAAGCAAAATAGGGTTTGTAATATTAAGTTAAGTTGGGTCCTTCAAATAGAACTAGGCCATTCAGTCTACATAAGAAAAATTTTAATTCTTTAAAATTAAATTTACAGTGTGTGTGTGTGTGTGTGTGTGTGTGTGTGTGTGTGTGTGTGTGTTCATATGACACAGTGTATTTATACAGGTGAGAATACAACCTGGAGGGGTCACTTCTCTCTCTACCATTGGGTCCAAGGGATGAAACTCCATAATCAGACTTGTGGCAAACATTTTTTTTTTCCTTTTGAGCCATTGCAACAACTTTATTTTGTACCCATGGCTTATATCTCCCAATTTATTCTAACTTCTTACCAATGTCTTACTATATTCTTATGTATTTTACTCTTCAAATAGCCTACATAGAAGACAAAATTATACTTTTTTTGTTGTTGTTTTTTGTTTTTCGAGACAGGATTTCTCTGATAGCCCTGGCTGTCCTGGAACTCACTCTATAGGCTGGCCTCGAACTCAGAAATCCACCTGCCTCTGTCTGTCAAGTGCTAGGCTTAAAAGCATGCACTACCACTGCCTGGCTAACTTATACCTTTTTATGTATTTAGCTTATTTACTTGATCTTAAATCCTACATGCTCATCTATATTGATTGAAGTGGAAGGATTTCCTTTTTATTTTAGGTTTGGTACATACACACACACACACACACACACACACACACAGAGAGAGAGAGAGAGAGAGAGAGAGAGAGAGAGAGAGAGAGAGAAATATGTATTAACATTTCTTTATCAATTCATATGTTGATGACATTTTGATTGTTTCCATATCATGACTATTATGAATAGTGGTGAAACAAATGTGGAAAAGTATGATTTAATTCATTTGTATTCATACTTAGGAAAGCAATGATAAGGTAAGTTTATTCTTGTGAATTTTAGGAGAATGCACAATTATATATATATATATATATATATATATATATATATATATATATATAATAGCTGTACTATTTACATTGTAACTAAGTGTATGAAGTTCCTATTTTCTACTCCTTGGTTAACACCACAAATTCTCTTGTTAAACAAAAGCCATTCTATCAAATACAATCCTGGAGTTTTGATGTGTCCAGTGTCGAATGATATGAGAGCTTTTTCGTGGACCTATAGACATTTCTCTTTAAAAATATCTTTTCATTTCTCTTGCTGATTTTTAGTTTTAGTATTTTAAAGCTGACAATCACATCATTTCTTCAATCGCCTTTGCTCCCTCTAATCTTTCATATGAATCACCTTGCTCTGTCTATAAATGTGTGTTTAACAGACACTATTGCATACACCAGCAAGATATTGCTGAAAGGGCCCTGATATAGCTGTCTAGTGTGAGGCTATACCAGTGCCTAGCAAACACAGAAGTGGATGCTTGCAGTCAGCTATTAGATGGAACACAGGGTTCCCAAGGAAGGAGCTAGAGAAAGTACCCAAAGAGCTGAAGGGGTCTCCAACACTATAGGTGGAAGAAACCCCAGAGCTCATGTCTCTAGCTGCGTATGTAGCAAGAGATGGCCTAATTGGCCATCATTGGGAAGAGAGGCGCCTTGGTCATGCAAACTTTATATGCCCCAGTACAGGGGCACGCCAGGGCCAAGATATGGGAGTGGGTGGTTAGGGGAGTAGGGCGGTGGATGAGGGAGGGTTTAGGGGACTTTTGGGATAACATTTGAAATGTAAATGAAGAAGATGTCTAATAAAAATTGAAAAAAAAGAAGGGAAAAAATAAAAATAAATGTGTGTTTAGTGTTCAGTGATTGTGGTGCTGCCATTGTGGCTGCTGCTGCTGCTGCTCTTGTTGTTGTTGATGGTGGTGGTAGTGTCTGTGTCTGTAAAACAATATCTAAAGTTAAAAAAACCAATATAGATTTGTAATTAAACATTTTCTTGTTTTATAATTTCTTTTCTTTTGGATTTTGCTATTGAGTTGTGTGAGTTTCTCATATCTTTTGGTTGTTAATCACTCATGAGAGCCACATTCCTTTTATTCTTTCTTGGGTAAGGTGCCTTATGTTTTGCCACATATGTTTTTTTGCTATGTTGAACACTTATCACTTGGTCTATTCTTATTTATTATGCTTTAAATTCTTTGTTTCCATAAAATTTGCTTAAGTTGGATTCTTTTTAATTTGTCCATGTTTTAATATTATTGAATAGCAACTCAACACTAATTGTTGTTCATATGAATGCTGCTATTTTAATATTTATATCATATTTTCAAACTGGAATACTCTTCATGTTATATGTATATGTTTTTATGTAACTATCCTATCACTTCCTGCCATTTTTCATAGTTTCAAAATGTTGGCAGGAAGGGAAAAGAGCACTTTGCCCTCTACAGTCATGTTGATAAATACTGCTTATTATATGCCACACACTGGGACAAGCTAAAATATTTCTTCCAGGAACAAGAAAGATTGGAAATATTTGGTTATTTTTACTGTATCTCCTTTCTGCAAGTTGTCTTTTTTGCTGCATGCCCTACATATTACCTTCCCTTGAAAGCCAGATGTTAAATAAATAAATGAATAAATAAAGCCAGTCAAGGCCCCCAAATGATTCACACTTGTCAATCGGCTTTGACACACGTTAATGGATAATGTTCATCATGGAATATCATCACCTTGTGCATTACCTTGAGTCTGCCAGCATAAAGTAGAAAAGGTTCTGCAGAGCTCATCTGGGGCATATTAATAAAATAATTGCAATAATGAATTTAAATTGAAAACTCCAAGGGGGAAATTTTGTATTTTATAGTATGTTGGGATAACAGACCAAACTCAGACATCTGTCACATTTCCTTTAACAGCAAGTCAGGGAGAATAGGTATTAGTTGAAAAGGGAAAAAACATGTCAAATACTATGACATCCATAGATTTGGGTGATTGCAAATATACAAACAATAGACTTGAGATTGGAGCAATTTCTTTCTAGTCACACTATCAGTTTCTTCTCTAAGGGAGGTCAATGAAAATATTCCCCCAGAAAACTTTCTGTATAGTATACAGGAAGTAATAGAGGCGTAACTATCGGTATTAGATCACATTAATCTTCTTGCACAAGCAGCCTCAATAGCTCCTATTTACTCAGCTGCAGTATGAACATAACATTTGTGCCTTCTTGTAATGAAGCACAGGTGAAGCACTTATTCCACCATGGAGCTACATTCCTAGCTCTGAATACAATTACTTATAAATGTGAGAAGTTACAGTCACCTGCAAGCTAAGATTCACGCTCACAAGCTTTGTATATAAATATAAAATATGTTCAGGATGTAGCAGGAAGGACAAACAAGCTATTAGGTAAGTCAACCAGGATTGATGAAATGACTGTTAAAATATGAAGGAGTAGACAGAATTTGGGGGGAAAAGTTACAGTGTGGATAGTTTGGGAATATGGTTTACTGAAGAAGCATTTGCATAATTAGTCAGAGGTTGTGACTCAAATCAGTTTCAAACACACACACACACACACACACACACACACACACACACACACCACTATGGCAGTTTAGTTAATTATTCTCATCATGCTTGAAACCCCCAAACTCAAGTTAGAGAATCTACATAAGTTCAAGACCAACCTGCTATGTATAGTGAATTTCAGGCCAATCATGAATACATGGGTAGTATTTCAAGGTTTTTCAAATATCCATAAAAAGAGCATGTAGCCTCAGAAGTTAAGTGTCTATTTAGCATCATACGGAAAATTCGGTCAAATGAGTAATATTTATTTTATTTGACAAGAGTATCTGTGCTCTACTCCATGATGTAATGATGTGAGGAGAACCCAGATTCACCTGACAATGGCAAATGCAGTGCTCAGAGGTGCACTCAGATCCTATTTGAGGAGTATATGGTAGAGTGTTGGAGAGGAAAACAAGCAACAGGACCATCACAATTATTGACATGTTACTGGGACAGAAACTATCCCATGTAATTCATGTCTCCTTGTCCCATAGCCTTACCCACATACCATAATAAATAATGTCTTTCAAATACAGTAATGTGTAAACAGCATAGCATTTTTAACTATGAGCCAGTGGTCATAGATGTGAAGAAAGTGAGCAGAATAAAAATTTCTCAATATGTTCCCTGCTTTTGCATATTTCTAGTTTTATTTGCACATTAAAAGAAAGGAAAAGAAACCTGTTGTGATTTTTGTGATAGGTATTCTCTTCCGCTATATCTTTGTTCAACCTATGGAGATGTAGAATAGCAGTTATGCCCATCCCTTGTGTCTTTTGCCTAAGGCAGAAATACTTCCAGCTCCCTTCACTTTGTATTTATGACACCTCAATGATGTCACCAGCTAGTGCATCACCATATAACCAGTTCTGTGAGAACACAGGATATTTTTTTTCTAGCCATCATTAATCAGTAGATGGATCAAAGCATAAATGGGTGGTTAGATGGCATGATAGATAGTTAGAGAAACAGTGTTTAAGTAGAAATAGATGGAGTTGGAGGATAGAAAAATAGGTCAATAAATAAAGGAGAATATACATTTGCATTTAGTATATATTTACAGTTTTCATAGATCATGCCAGATTTAGTTTATTTTCTTATAAAGCATGTATCCACATATTCTAGAAAACATTCTAGTTGGAAGTTTCTGTAAATCTGCATTGAGTATATAAAATTGAAGTATGCTGCTCTTTGTCTTCATTAAACCAAACTATTAATTCTGTCTTGTAGGCTTATCTCTCTGTGGTTTAGATACTTTCTGGGAAAAGAAACTGTTCATTCCTACATGTAACTTTAATTCCATTCTAGTAAACTTACACGATTTTCCTTCTATCTTGGTGTATGAGAACCCCAGGGTCCTTCTCTGTCTTCCCCCTCTGAGATGACATTTTTTATTATTTTCTTTGTTTTAGGGCTTATAATAGATATCACCATTTCTCCATTCCCTTTCATCTACCCTAACCCTACCATAATCCTTCCTTGCACTCTATCAAACCCATGGTCTTTTTTTAAAATAAGTTATCATTACATGAATATAAGGAGATTTTAGATATATAGATAGATAGATAGGTAGATAGATAGATAGATAGATAGATAGATAGATAGATAGATAGAGATAGATGGATAGATATACAAAGAGTTAAAAACAACAACAACAACAAATCACCTAAAAAACCAAGTGAAGTGGATGCTCACAACCATCTAATAGACTGAGCACTGGGTCCCCAATGGAGGAGCTAGAGAAAGGACCCAAGGAGCTGAAGGTGGTTTGCAGTCACATTGGGGGAGCAACAGTATGAACCAACTAATACCCCCAGAGTTCCCAGGGACTAAACCTCCAACCAAAGAGTACACATGGATGTACCCATGGCTCCAGCTGCATATGTAGCAGAGGATGGCCTTGTAGGACATAAATGAGAGGAGAGACCCTTGGTCCTGTGAAGGCTTGATGCCCTAGTCTAGGGTAATGCCAGGACAGGGGAGCAGGAAGTTAGTGAGCAGGGAGTTGGGGATGAGATAGTAGGTTTTCTTTGGAGAGGAAATGATGAATGGGGATAACATTTGAAATGTAAATAAATAAAATATTTCTCCCCCCCCCCAACAAAAATAAAAGAAGAACCGAAGAACCAACTGTAAATATTGAAAACGGGCACCAGTGTCTTGAATGAACATAGTATTAATTTTCTGTTTGAAAGCCATACGTGCCTACATCTCAGATACATATTTTCTAACAAAATATTCTGAAAATAACTTGATTTTAAATTCACTTCTAGATAGTAGTATAATTTGATTCCTATGAGAATATATTCATAGGGTTCTTTATGTAAGAAAATGTATTAATGGTCTTGGTATCTGTTTTTCCCAGCACAGAATAAAACTATGTTGTAAAGAAATGAATATTTTTTAGCAAGCAATCAATTTTAGGTATCAGTGGAAACAGATTATTTCTTAAAATACTGTTTCTATATTCCATATAATGGAATACCTTGAAAGCTAAGATATCTCAATAAAAATAGAAATGTATAAAATCCAGTTTTGTGTTCTAAATATTATTTCATATTTAAAGGATCAATGCTATTTGTAAAAAAGCTTACATTATATAAGATCAGACACAAGCTGAATGTGCAGGAAGCTACTAGATAGTGTTGTGTGGTCTATAACAGTAGAGCATCTGATTAGCATTCAGAGTGCTTGGTGTGGAATCTCCAGCATCAAAACCTACTAATCCAAAATCACATAGCGCTAGAAAATATAGGATCAAAAATGATATGGGCACATTCAAGTGCCACAGTAACAGGTAAAGTGCCTGGCAACAAACATGAAGATTTGAACAGAAATTCCCCAGCACCCACATACAAACTCTGGGAGGATAGTACATGTCTGCAATTCCAAACTTGAGGAGAGAGAACCTTGGCATTCTTTGGTTCACAAGCATAGCAGAGCTGGTGAATGACAGACTTAATGAGAAAAACAATCTCAATGGAAAAGTAAACTGATTGAAGAAGACATCCAATGCAACTTATTTCTAGCCTCCTCACACAAATACATGTGCACACAGACACATAGACGTGTGTTACATAACACCCCCACTCTCTCTCACACACACACATACACACACAATTGTGATATTGATAAGGCAAAAGATAAAGGTGTAATCTGATGATAAGGCAAAAGATAAAGGTTTAAACTGAATGAGGTTTTACTTGTCAAATTTAGAACAGATTACTATAGGCAAACATAGCAAGCCATGAGAAAACATTGAAAATTGCATGATTATTTACTGATTCTTACAGTAGTGAAGAGTGTGAAAGGAAAGTCATGACTCATGGGGAAAAAGACATTTAAGAAATAAAAATATAATAATTATAGTTATTTCATTGTCTTTTAATGCAAAATAATAAAATTTTATACAAGGGTGAATAGCTGTATTTAAATGATACAAACTGTATTTTTTTTTCGATCCTAATAGATAAATATACTAAAGGTCTCCAAAAGCTCCAATTTTATATTATTTCTCATAAATAATAAAAATGTATTTCAAAGTACTACATAGCTAATACAACAGTAGCCATGATAAAAAATACTATGTAAGCCATTTTAACGCATTTTGACAATGTCTAGAAAATCTACACTTCCCCAAACTAACATTTTGCAATGTACAAATATATTAAAAGCATAATTTTTATGTATGCTGAGATTTTCAATAGAAAATACCAACAGTATAATATTCAAAATATTCAATTAAGAAAATGTTTACAAAATGTTTTAAATTTTGAAACTTTCAAGAAAACCAAACAAAATGAGGAAATACCATATACAAATACTAAAATTAAAATAAGGTGACAGAAATAGACTCATTAACATAACATAGTAAATCAACAGGTTTAGCAACTGAATTCCATGTATAAACTAGGTTGTTTCATGGATCTATAGAACAATAAAGAATGCAGCAAGAACTGTTGTATTCTTCAGTTTGTCCTCTGTGCTTCGTTTTTTAGCCCACAATTCTGCCTGCATTCCTGGAGTCCTGCTGGCCCAAGGAAGAGTAAGGTAAGAGCACCCTTACCAGGAGCCATTGCCTGCTAAGCCTCATTAAGGCATACCCAAAGCAGTAAACTGCACCCAGTACCCTGTGCTCCATTTTCCAGCCTACATTCCTGAAGACCTGCAAACACCAAGGACAACAGGATAAGGTCCCCTTTTCCCCTATCTCCTGCCAGTCAAATCTCCCTAAAGCATACCCGACAGCCATAAACTGTTCCCTGCCCCCTAAACTCTATTTCCTGTCCCACTTTGTACCTGCTTTGCAGAAGGCCACTCTGGCACCAGGGACCCCAGGCTATGCTGGTATTAGGAACCCTAGAGACAGGGTGCCAAAACCCACACCAAAAGAAAAAAAATAATAATAAATAAATAAATAAATAAATAAATAAATAAATAAATAACCAGCTTCACCTGAAGACTTACTAATAATCACTAGAAACCCAGGCCACTCAGGCCAAAAGACAGAAACCAAAAAAGAAAAAAAAATCCAGAAAAAAACCCATCCACCAATTATAAACTCAAAAATCAGCATCTAAGCCTTTAGTAACCACAAAATCCAGATGGCTAAAGGACAGCATCAACACAAACAAAAAGAATTAGGTCAATATGGCACCATTAGAACCCAGCTATCCTACTACAGTAAACCTTGGATATCATAACACAGGAGAAGCAGAAGAAAATGACCTTAAGTCTAATCTTATGAAGATGACAAAGGACTTAAAGAGGAAATAAATAAATTAAGGAAATGCAGAAAAATACAATAAAGCAAGTAAAGAAAGTGAATAAAATTTTTCAAGACATGAATATGGGGATAGAAGCAGTAAAGAGAACACAAACTGAAGGAATCCTAGAGATGGAAAAATTGGGTAAGAGAACAGAAACTTCAGATGCAAGCATCACCAACAGAATACAAGAGATGGAAGATATAGATGATCTGATAGAAGAAATTCATATGCCAGTCAAAGAAAATATTAAATCTAAGAAGATTCTGACACAAAACATCAGAAAAGTTGGAACACTATGAAGAGACCAAACCTAAAAATAATATAACTAGAAGGAGAAGATTCACAGCTTAAAGGCCCAGAAAATATCTTCAACAAAAACATAGAAGAAAATTTCCCTAACATAAAGAAAGAGATTTCATTCAAGAAACTTACAGAACACAAAGAGATGCAAGGGAGGGGAGAGAGAGAGAGAGAGAGAGAGAGAGAGAGAGAGAGAGAGAGAGAGAGAGAGAGAGAGAGAGAGAGAGAATGAGAATCTCCCTTTCACATAATAATCAAAACACTAAATCTACAGAAAAAAAAAAAAAACGTGCAAGAGAAAAATGTCAAGTGGCATATCAGGACAGACCTATCAGAATTACACCTGACTTCTAAATTGAAACTATAAAAGCCATAAGAGCCTGAGCAGATGTCTTGCAGTCCCTAAGAGACCACAGATGCCAGCCCAGACTAGTATATTCAGCAAATTTTTCCATCGCTATAGTTGAACAAAACAAAATATTCCACAAAAAACACCAAATTTAAACAATATCTAGCCACAAATTCAGCCCAACAGAAGACATTAGAAGAAAAACTCCAACCTAAGGAGGTTAACTACACCCAAGAATACACAGGAAATAAGTAATTTCAGACTAGCTAACCAAAAGAAATGAAACACACACACACACACACACACACACACACACACACAGTACCACCACCACCATCAACTTAACAGTAAATAAATAATAATTGGTTTTCAGTATCTTTCAATATCAATGGATACAATTCCCCAAATGAAGAGACACAAATTATCAGAATGGAGGCAGAAAGAGGATCCATCATTGTGTTGTATACAAGAAACACTCCACAACATCAAAGAGAAACATTACCTCAGAGGAAAGGGCTGGACAAAGTTTGTCCAAACATGTGGACCTGAGAAGCAAGCTGGAGTAGCCATTCTCATACTTAATAAAACAGATTTCCAAACAAAATTAATCAAAAGAGATGGGAAAGGACACTTCATACTTCATGTTAATGAAAGGAAAAAATCAACAAGATGATGTCTCATTTCTGAGTGTCTATGCTCCAAATGCAAAGGCACTCAAGTTTATAACAGAAACATTACTCACAGAAGCCAAGAGGAGCTGATGACAGGAACAAATCAAACTTCATGGTGAAATCAATAAAGTAGAAACAAATAGGATAATAGAATGACTCAGCTAAACAGTTTTCTTTGAGGAAATCAACAAGATAGAAAAAAAAGTCTAGTCAAACCAATAAAGCATAGCAAGAAAATATTCAAATTATTTCCTGATGGCTACTACTCTTTGGTGTGTTTGCTTCTTCTTATTCTAGAGCTCTCAGGTGTGCTATTAAGTTGTTAAGAGATTTTACTTTCTTTTTACTATTATTATTATTATTATTATTATTATTATTATTATTATTATTATTTGCAATCCCCTTCTGCTCCTCCAGTCCATTCACCAGCTCCCACACAGGAGTCCCTGTGATCAGTCTGATGGTGGGTTGCTAGTATCTGCATCTGCATTAGTCAGGTGCTGGCAGAACCTCCTAGGGAGCTGGCACAGGGATCCCTGGATCCCCGGGGTGAGGCAGTCTCTGATGGCCTTTCCTTCAGTCTCTGTTCCAAAAACAAACAAACAAAAAACAAAGGTAGGCAATGTAGTTAGATACAACCTCTGCTCCTGTTTTAGGAGACCCAACTACACAACTGTTACATGTGTGCAGAGGGTCCAACCCATCTATACTCTCTGGTTGGCAGTTTAGTCTCCATGAGTCCCTATTTGCCCAGGTCAGTTGATTCTGTGGGTTTTCTTGTGGTGTCTTTGACACCTCTGGCTCCTTCAAGCCTTCCTCCCCCTCTTCCACAGGATTGCCAAGTTCCACTTAATATTTGGCTGTGGATCTGTGCATCAGCTTCCATGAGTTATGTTAGGCTTCTGTCTTCAAGTAAAACAGAATATCACTAATACTATCAGGGGTGGGCTTCTTCTCATGCCATGGGTCTTAAGCTGGAACAGTCATTGGTTGGTCATTTCCTAAACTTCTGCTACATATTTTACCCGTGCAGGTCAGGTCCTGTAAGCAGGCCAAATTGTGGATCTAAGGTTCTGTGGTTAATTAATGTCCCAATTCCTTCACTGGAGTATTGCCTGATTGCAAGAGATGGCTTTGTCAAGTTTCATATCCCCCATTGCTACGAGTCTTAACTGGGATCATCCTCATAGATTCCTAGGAGTTTCCATTATTCTAGGTTTCTAGATAGTCACAGAGATGTACATTCAGTTATCTTTCCCAGTACTCCCTCCTTCAGTTATCTAACCACCTCATCACTCCTGTTCCCATTTCTACCATCTACAATACACAGTCCCCTCCTTCCATCTATAGCTGTTTCATGTCTAATCTATTTCCTCTTCTCAGTGATATTCAAATACTCCCATTGGTCTTCCCTGTTAGCTTCTTTAGCTTCTTTGGATCTGTGGTTTGTATCATGATTATCCTATACTTTGACTGATATCTACTTATGACTGAATACATGTCTTTCTGGGTCTGGGTTACCTCAGTATTATCTGTTCTAGTGTCATCCATTTGTTTAAGAAGGTCTGCCAGAGCCTGACCAATACAGATGTGGATGCTTGCAGCCGACCATCTGACTGAGCATGGGGACTCCAATGAAAGAGTCAGGGGAAGGACTGAAGGAGCTGAAGCGGTTTGCAACCCCATAGGAAGAACAGCAACATCAACCAAAGAAAACCCTCCAGATCTCCCATTGCCTGCTTGTGTATCCTTTTCCCCTATGAGCTGCCTTCTCTAGCCTGAATAGAAGAATATGTACCTAGTTTTACTATAATGTGATATGCCAAGGCTGGTTGATATCCATGGGAAGCATCTCATTCTGGGGAGAAGGGGAGAGATATAAATGGGAGGAGGGAAAGCTTTGATTGGGATGTAAAGTAAATAAGTAACTTAATTAAAAACAAAAGAAAAATACTGCAAGGCTGTGAGCTTGGGAGAGATTGCTTAGCTCCTCGCTGTCTACACCAGGCAGGAGAGCTAGTCCTGGAGGTGTGGGTATTAAAGAGCTGGCCCCACACATTGCTAACTCTACCAATGAAGAGAGTGAACCCTGCACCATGTTACCCTGGCAGCTGATGGACTGTGTATGGGAGAACAGAGCCTGTGGGCAGGAGAGCATGAGAATTGCCTCTACCCTTGCCAAGGCTGTGTTGGAGAACTGGTCTTAGTTGCATGGGAACATGAGAGCTGGCCCCATGCTGATGATGTGAGTGTGGGAAAGTCAGTACTACCCCTTGCGGCCTGCTGCAGGCAGGAAGAGAGTTGTCCCTGCCAATCACCTAGGTGAAGCGGGAGACCTGGCAGGCTGAACAACTCAGCTACAACCCAGGCCCAGATGCAATATTTTGAGTTGGCCCACCCCAACTGTGAACTGCTAAAGTGCATGAAGTGGCTTGTTCTGCAAAGCCAAAACTGCAAGATGCCCGTGACACAGGGCAAGAACAGGATATCAGAGGAGAGACCCAGTGAGGGTCCAGTATTAATAATATAGCAGAAGCCAGAGGCCATAAGCTAAACCAATGGTTCATTCTGTGCAATGAGTATTTCCAAGTACAACTGGGCAAAAGCACAAAATGGTACACTGTGACACACTGCACCTTCCACATTGTGATCTGTTTTGTTTGTTATATTCTACTTTTTATTTTTATTTGTTATTGGGCGGATACAAGGGCAGATATGGAGGGGTGGCGAGATGAGTGGAAATGATATGAATGATGTGACATCACAGAGTCAACAAAACATTTATAAAAAGAAAACTTTTAAGGAAATTCAGGAAATTTAAATGGAGAATTAATTATAGTATTTACTAAGTTTTGCAGAGTGAGATATTTAATCAGAGTCCAGTGGAAGAGGATACTTAGTGTTAGAAACTATATATTGAAATTTTAGCAGTAATTTCTTTTTTTTCAATTTTTTATTAGATCTTTTCTTAATTTACATTTCAATTGCTATCCCCAAAGTCCCCTTTCCCCTTCCCCTCCCCCCTCCCCCCTCCCCGCTCCCTGCTCCCCTGCCCACCCACTCCCACTTCTTGGCCCTGGAGTTCCCCTGTATTGGGGCATATAAAGATTGCAGTACCCAGGGGTCTCTCCTCCCAATGATGGCTGACAAGGCTATCTTCTGCTATATATGGAGCTAGAGACACAAGTTCTGGGGGTTCTGGTTAGTTCATATTGTTGTTCCTCTTCTAGGGTTGCAGACCCCTTCAGATCCTGGGGTTCTATATCTAGCTTCTCCAATATGGGCCTCGTGCTCCCTCTTATGGATGACTGTGAGCATCCACTTCTGTGGGAGTCAGCTATATCAGGGTCCCTTCAGTAAACACTTGAAGTCCTAATTTCTTTTTTTTAAACTTTTTTTTATCAGATATTTTCTTAATTTACATTTCAAATGCTATTCTGAAAGTCCCCTCCCCCCTCCCCCCTCCCTCTTCCCCTGCCCACCCACTCCCACTTCTTGGCCCTGGCGTTCCCCTGTATTGGGGCATATAAAGATTGCAGTACCACGGGTCCTCTCCTCCCAATGATGGCTGACAAGGCTATCTTCTGTTACATATGATGCTAGCGACACGAGTTCTGGGGGTTCTGTTTAATTCATATTNTTCTTCTTCTTCTTCTTCTTCTTCTTCTTCTTCTTCTTCTTCTTCTTCTTCTTCTTCTTCTTCTTCTTCTTCTTCCTCCTCCTCCTCCTCCTCCTCCTCCTCCTCCTCCTCCTCCTCCTCTTCTTCTTCTTTTTCTTCTTCTTCTTCTTCTTCTTCTTCTTCTTCTTCTTCTTCTTCTTCTTCTTCTTCTTCTTCTTCTTCTTCTTCTTCTTCTCCTTCTTCTTCTTCTTCCTCTTCTTCTTCTTCCTCTTCTTCTTCTTTTCATTTGCTCTATAGGTAATTTACTACATTTTTCTCTCTGAGAACATGCATAAGAATTTAGGTTTTCCTCTTTCAGGAAGGTTACAACTTCTGCTATTATGTGAATGTTAAGATGTCTTTTTAAGGCACTACTAACAGCTGACTAAGACAGATGCAGATACTTAGAGCCAACTAACCATTAGACTGAGGTCAAGGACCCCTATGGAAGAGTTAGGGGAAGAGCTTAAGAAGCTGAAGGAATGACAGCCCCACAGGAAGGCTAATCTTATCAACTAACCAGAACCCTGGGAGCTCCAAGAGACTAAGCCACCAACCAGAAAGCATATACACGAGCTGGTCCAGGCACATATGTAGCAGAGGACTGCCTTGTATGGCCTCAGTGGGAGAGAATGCTCCTAATCCTGTAGAGACTTGAGGCCTCAAGGATGGGGTGTGCCCAGGAGGGGAGGGGGAGAACCCTCTCAGAGGCAAATGGGAGGGTGAATGGGATGCAGAACTGTGGGAGGGGGGAACCGGGAGGAGATGGACAACAGCTGGAATGTAAACAAATAAAATAATTAATTAAGAAAAAGAATCTAGAACTCTCAGCAGCAACAGAATGCTTAGTATTGCAATTCAGTACCTCTTTGAGGAACTTTCATATCTCCTGCATTTATTTTCTTTCTTTCTTTCTTTCTTTCTTTCTTTCTTTCTTTCTTTCTTTCTTTCTTCCTCTTCCTCTTCCTCTTCCTCCTCCTCTTCTTCTTCCTCTTCCTCCTCCTCCTCCTCCTCCTCCTCCTCCTCTTCTTCTTTATGTATTCCTTAATAGCAAGAGCCTTCCTGGAGCCTTTATAGTGGCACAATTTCAGAATAATTATTTTTCTAGTTAGCAAGGGAGTTTTTAGATTCAACAGGCAGAGTATTTTTTTCCTTTCTGTTCAGTGACAATGACATGTGCTTTTATATTTTGTGTGTGTGGGGGGGTGGTAGGTTTTCAATATCCACTGTGTTGCCATCTTACTATGTATTGTCAATTAAGTCAGTATATGATGTAGTAGGCCATCACTTTGTCACACTATTGTTCGGGAAAGATTTTGTTTACAAAAATATCTGCCAGCCCAAACCAGTAACTAAAGTACATACTTAAATGCTCTCAATTATCCTTAAAATTTTAGTGCCAAATAGCATATTAATTTACATAACATCCTAATCTGGCCATTCCAATTATGATTGAAGAAAGCACTAAACAACAGAAGTAAGATTGTTTGGCTATAGGGAAGTGATTTCAGTTTAGATAACTTGGGTTGAGTTATCCAACTGAAGGTGAACAGAACGGACTGTTTGTTAAACAGCAGTATTACTCATATTTACTGCAAGATAGAAACAACCCCTGTGTTCACAACTAATAAACAAGCAAGATACATAAAACAGAAGAGTATTCAGCAGTAAAAATAAGTGAAATATTGATAATTCCATAACAAGAATAAATTGATAGCGACAAAATTATATCCCTTTTGTTTTGTCAAATTGACACAAGCTAGATTTATTTGAGGAGTCTAAATTGAGAAAATGCCTCCATACCTGGAGCATATTGGCAAGTCTGTGGTACCTCTTCCTGATTACTTGTAAATACAAGAGAAACCAACTAATGGATGAAGATATTTTTCATCCATTTGGCCATGGATGGTATAGGAAAATACACTAAACAAGTTATGTGGATCAATTCTGTAAGCAGCATCCTTCCAAAACCTCTTCTTCAGTTTCAAAGTCCAGGTCCAGCTGGGAGTTCCTGCCCTGACATCCCTGTAAATGAGTTTGACCCATAAGAGGAAGTTTGACCCATTAAAGCAAGTTGCTTTTAATCAGTCCTCTTTTTTTTTTTTTTTCTTCACAGCAATAGAAACCCTACCACAACCGTAGACAAAAGACACTGATAGAAACCAGTCACAAATGATCTTAAATGTATAATTCCAGGAAAAGCAGGACTGGTGAGACTATCATGACAGGAAATAGACAGAAGAACTCCTCAGGCTAGAGGAAAATGGTGACTAACATAGTATCAGTGGTTAGAGGAGAACCTATGGCTACAATTTTCCTAAATTTGTGGAGCACCTAAAACATTCTAAACACTTATCTTTATTCCAAGGAGTCTTATTATTGGAGGTGATGGAGCCTACTACTGAGACCACAACTGGTAAGTCTTTGGAGAATAAGTAATTGTGAAAATCACAGCCCCAATTAGTACATCTACAAAACAATTTTTGCACTAATGGCCCATGGAGCAGATAAAGGGAAAAGCAAAGGAAGCAGAAATATCGTAAAAACCATAAAAATGTGATTCCTGCTAAAAAGAATCTAGACAGCACAGGTAACCTTCATCCATGAAATTTCAACAATATGGTTGCCAAAGCACGACCTGCATAATAACCCCAGTCAATATGTTAACAGACTTGGGAGAAATTTCATAAGACCCACCACTAAATGAAAATCCATAGGCGATCAATGACTGCTGAGGGAAATACAGTCAATTTTCTTACAGGAATAAATCCCCTGATAGGTTATCTCATCCCAAGTGTTTAGCCTTAAATCCATGTAGCTTGCACATGTGCGAGCCCCACCCCTCTACACACACACAGGCAAGCATACACACAAATCCCCATGCATATGTCAGGAATTTGAGGAGTAAGGGTAAGGTAGGCTTGGATGTTGATGTGAGAAGAGAGAAGAGGTAAAAAAAATATATGCTTTAAAGAATGTCAGTGTACTCTGGGAGATAGCACAATGGTCAGTGTACTTAGTACTGTCTGATATCAATCACCCAGAACCCAAGTAAACGCTGAGTGGTCATGACAGCCCAAGTGTAATTCCAGACTCAGAGCAAGGTGATAACAGAAACTCCAGAAAAGCTGCTTAGCCAGACAAGCAGAATGAGCTTTGGGTTTCACTGAGAGACTTTGCCTAATAGAATAAGATAGAAGAATGATTGATGATAATAGCAAACAACTACCTAGGCACACACACACACACACACACACACACACACACACACACACACATACACAAACAAGTGAAAACATGAAAATATTGCTTCACCATTTTTTCCAGAGCTTTACACAGATTAGGATTAAGTTCGAACTAAGAAATTTCTCCTTTTCCCACTGTAAGACAAAGTGGTGCCCAAATAGCTTGCAGTCTGCCACACACTCTGCTTTAGAATGGTACATTTACACAATTGATTACTACTTTGCTATTAAAAACAACACAACGAATTTATGAAATTCTTGGGCAAATGGATGGATCTGGAGGATATCATCCTTAGTGAGGTAACCCAATCACAAAAGAAGTCACTAGATATGCACTCACTGATAAGCAGATGTTAGCACAGAATCTTAGAATATCCAAGATACAATGTACAAAACACAATCAAGAAGAAGACCAGTATGTAGATACTTAATTCCTCCTTAGAATAGGGAACAAAATACCCATGAAAGGAGTTACAGAGACAAAGGTTGGAGCTAAGACAAAAAGATGGACTATCCAGAGACTACCCCACCAGGGATCCATCCCATAATAAATCACCAAACCCAGAGACTATTGCATAGGACAGCAAGAGTTTGCTGAAGGGACCCTGATATAACTGTTTCATATGAGGCTATGCCAGTGCCCGGCAAATACAGAAGTAGATGCTCACAGTCATCTATATGATGGAACACAGAGCCCCCAATGGAGAAGCTAGAGAAAGTACCCCAGGAGCTGACGGGGTCTGCAACCCTATAAGAGGAACAACAATATGAACTAACCAGAACCCCCAGAGCTCATGTCTCTAACTGCATATGTAGCAGAAGATGGCCTAGTCGGCCATCATCAGGAAGAGAGGCCCCTTGGTCTTACAAACTTTATATGCCCCAGTACAGAGGAAGGCCAGGGCCAAGAAGAGGGAGTGAGTGGGTAGGGGAGCAGGGCCGGAGGAGAGTAGAGGGTACTTTCAGGATAGCATTTGAAATGTAAATTAAGAAGATATCTAATTAAAAAAAAAGGAAAGAAAAGAAATATCTATTTTATTCCTTGTATACATTCATTTCAATAAAAATACACCAAAGTAAATCAGGAACATAAAAAGGGAATTAAACAGAATTTCATAGTGATTTAAAAATTCAAATGTTTTCAGAATTTCTTTTTTTATTATTTATTTATTTTGGTCTTTATTTTATGTTCAGTTTTTTCTTTTATTGGAGTTGCTCTCTAAAATACACTTAAATCAGAGTCAAGTTAATAGGGTCACTACTGAATAGACATCTCCCAACAACATTATTGTTTACTTTGATGCAAATTCAACTAAATTGCTTTTGTAAATTATTCTTTGTTATTGTTGTTTCTTGCACTTAAGATAATTAGGAAAATAACAAGGAATTTAGTTTTCTACCAGAGACTATGTTTAATATTTACATGAGAGCAATAATGACAGATCACAATTATACATAAAAGTTATAGCTGAAGTGCATATGGACTATGTTTTTGATTTTCGTTGTGACATCTTCGTTAAGTCACATGAAACATTCATCCCATAAATATTAATTTGCTATTTTTCTTACTCAGCACTGCAATTAGTCTTATAGAGAAGATGAGTGACTAGGCAACAATCTTCAAAAACGAAGCTATTTTTTTTATAAGGCACTGAGTAATACAAAGAATTTCAGCAAAATGTTTCTATTATTTGGGATTGATCCTTGAAGCTCCTTAAATGCTCTTGAACCAGTAACAAGTACAGCAATGCAATTCATTACTTTGGGCAAGGAAATAGAAGTAACTTTCAACAAGGTACATTTTGAACAGTTTCTGTTATGTGCATTGTGGTTGCCAAGTTAATGTCTTCATAGAAAATTATATATATATATATATATATATATATAGTGTGTGTGTGTGTATGTATGTGTGTGTTGGGTAATATTAAATATGTATCTTAGATAAGGTTTCTTTTGCTGTGGTAAAATACCTTGACCAAGGAAACTTGGGGAGGAAAGGGATTATTTCATGCTGATTACAGTACATCATGGAAGAAAGTCTGGGCAGAAAATCAGGACAATATACAAATATGTATATGTATATATATAATGAAAGAACGTGATTTGTGCCAAGTCTGGTAGCTGTGCATATTCCTCCAGCCAGAGGTCTCTGATTAACAACTGCTTTGCTTACTTGAGAAACCTGGTTTAGGGATCAAGGCAGTGTGTTGTGATAAACAAATTAAAACGCAAAAATATTTGTTCACTAACTCTGTTTTCCCCCTATGCTTTAGAAAATAACCACTTTATTCCTTGTATTACTTTATTCCAATAAAAATATGCCAAAGTTATTCGGGAACATAAAAAAGGAAGTAAATGACATGTCACAGTGATTGTAAAATTTAAATGTTTTCAGAATTTCTTTCATTGGAGTTGCTCCCCAAAACATGCTTAAGTCAGAGGCCTCTTAAACCCAGAGAGAATGTCATTCTTCTACTAATTGTGTGAAAGATGAGGGTTCCCTCTTATTATCTTCAAGACTGGGGAATGGAGGAGACAGAACATGCTTTAAAAAAAAAAGAAAGGAAGAAAATGCACATACATACTGGTCTCATCTGAAAGGAGAAATAAGTTTCTAATATTATCTTCAAAAATATGTCTAATTCTCCAGAGACAATGAGGTCCCAGGGAAGGAGAATGCCTGGTTGAGGGGAGAACCCTTTCAGAGTCTAGAGGGAGGAAGGAAAAGATGAGGAATTGTGGGAGGGGGACTAAAAGGGAGGCAACAGGTGGAGTGTAAATAAATAGAGTAATTTTTAAAAATAAGGATTAAAGAAAGAAATTTGTTGGTGTTAAAAATTTCCTTGTTCTTTCAGTAAAACATTTGTATGAATTTATCTTGTGACAGATTTTGAGCGAGATGCCATGCAGGACAAAGTACCTTTGCCTCCAAGAACATAGGAGAGTCCAGGGGCAAGAAGACATGAATTTACCTTCTGTTCCGGGTGGCTTAATGTGCTTTTAAAAGAATTCTATATGTCTTATGTTAAAGTTGTAGACAGGAAAATATAACAATCCCAAAATTAAGAATTATTTTTGGCAACACATTCATCAAAGGCTAAACAACTTACAAGAGCCTTCACACACATTCTTGCTAAAAATGAATATTTGATAACTCCTAACTACTTCATATAAGAAAATATTTTAGATACCATATATTTTGTGATGTTGAAATATATTCTATTCTTATTTTGTGACTATTTCTCCTAGAATAGAAAATGAGCTTTGGTAATAAAATGAGCCCTGGTGAGCCAAACTATTATCAATGTCCTAGTTGTTAAGACAGAGGAAGATAATTTTATTTGACCTCTATGATAAAATTAGTAGTTACTTTTGAGAATTGAATAGAAGATGAATTGAATGCTATGTATGGTAATTATTCTGATATATAATATATATATGTAATATATAATATATATAATATATATAATATATAATATATATTATAATATATATTATAATATATATAATATATATCAGAATAATTACCATACATATCATACTATATATATAGTATGTGTGTGTGTATGTATGTGTGTGTTGGGTAATATTAAATATGTATCTTAGATAAGGTTTCTTTTGCTGTGGTAAAATACCTTGACCAAGGAAACTTGGGGAGGAAAGGGATTATTTCATGCTGATTACAGTACATCATGGAAGAAATTCTGGGCAGAAAATCAGGACAAGAAACTAGAGGCAGGACCATATTAAAGGCTATTCAAGAAAGTGCTTACTGGCCTGCTCCTTGAGGCTTGCTCACACTGATTCCTTATAGCACCCAGCACTACATGACCAGGGGTAACACCACTCACAGTGAACTAGACCTTCCCATATCAAGCATCAATCAAGAAGAAACATCACATGATTGCCAGCAGAGTGATGTTGTGGGGCATCATTTCTATTGAGGTTCCATCTTCTCAAATGACTCTGGCTGTGTCAGAGTGACATAAAACCAACCAGAATGTATGTATTGGTATATATTAAATATTAAATATGTAAAGAAACTAGGATAACATCATGAATGGGGTAAAAAAGTGTTGAATTAGCTATGTATCCTATTTCATATATATTTCTTTGGCTCACTAACTTGAGAGAACAAAGTCAGTGAATTCATAACTGAGTACTCTATAAAGTCTTGCTAGAAAACATTAGCTGAAATTCTTTTCAAGCAATGGTTAACATGGATTCTTGAGTTTTCTCTTCTTCAGAAAAGATGCAAGGAAGATATTCAAGAGTTCATACTAGAAATTCCCACCTGAAATTGAACAAAAGGGAAATTTTAAGCAATAATAGAAAAAGCACAATGAATGAATCTAAATATTTTTCTTGTCTACATGGTCATTTATCATATGTAAGTAATTGCCTACAGTGTCTCCAATTTATAAATTTTTGGAGTTCAATTCAGCTGTCATTTCACCAATAACAGATTTCCTATAATTCAATGATACAGAAAGAAATATATTGCCCTCTGTGAAAGGAAAAAACATAGGGTGTAATTCATATAGCTATGTGTTACTCAATGATATGGACTTCCTAGCTAAGCCAATTAACATTGATCCAAATACATTTAATCAGAGTTCAGCAATGCCAGGAATTAAATTAAGCTCAAAATTGCATAAAGAAATATTTTGTTATATGATGACATGAAACGATGCTTTATTTTGTCCCTTTCTTTTTGAAAGAACAGACTGCAAGCTTGGAGGCATTCCAGTAATTCAAAATATGCAGTGTAGGTAAGTTATTACCCATCAATCTGCAAACATAAAAATGAGCATAATACATAGCATTTCAGACATATTCTGAGATAATTAAGCAATGTGCATAACTGAGTCTGAAGAACCCACTGGAGACCTCAGAAATAAGATGTGGAGATTATATTTATGATTAATTATTCTGTAAATTATGAAAATAATGCTCAATAATTTTACTGACACTTAACTAAGGGTAATAAAATAACACAATGTCCCTTAGGGGGAAAAAAATCTGGCAAGAATTTTCTAAGTTTGAAAATTCAATATAACAGAACCATATTATAAAAGTTTTCTTATGAATAATCTTTATCCTCTAGGGTTATTAATAAGTGAACAGTCCCGAGACAAAATGAGAAGATAGTAACTTCATCGCTGAGGTCCTTGTGAAAATGAATATTTCTTTACATAGAAAAATGCCATAATAATAGAATATTTGAGGAGAATATTGAAGCTTGCTTTTCAGCATCTTGACTTCTTCAAAAAGGCCTTTCCTAGTTTATAGTATTTTAATTTTACTTTTCATCATTTGAATGATGAAGTTCATTTAATTCAAAATTTCAGAAGCTAACAGTCCCCATGATTCTACCCAGTGGATAGAATCCACTTGAGCATAACAAGTGACTGCTTCCATATGCTACATGTTGACTGTTCTATTTGTCATGGTTTAAAGTTTAAGAGTCTATATTCATAATAACAGTTTTCATTCTATACCACTTATATACATGAGTGATCATATTCATATCTGTGAATATATATGTTTTTGTTTCTTTGTTGATTTTGTTAGAGCTGTAAAATATATCTTATATCAGATTTATTTTGTATACTCCCAGAAGTTTTATTCACCCAAACACTAATTTGTAGATAAAAGAAGACAATTTTGTTTTGATGAAAAAATATTGTTCTGGGAAGAGATCACCTGCTCCTACAGACACAGGAGATGGAAGCTATACAATCCTCCTCAGAACTTCCTTATTCATGGATTCATTTATGTAGCCCTCCATATTGCACTTATTATAGCTAGCCTATCTTTGTAAGTAGCTTTTCTTTTTTTATATTATTACACCTGAAGGGGTTCGAAATCTGTGGGAACAACATATGTGTGGCATACATCTGAAGCATGGGCAACATGACTGATTAATCTGTAATGTTCATGCTAATTTGGGGGTTTAGTATCTGACGTGAATTACAATACTGTTGATTGATGTTAATACTCAATACAAATATATGTTAGTTATTCAGCAAGAGGTGTTTCTCATATATTTTTCTTTATCTTTCAATTCTTCTGTCCTGAAAATTCCCAGTGTATCTACTGCCTATTATGCTTCTCTAAAAATACACTTGGACCTATATGCAAATGGTACTCTTATGATAGGAATCTTAATTAAGATGAAATAGAGATTTCTATTTATTAATATTTTTATTGTTTCTTTTTTGTTTTGTTTTGTACTAAGAAGAAAATAAGCCATATCATTTTTTTCACAATAAAACCAAGTCCTGAGATAGTACACTTACAGAGGGAAGGTGGATGCTTTTTGGTGCAAGAGGTCTCAGTAATGTCTAAATGTGCCTTTGTTATCATGGCAGAAGGTGCATGAGGGGACAAGCTGCCCACCTAGTGGCTTTCAGAAGGAACAAACAGAAAGGGTTGTGGTTCAAATATGTTTGGAGGATATTCCTAAGTGGCCTAACTTTCTTCTACCAAGCACTTTTAACTTTCATCCTCCCTTCATAATACCTTAGACTGGGGAGTAGGCTTACAAAATACAAACCTAAGATATAAACTGTGGCCTTTTAGAAAGGAACTACTTTAACATCCAGGTTATACTGTGAGGATCTCTCTTTTATTACACATGTATTTTAACTAGAATACAAAGTGATCTTAATAGGACTGACTTTCTTTATGAATACACACTCCATGAAGATTGGGAAAGTCAATTATTTATTCAGAATTCTCATAAGAAGGATTGTAGTCCAGAGGATAACATCCATAAATGTGGTAATAAGTGATTCACTGTATGAGTGGTTGTGTTATAATGATACATGTTTCAAAATGATATACCTGGCAAACACCTTTTGTATTTTCACTTTAGAACATTCTCTAATAATTTTCCTGGTAGCAATTTTGAAGGCCTTGAATGAGCTTATTAATAACGAAATTAAATCCATTAAATAATTAGAAAGGCTAGACCATTCTATATAGTCTCTGGTGATCTAAATGATTATTAATATTTGTTCTTGACACAGAAAGCTTCTGCAACTAATACCATTAGCTTGACTATTTTTAGAATAATAGATACAGTTATAAAGAGGGTAATGTTTCAAGGAAAAATTTCGGTGTATGCAAGTATTCCCTGTCTTCATTAACCAAGCTCTTGAGCATTTAACAAAATAATAGGTTGGAAGTATAAGGAATTATTCTTTGCTACAGGTGACCAGAGCTCCTATTTCAACTCTCCTTCCCTCTCAGACTTGTCACTAAGTTGGCAATCAATCCATCTGCAATCCTAGTAATTAGAGAAAAATCTGTCATCCCTAAATCTGTCAGTGTAAGGATGTAAGGAGATGGATGGGATGTTGTCAAAGCTGTGGAGAATGAGCAGAAGAGGTCAGTAGTGTAGTTCGCAGACAGGAAAAACTGCAGAGTTTATAAGCTAGGGTGGGATTTAACTTACCTCCTCCAATTTTAACTTCATGATAAAGGGATGTGAAGCACACATTAGGCCATTCAGGGAATCCGGAAGGAAGCAGCTTGTTTTCCCAGACCTCTTTGGGTGATAGCTATATCCATGTGATCCAGGTGATCTAATCTTTTTTTTTTTTTTCTTTTTTTTTTTTTTGAGACAGGGTTTCTCTGTGTAGCCCTGAATGTCCTGGAACTCACTCTGTAGACCAGGTTGGTCTCTAACTCAGAAATTTGCCTGCCTCTGCCTCCCAAGTGCTGGGATTAAGGGTGTGTGCCACCGCTGCCTGGCTGATATAATCTATTTTATTTAGCCTTCTTTCGACAGTTTGTACTTCAGTACATTTCCAGGTAGATGACTCCTTAACCTACAATATTACAAGAAATTGAAGAGAGAGGAAAGGCATGGATAGACAGAGAGGCATATCTATATCTATATCTATATCTATATCTGTATCTGTATCTGTATCTGTATCTGTATCTGTATCTGTATCTGTATCTATATCTGTATCTATATCTATATCATCTAGATAGGTAGGTAGATAGATAGATAGATAGAGAAGAGAGAGAGAGCTAAACTTAGCTTGAATAACTGAAAGTCTTATGTAACTGTTGGCATGCAAACATTTCTGTGCCTAAAGTAGCATCAGTTATTTCTTTCTTTTTTCACATTAAAAGAATGAATAATGGATTTTTTTATCATAAGGAGAAATGCAGTGTGTGCTTGACAATGTATACAACTATATGTCATCATGTTAAATGAAATAAAATAAATGTGAAAAGGCAATATTGTATGATCTCTGTCATTTTGAGATGCTATAATTCTTTTTCTTATCATAAATTACATATGAATGAAAAAGAGTGAAAAAGAATATATATATATATATATATATATATATATATATATATATATATATATATAATTGACATATTTAGTGAAGAATTAGGACTGATTTTTTATGAATTAAGTGACTAGCAGAAATCGGTCAGCCAGTAAGAAATTTAGAAAACCTTGATTCCTTACTGCTTGCTTCAAATGTACAATATTCTATTTCAAAGTATTTCAAAAGAAGATCAAAATTAGATTAGTTAATGAGGTAAAGAGTAGAGAGGGCTAATGGTAGCAGTTGAGTATAGACAGAGTCAAAAAGATATTTGAAGTAAATTGTCTATATGATACCTAACAGTGCAAATGATAAATATACACCATTAAAATTAAAATATAAATAAGTTTGCATTGACTACTGATAACAGTTGGGATGAGGAGACCATCACTCATATTTTATCATTGTCATTCAAGTGCAAGACAGATCAAAAACAAAATTTATCTTTAGACAAAATAAAAATACTGCATGAGACTTGTTTTGTAGGGGATATATATATGAGGTAGAGACTGTATGAATATATGTGAAGGTATGTATCAAAAATCAAAAAGAGGCTATTAACTTAAGAGGGGTGGACATGGAATGGAGTGAATGACAGACACCTGGAAAAGGCTTGAGAGAGAAAGGTGAAGGGAAGAAAATGTTATAATTCAATTTTATTTAAAATTATATTTTAAAGGTCACTATAGAAATATGGATATTTAAACGAATCTCAGAAAATTGCCTAGAAGAGATTATAAACCAGTCACAGTAATATTCTCTCTTTCCTCTCTCTCTCCCCCTCTCCCTCTCTGTTTCTCCCTTCCCCTTCCCCTCCCCCTCGCCCTCCCCTTTCTCTTTGGTTCTCACTCTCTTGCTTTCTCACTCTGTGTGTGCGTGTGTGTGTGTGTGTGTGTGTGTGTGTGTTAGCATCTAAGAGCTAACAGCTCACAGCTGTTGTTTAGAAATAGCCATAGATTTGCAGTAGCAACCATGTGAAGGAACAAGGAAAGTTAATTTAATTAGAAAATAGCATCTTCTTGCTTTGGTGTTCAAATGAAACAGCATTTTGAGCTCTTGAAATTGATTAGGAATTAGTGCAAACAAATAGAAAACTTCTTCAGACAATTAGATTTAATTAGGGCTTTTGGCGTTCCACTCCACTGATATGTTTGTCTTTATTAACTTTGCCTTCCTTTTGCCCTTTCTGCCCCATCACTGTCCTGCCTGTCTGTGCTTCAGACCATACAACAATGGTTCTCAATTCATGACGAGCACATCTGCTTTTCTCAATGTCAGCACATTAAGAAAATAACACCTATATCCTCCTCAATCTTCTGAATTCAGAGACCTAGCCATTGTCTTGCCTCCAGTGTGCATTCGGACAAACTAGTTTCTGAGATAGCTTTCACATACCTCTTTTCCTACCTTTCTACACACACTGTTACCTTTCTATTTGATTTTTTTTATTTCATAGAATAACAATATTGCCCCAGAATTCTAGGGGAAAAAAGGGTTCTGGAACTATTTTATTAATATTAACACCACATCTAGATTATTTAATTTAGTGTAGAGATCTGTTACCATTGCATAAGGCAAAAGGTACCTGTCTGTTGGCTTATGTGCTTTACTGTTCAGAATGCAATGCCCCTGACTTCATCTCACATTTTTATAATCTGAAGAAATGTTAAAATAATCTGTTAAGTATTTTTAATTAACTATTATTTTTAATTAATTGTTAGGAATTTACAATTATTCTAGTAACTAAGACTGCATGCAAATATCATGTTTAAATGTAAACTTTTCAGCTATGACTCTAAAGAATGATAATAAGGACTGAATAAAATTGAGTGCACATCCACAGAAAATTTAATGAAATTAGAAATATGTACATCGACTCGTGTCACCCTATTGCCTTACTCCCCACAATAGTCTCCAATGTTTTTATAAGCACTCTCAAGTCATACACAGAACTGGCTATAGTTAGATACTTCAAACTCCACAATAAGAACACATGCTCCATTATGTTCCTAGAAGCCATATTTATAATAGCCAGAACCTGGAAAGAACCCAGATGTCCTTCAACTGAGGAATGGATACAGAAATCCTTCCTCTATGAGGGTGCTTTCCCGCACATTCACTCCTTCCTTCCCTTTCTGCCATTTCCCTACACTGGGGCATCGAACACCCTCAGGCCCAAGAGCCTCTCCCCTCACTGATATCCAACAAGTCCATCCTCTGCCACATGAGCTGACAGAGCCATGGGTCCTTCCATGTGTATTCTTTGGTTGGTGGTTCAGTCCCTGGGAGCTGGGGGGCGGGGGGGGGTGAGGGGTCTGGCCAGTTGACACTGTTGCCTTTCCATGGGGAGGCAAACCCCTTCTGCTCCTTCAGTACTTTCTCCAAATCTTCCATTAGGGATCCCTCACTCAGTCCAATGGTTGTCTTTGAGCATCTGCCTCTGTATTTGTCAGGCTCTTGCCTAGCCTTTCTGGATACAACAATAACAGGCTTCTGTTAGCAAGTACTTGCCAATGTCCACAATAGCATCTGGGTTTGGTGGAATGGATCCCCAGGTGGAGCAGTCTCTGGATGGCCTTTCCTTCAGTCTCTGTTCTACACACTAATTACCTATTTCCTCCTGTGAGTATTTGGTTCACCCTTCTCTATAAAGAATTGAATTGGAATTTTGATGGGGATTGCATTGAATCTGTTGATTTCTTTCAGCAAGATGACCATTTATACTACATTAATCCTGCCAATCCACCAGCATGGGAGATCTTTCCATCTTCCAAGGTCTTCTTCAATTTCTTTCCTTGACATTCTTTTCATACAGATATTTCACTTGTTTGGTTAGAGTCATAGATATTTTATATTGTTTGTGACTATTATTTAGGGTGTTGTTTCCCTAATTTCTTTCTCAGTCTGTTTTTCCTTTGCATATAGCAAGGCTACTGTTTGTTTGAGTTAATTTTATATCCAGCCACTTTGCTGAAGTTGTTTTTCAGCTGTAGGAGTTCTCTGGTCTAATTTTGGGGGTCACTTAAGTATACTATCATATCACCTGCCAATAGTGATATTTTGACTTCTTCCTTTGCAATTGTGTATCCCTTTGACCTCTTTTTGTTGTCTAATTGCTCTAGCTAGAACTTGGATTACTATAATGAATAGAGAGGGAGAGAGAGGACAGACTTGTCTAGTCTGTGATTTTAGTGGGATTGCTTCATGTTTCTCTCTATTTAGTTTGATGTTGGCTACGGGTTTGCTATATATTGCTTTTACTATATTTAGGTATAGACACTGATTTCCTGATCTTTCCAAGACTTTTAACATGAAGGGATGTTGAATTTTGTCAAATGATTTTTTTCAGCATCTAATGAAATGATCATGTTTTTTTTCCTTTGAATTTGTGTAGTATATTAAATTGCCTTATGTCTAATGAACCCTAGTTCCTTATCTACAATAGGATAGTATATTTTCTCTTTGACTTGTAGATCAAGTAATATTATTAAAGCCATAGATCAGGAATTGGTTTATGGTATATTTTAAATACATGTTGGCAGAATTTGTTTCCATTTTTAAAGTGTTATTCATCATGTATCTTTGCATTTTTTAAAAAAAGCAACTAATATATTTTAGGAGAAATTCCATTAGTAGTCACTATTTGACTCTGACCTTTCCACTTTTTCTTTGTTTCAGGAATACATGGTTTACATTGAAGGACCAATAATATGCAATTCAGTTGGTCACAGAAGAGTTGCTGGCTTAAGTTTCACAGGACTGTTAAGCTATTGGAGGAGTAAATGATGTCAATACAGCTGAAAAACAAGCTTATGAAAGGAATAGAGTTAGGAAATTGAAGTAATTTCATGTCAATCAGAATGTGAATTTTTTGTTATTGTTATTGTTACATTCTGGTCTATACTCACTGATAAAATCTGTGTTTTTAGTTAAATGGGGCAATGATAGTTCACCATGGTTATACTTTTTTATAAATGGACTTATTGGTGTTGTATCAATAGGAAAATTTTTATAAATAAACAAACAAACGAATGAATGAATGAATGAATGAATGAATATATAAATTACCTGAGTACATATTTGATGGGGAAAAGAATAGCAATGTACAGACACACACATCTATGTAAGCCTTCTTAAACACTTCTCCAGACATACATCAGTATAAACACACCATATCTGTGTGAGTCTTCTTAAGCATTTCTCCAGACATACATCAGCACAAAGGCTTTGCTTTTTATCATTTTTTCCTATTATTTTATATTTTGAGGATTTTCAATATTATTACCTCATTTACATCACTTATACCTCTCCATTTTTTTGTATTTCCCATAACTCAATCTCAAATGTGACACATATCTGTTACTATTGCACATGTATGTTTATCATTGTTGTATGTGTGTGTATGTGTGTCTCCATATGGACAGCTTACTAACTGCATTTGGTATTGCTTTAAATGTATGTACTTAGGGCCAACAAAGGGATGAAATAATACATCAGGGGGGTTGACTCAACGAATTCTCTTCTTTCTTATCAAAGACCTCTTGTTCATATGGTAAAATATATTGCTGGTTTGATACTTGCTAAACTAGAAAATTAATGTCAATGCTCATTGTGGGAAGCGGGCGTAACCACTGAGCTAAGATGGCGCCCAGCTTAGTGCCAAGCCTCCTAACCCCATCCTGTTTACTAAAACTTCTGAAAACAGCAAGCTGAGTCATCCGCGCCTACCGCATGATCTGAAACGTCATATAGCCTTACCATAGTGATAGCTAATGATCTGTTGTCCTGCCTGCGCGTGCAACTCGTGCTAGGGGTGGGATGATGCTGATTGGAGAGCAATGAGTGGAGTGAGATGATGTAAGAGGGCTGGGTATATATGGAACGGCCTGAGTGAAGGGAGGAGTTCATTGAGGGAGATTGCTGAGAGAGAGCATACTGTTACTGCCTTGAGTAAAAGATTGAGATTGCTGTTGAAGAACCTATTTTGGTGTGAGTGTAGTTTCTCCCAGTCTCTGCTGGTCAGAGATTGGGGTCACAACAGCTCATATTTGCATTTTCAAAAGATAGTTAATATTTCTTTAAAATGAATAACATAAAACTGATGAAATTAAGGATAATCTCAGGGAGGCAACGCAGACCCAGATGGCCTGCTGAATGAGTGGAAATGAAGGGGCATCTCTAGGATATCCCAGAGACATGGGATGGGAGAAACTAAAGGGAGTGTATGAGAGTGACTCTACCTGAGGCTTATAGCAGTAGGGTATATGGAGCCTAAAATGGCCAGCTCCTATAGTCAGGCATGACTGCTAGTGGATGAATAAGGACACCAACCTTTTCCCAAAACCTTAGACCCCAAATTTGTCTTTTCTACAAGAAGTACTGGAACAAAGATGGAGCACAGAATGAGAGAATAGTCAACCAATAACTGGCCCAACCTGAGATCCATCCCGTGGGCAAGAGCCAATCCCTGACACTATTAATTCCACTGTTATGCCTGCAGACAGGATCCTAGCAGAATAGCATAACTGTCCTCTGAAATGAAACATCCACAGATGACCGAAACAGATGCAGTGACCCACAGACAAACATTAGTCAGAGCTCTGGAAGTCTTTACGGAAAATGATTGAGGAACATGTAGGGGATAGGAACTCCACAGGAAGACCAATAGAGTCAACTATTCCCTTGTAGGATCCCAGAGACACAAACACCAAACAAAGAGCATAGACAGGCTGGAAGTAGGTCCCATGCTCCCATGTAGCAGATGTTCAGTTTGGTCTTCCTGTGGGTCCCCTAAAAACTTAAATAGGGGCTGGAGGATAACCATGGCTCTGTTGCCTGCCTGTGGATACTGTTCCTTCCCCAAGCTGGGCTGTCTTATCTGGCCTCAGAGGATGTGCCTAGTATTTCAATGACTTGAAGTCCTCAGGTGAGTTGATACCCAGGGGGGAAGCTCCCCATCCTCAGAGTTGAAAGGGTGTGGAGTATAGGGGTTGGGCCTTGTGAGAGGGAAACTGGGAGGAGGGGTGGAACTATGATCAGAATGTAAAGTGAATAAATAAATTAATGTAAGAAAAAAGGAAGAAAAGAAAACACCAGAATTTCCGAGATATACTTGTCTTAACTGTTCTCATCTATGTGAATGGTCTTCACACTCCTAAACCCCTGCTCAGTTCTTAAATTCAGAATCTATCTTTAGGAACAAGGAAAGCTATTATTTTTTCTTACTTGCTTTTCTCTCTGGATGCACTCATTTAACTGAAAGGTAAGGATGGAGGGAAAGGTTGCAGTCCCTGCCTTCTCAG
>LR750100.1:721704-953085 GCA_902729485.2 Mus minutoides | reverse complement strand
GGCTCCCCGGCCGTTGGGCCCCGCAGGAGTTGGTGGGCGGGTTCTGGGGTGCGGCGTGGGGCGGATGGTGAGGATGCGGGGTGGATTGCGCGACTGGCGGGCGCGTCCCGGGCGGCCGCCTGTCCTCCACCGGGGCCGAGTGTCGCTCGCCGCGTGTGATTCCCCGCCATGCGTCTCCAGCAGTTGCTCGCGTGTCGCGACCTGTGGGCTCCGGGGTTGCTGGAAGTCCGCGACACTTTGAACACGGCTCTCCCGTCACTCTGGCCGTCCACGTCGGGACCCTATGTCAACTTGTGTGCTGGGGTCTCGTGGGACCTGGAGACAGACCCGGGACACTTGCTTAGCAGCAGTTCGTGCTGTTGCGGACCGGTGACTGTCACAGGTCCTCGGGGTTCCAGGGCTGTGTTGCCTGTGTGATGGAGGAGTGGGGAAGGCATGGCTTCCAACTTACTGCTTTGTGCACTGGCTGACCAGCCGGCCTCGCAGACGCTCACCTCACGACGAGGGGCTCATGTTGTGTCGAGTGCAAGCCAATTGCAAGCTCGTGCCTGGGAAACTGTGTGTAAACAGGAGTATATGAAGGATAAGAAGAGTTTAAAAGTGGTCGGGAGTGTTGTTACAATTTACAGAGAAACTTGAGGTTATTTTTCTCCCATGCAGGGTCGATCCATTTTCTAAGAAAGACTGGTACGATGTGAAAGCTCCAGCCATGTTCAATATTAGGAACATCGGGAAGACGCTAGTCACGAGGACTCAAGGAACCAGTGAGTACCGTGGGACTCTTTAGCTCTGTTCCTAAGCTGCTGTCTCCTGTGCATCTTAACCGGCGCCGGATCAAAATGTCAGCCCGGTGGTTTGCGGGCCTGGCATTGGGAGTGCTTGGTCTTAGTACACATGCGGCGGCAATGAAGTGTTTGTGCAGCTATCCAAGAGAACGTTGAGGTGTTGGCCAGTAAGCCACTGGTGCGGAGGTGGGTTTGGTTAACAAGTTGACAGGCTCTGTGGTTCTTTCGTAGAAATCGCCTCTGATGGCCTCAAGGGTCGGGTGTTTGAAGTGAGCCTTGCCGATCTACAGAATGATGAAGTTGCGTTTAGAAAATTCAAGCTAATCACCGAGGACGTTCAGGGCAAGAACTGTCTGACTAACTTCCATGGTATGGATCTTACCCGGGACAAGATGTGCTCCATGGTCAAGAAGTGGCAGGTGAGACCAGAAGCCTTGAAGGAGTGCTGTGGTATGGGTGCGCAGACGTGTCGTGGGTGTGTTGGTTGGTAGGCAGGATGAAAACGTGGAATGGACAGGTCGGTTTCTTTTTTTTTTTTTTTTTTTTTTTTGGGTACTAGTCTGGAGTTGGGTCCTATTGTACATCAGTATCACTGTTAATTCTTGTGTGCTGGAGGTAGCATCCAAGGCTTTCCACATGCTGGGCCATCAGTCCTAACATTGAGCTGTACCCCTTATTTTGGTATTTGCTTGTTATGGTCACATTAGGTGAGGTGGGCAGCTTTGCCAATTTGGGGTCTGTTCTAGGGTCGCCATGTTAGAGTTGATAGTGAAGAGGTGCTCTAGCTAACTTGGTTGTCTGACAGTGGAGTGTGTGGCTAGAGTCAGAGATTCAGTCCCCTTTTGTTTTGTCCTTGAAAGTAACAAGCTTTGATAGCAGCTTAATTTCTTCCACATCAGCTCATGGGGTAGTCAAGATGAAATGACATTAGGGAAGTGTGCTTAGCATGGTGACCAACAAAGAAGGCAGGAACCCATGCTTCAGGGAAAAGCTGTTCAGATATTGACATTGTATATGGGAATGAGTGATGACAAGATGTTTCGGTCCCAAATGAAGCCTACTGATTACCGTTACATTTATTGCTGACATTCCCTTATATACTTTATGTAATTTTGGAAATAGGCTATTTAATAAATATTGATGTATACTCCTTGCAGTGAAGTGCATGCCAGGATTTTGTTTCTGGGCAGTTCTATGTTATTTGGGCCAGTTTCAAACTCAATAATGATCTACCTGCTTGTGCCTCTTGTGTGATAGGACTGAAGGCATATACCACTGCTCATGGCAAATATTGGGTATATTTCAAAACTCCTATAGTTTGTAAAATTGAAAGAAATCAGATCACTTTGCCACTAAAAATGGTCCTCTTTTTTAGATGGTAGTATGGTCTAATTACAGATTTTATTTAGATCTTATCTTTGGAATTATGTATTTAAGTTCTTTGCATAACTTTAGGAATAAAAAGGCATTTAAAATAGACTTTTATAGCAGAACTTTTCCACTGCTGCCTTCTTTCAAGAAAGGATCTTCAGGGCTGGAGGGATGGGATGGCTCAGTGGTTAAGAGCACTGACTGCTTTTCCAGAGGTCCTGAATACAATTCCCAGCAACCACATGGTGGCTCACAACCATCTGTAATGGGATCTCATGCCCTGTTCTGGTATATCTAAAGACAGCTACAGTGTACTCACATAAAATAAATATTTTAAAATAAAAAGGGTCTCCAACCTGTTATGATCTGGTGCTTACTGTGTAGACCAAGCCTTAAACTTACAATCTGCCTTTGTATACTGAGTGCAGGGATTGCAGATATGTATTATGTGTGGATTACTTTGTGTTTGACTTTATTGTTTCTTGAGACAGGGTCTCACTGTCCTTGACTGGTATGGAACGTCTATGTAGACCAGGTTGGCTTAAATTCCTAAAAGATCCAACATTTTCTGTGTCCTGCTTGGAGTGCTGAAACTAAAGCCACCACACACAACCTATTTTTCCTTTTTGGTTTTTCGAGACAGGGTTTCTCTGTGTAGTCCTGGCTGTCCTGGAACTCACTTGTAGACCAGGCTGGCCTCGAACTCAGAAATCCGCCTGCCTCTGCCTCCCGAGTGCTGGGATTAAAGGCATGCGCCACCACGCCCAGCCCTAATTTTCCTTTTTAAAAGATAAAAACATAGTTTTCATTCTGTCTATACTATCTTAGAATTTAACTTTCAAAACTCTTATGTTTGGGGGAATGTTGATATAAATGTAAAGGGTGTGAGTCCAGTTGATTGGTTAAAAGGAGGGAGGGTAACAACGATTTTGTGTATCATTTTAATTTCACTTTAAGGAAGTTCCATTAACAGTATGGTATATTTGTCACATGGGCTTGACATCCCAAGCTTTTTTTTTTTTTTTTTTTTTTTTGGTTTTTCGAGACAGGGTTTCTATGTGTAGCCCTGGCTGTCCTGGAACTCACTTTGTAGACCAGGCTGGCCTCAAACTCAGAAATCCGCCTACCTCTGCCTCCAGAGTGCTGGGATTAAAGGTGTGCGCCAAAACGCCTGGCCATCCCAAGCTTTTATATTAGCACCTAAAATGATTTAGGCTGTTAAGAACATAAAAGGAGGGTGGAATCCCAAGGTTAACTAGGGCTATGCTGTGAGAACCTGTCTCAGATCTGACAGTATCCTTTTCTCACTAGACCATGATTGAAGCTCATGTTGATGTCAAGACGACCGATGGGTATTTGCTCCGACTTTTCTGTGTTGGATTCACTAAAAAACGCAACAACCAGATAAGAAAGACATCCTACGCGCAGCATCAGCAAGTCCGCCAGATCCGGAAGAAGATGATGGAAATCATGACCCGAGAGGTGCAGACCAATGACTTGAAGGAAGTAGTTAATAAACTGTAAGTGCATTCTTTTTTCTCCTTTAAAAGCATTCTGAATGCCTGTTAAATCCTTTTTGCTATAGATGAGGTGGAGCTGGACCTCAACTTAAGCACTGTTTTTTGTAAGTTATCTTACAGTGGATAATGAGACTTAGACTTGACTTAAATACACAATGAATAACAACTTTAATAATGCATGGGAATATGTGATGAGAAAATGTTTCGGTCCCAGTTGATGACCACTGATAACTGTTACATTTTTCTGATGTTCCCATTCAGAACACAGATGGTTAAGAGTACAAAAATGTATAAATTATAAAAAATGTATACAAAAAAGCATAAGGAAGACTTCGTTGCTAGGCGTTATAATTTAGATACTAAGATTGTTGTGGGTTTGTTTTGGTTTTTTTTTTTGGTTTGTTTTGGTTTTTGCCCTTTAAAGAAAATTGCTTCTAGTGTGAGAAAGAGTTTGGTGGGTTGTTTACTGTTTTTTTTTAAAGTTTATTGTTCTTGCAGGATTCCAGACAGCATTGGGAAAGACATAGAAAAGGCCTGCCAGTCCATATATCCTCTTCATGACGTCTTCGTTAGGAAAGTGAAAATGCTGAAGAAACCCAAGTTTGAATGTAAGTGAGAAATCATGTTTCATGAGATGGAAGTTTGTGGAAGCAAGTACGTGATTTAGAAATGACTGGTTAAAATTCTTTTTTTTTTTCCCTTTTGAAGTTTTTTTTTTTATTATTAGATATTTTCTTTATTTACATTTCAAATGCTATCCTGAACGTTCCCTATACCCTCCCTGGTTAAATTTTTTTTTTTTTTTTTTTGGTTTTTCGAGACAGGATTTCTCTGTGTAGCCCTGGCTGTCCTGGACCTCTGTAGACCAGGCTGGCCTTGAACTCAGAAATTCGTCTGCCTCCCGAGTGCTGGGATCAGAGGCGTGTGCCACCATGCCCAGCTGGCTAAAATTCTTGATGGGTTTATGTATATGAGTGATTTGCCTGCATGTGTGTAATAATCCTGGAGACTTCGGTGTTGAGGGACTGTGGTTGCAGATGGTTAAGAGCCACCTGTGGGTTCTGGAATCATGTCCTGCAAGGACAAGTGCCTCTTTCTTAAACACTGAGCCAACCTCTACATGAAGGTTTTCAGGGCAAAATAATGGTCTGTTTCCTTCTGTCTGTAGGATGGAAGACCATTTTTAAGGTCTGATACTTTTAATACAGGATGCTTTTCCTTTTCCTTTCAGTGGGCAAGCTCATGGAGCTGCATGGGGAAGGCGGCAGTTCTGGCAAAGCAACTGGAGACGAGACAGGTGCTAAGGTTGAGCGAGCGGATGGATATGAACCACCAGTCCAAGAATCGGTGTAAAATCCAGATTTTTAATAGTGACAAATAAAAAGTCCTATTTGTGATCGTTTGCTTCTGGGCATTGATTTAAAACATGAGAGCCTGGTGAATCAGGTATTTTAATGGGTTTTATCCATTAAGTAGTTAGAAGCCAAGTTAGTAATGAGACAGGGTGTGGCTGTCTGGCCTCTAATAGATTTGGATCTATCTGGTTTAAAGGCATGTGCCTCAACACCCTGAAAATAGAAACCAGCATACTCCAAAGTTCTTTTTTTCTCCCTTTAAATAAACACTGCTCAGTAGCAGAGTTAGTTATGAAGTAGCAACAAAGATGATCTTATGGTTGAGGAAGAACTGTATTAAAGGATCACAGCATTAGGGTGGTTAGGACCACTGTTTTAAAGACTACTTGGTGAGCCAGAAGACTGAATATTGGAAATGACTTTTTAAGGTTTTATGCTGTGCGGTGGTGGTGCACGCCTTTAATCCCAGCACTTGGGAGGCAGAGACAGGCGGATTTAAGCAGTTCCCTCCCCCCAGTCTTAGCCTATACATTTACAGGGTAAAGTTTTAATAGGTTTCTATCCTCTAGGTTGATGACTGCAGTTACTTAGTTATCTGAAGCTTGTCTCTGGTAGCCACTTCTCATGAAGTTCTAATAATAATACTTTTTGAATTCAGCATTAATATTTACATGTACTTTGTATCCATAAATTTTAAGAAATACTTTATATGTGTGTGCCTCAATGAGGTGTGCCTGCAGAGATAAGGAGTATCCTCTGGAACTCAAGTTAAGACAACTGAGCTACCTTGTAGGTGCTGGGAACTAAACATGAGTGCTCTGGAAGAGCAGTTTCACAAAACAGGTTTACCGTGTAGCCCAGGCTGGCCTCGTATCAACCTCTAAGTGCCACCATCCATTAAACATTTGAATGAAACTACTGTTATAGGGGTAGATAGAGGACAGGCCCAAGCGGTGCTAAAACTTAATGTCTAAAGTTTTTACTGACATGCCTTGTTTGACAAAGTGGGAATCTCATGAGACTTACTGATTCTGTCACAGTGCCACCTGTAAAGGTATTGATAAGGGCAACAGTATAGTTCATTGGTCTGCAGCACTTTGATTCATTGTGCCTGAGACTTGAAAGTAAAGAGTGATGTTTAGAGAAGTAGACTTGGCTTCCTGGTTTTGCATAAGTGGTATGTCAGCTTTTTATAACTGAAACCAGTACTACTTTAGGTATGTTGATGGAAAGAGAAGTGGCTTATTTGAGTTCATATTTGACCAAGTGGACCCTATTGCTTTGGGTCTATGGTGGTGTGGTGGATGCATCATGGCAAGGGTGGCAGAAGAGCCTCATTTACCTAAAGACCCGTTATACCTACCTAAAGGCTCTATAACGTGTGGACTTGAGATCAGTGCTGCAGGTTGGCTTCAGCTGCTGATGGTAACTAATGAACTGTCTGAATGGATCTGGTAAAGTCCTTGGATTTTGATCCAGTAGCCTCATGTCTTCTGTTAGTATTAGTGAAATGACAGTAACCCACATGTGTAAACATTAAGCACCAATTACAGGCACTTTATTTTGATTCAACAGCAAATCTGACTTCAAGAGTAAATATTTGTGAGCTAGAGATAGCTCAGTCGTTGATTTACTGACTGCTCTTCCAGAGAACCTGGGATCATTTGCTAGCACCCACATGGTAGTTCACAATTCTCTTAACTGGTTTAGCAGGTCCAAAGTCCGTGGGGAACAGGCATGTATATGGTACACAAATAACATGGAGGCAAAATAATTCACACTTTAAAAAGTAAATATATTTCAGCATGTATCTCTTGGTTGTTATCTTTCTGTTAATGGTGATAAAGGTTGCTTAGCAGCACTGCCTTTGCCTGGGTTATACATCAAGTTATGGGTGGCAGAAGAGGTTGCTTACTACATGACAGCCAGGATGCAAAAAGAAGGTACCAGGTTTCTGCCTCCCAGGTAGAGTGGGATTGAAAGCATGCACCGTGATTTAAGAAGTAAACAACCTCCAAATATCAGGAAGTCCCTGAAACTTGAAAGGTTCACAAGGCCCCTTGCTCCCTGAGGTTGTATAAACAAGGATTACTGGAGGAAGGAGAGTCAGGCATAAATGAGACAATTGTTACATTGCCTGAGATATAAGTGATCATCTATACTTCAATGTTGAGGTAGGCTTTTCAATGATGCACCTGCCTTGAATTCATGCCTACTCAATCCACACTCTTGTAACCCCAATAAACAAACTGTGGTTAAGCAAAAATTAAAAAAAAAAAAAAGCATGCACCTGGCCCTGACTTTTATTTTTGAGAGATCCTGGAATTTGATATATAGACCTGACCAGCCCTGAACTCCCAAGATCTGTCTCTCCTCCCAAGAGGTGAGATTAAAGGTGTGTGTCACTGACCTAATTACTTTCTAAGTAAGTTTCACTACGTTTATATTGCTTAGGTTGGTTTCCAGTACTGGGCCTCAGGTTCAGGTTCAAGTGCATACCACTGCTTTGATTTGATCTTATTCCTAGATATTTGTCTAAAAGATGAGACATCATGTTCACACAACACAGACTAGTTTTGAAAGCTGGTTTGGACCAGAATGGTCCCTTTAAGTGCCTATGTTTGAATTCTTGGTCTTGGTTAGCGGAACTGTTTTGGAGTTATCAGGTATAGCCTTTTTGGAGGTGTGCCACTGGGCTTTGAGGTTTCCAAAGCTCAGGCGAGGCCTGGTGTCTCTCCTCTGCATGTTTGCAGATCAGGATGTAAAACTCGCCTGTCAACCACTGCCATTGTCTGTTTCCTTGCCATAATGACCACGGACTCACTCTAAAACTGTGAGCCCCCATTAAATGCTCCCTTTTATAAATTGTCTTGGTCATGGAGTCCCTTCACAGCAACAGAACAGTAAGTCCAGGTTGGTACCAACTTATTCATTGTACCAAAAGCCTAATAGATTGGGTAAACAAATTGTGGTATCTGTATGTTTAAATGGTAGTAAAAAAATTGATTCAACAAGGATAAATAAGCAAAAGAAGGCAGAAAGAAAATATATGCTTTTATGAATTTAGTAGTTAATCCTAGTAGTGGAAACCAGGTTGTGGTGGGAGAGTTGAAGGGATTGTAGTGACTGGAAGTGTGAAGGAACTTTGAAGACAAATATTTCATATATTGACTGTATATGGTATCAATTCATATTTATTTGCTAGCCATGTGTTTTATGTAAATTATGACTCTTAGCTTAAAAATGGGTACAACCAGTCAGGTCATTGATAGCAGTTTCTTGGCTTCCCTGGTATTCTGGACTGGGGCCTGGGTACCACTTCTAGGAGTCTTGGGGCTGGATCTGATCATGGTTTCCAGCATTTCAGAGGTCAGGATCAGCATCATCAGTGGTCTGACAACAGTGATTCTTATATGCAGGGCTCTGCTCTGCTCTGCACTGCTGGAGAAGGTGGTCCTGAATCTCCTCCCGGAGGTACTGTTTCCATAAAGTTCCTTACCTGGTTCTCAAAATCTCTATCCATCCCCTAGAACATGACCTACCCCATCCAGTAGGAACAGCCAATAACAGGTCAGACCACTTGAGATTCACATTTGTAGAGGATCAACACTTTATTCTTGTTTGTTTGACTTAAATTTTTGAGACACGATCTCACTACATAGCTCTGGGTTTCCAGGAAGTCACTAGAAACAAAAACTCACAATGTAGACCAGACTGTCTTAAACTCAGAGATCTATCTGCCTCTGCCTCTCAAGTGCTGCGATAAAGGAATGTGCCACCCAGCTTTCCAGTTTTTGTTTGTTTTTGTTTTGTTTTGTTTGAGATAGGGTCTAGTTATGTAGCTCAAGCTGGCCTGGAATTCACTATATTGATCTGGCTAACCTCAGACTTCTGGCCTGTCATTTGGTCTCTGTCTCCTGAGTACTAGGATTTCAGAGTATTTCTGACCAGCCCATTTGCTCTGCATACAACCTTTTTACCACTCTTAAAAATCCTGCCAGCTGGGCGTGGTGGCGCACGGCTTTGATCCCAGCACTCAGGAGGCAGAGGCAGGTGGATTTCTGAGTTCAAGGCCAATCTGGTCTACAAAGTGAGTTCCAGGACAGCCAAGGCTATACAGAGAAACCCTGTCTGGAGGAAAAAAAAAATCCTGTCAACATTTTCATATATCCCCAGAGAAAGCAGTACTGTCTTTGTGATACTGAACTGGAGGGTTAAATGCAATGAATCCTTTGAGAAATTATGACTCTGGTCTTCAGCCATGCCTGGCAGTGTGGCAGGCTGCAGTAATCTTCGAGTCATGACTTTTGTACTGGCTGGTTTTGTGTATCAACTTGACACAGGCTGGAGTTAACCACAGAGAAAGGAGCTTCAGTTGGGGGAAGTGCCCCCATGAGATCCAGCTGTGGGGCATTTTCAGAGGCTGGTTATGTTCTTGCAGAGGACCTGAGATCAATTCCTAGCATCTATGTGGTGGCTCATAACCATGTGTAACTCCAGTTCAGAGGAGCCGACACTTTCTGATACATGTATGTATGTATGTATGTATGTGTATGTATGTATGTATATGTATACATATATATATTATATATATATACACATACATACACACACATACATGCAGGCAAAACGCAAAATATTTTTTAAAACATGCAGAACTGGGCCGGGCGTGGTGGCGCACGCCTTTAATCCCAGCACTCGGGAGGCAGAGGCAGGCGAATTTCTGAGTTCGAGGCCAGCCTGGTCTACAAAGTGAGTTCCAGGACAGCCAGGAACCCTGTCTCGAAAAACCAAAAAAAAAAAAAAAACATGCAGAGCTTTATTTGCTCTCACTGCCTACCCCTCCTTCCTTTCTTGTTTTGCAAGAGGAATCAGTCTCCTTTGTGCTGGGATTACAGGAATACCTGTGGGATTCTTTCTAATGAGTTGTTGTGAGCCTTTAACTTCTACAGGCTAAGAAAATATCAAAGCATTTAAAGATTTATTTTCTTTTTATTCATATCTTTGTGTTAGTGTGCACCTGTATGCAGGTGCCTGTGCAGTCTGGAAGAGGATGTCAGTCCTCTGTATCCGGAGCTGCTGGCAATTGTGAGCTGCCTACCATGGGTGTTGGGAACTGAACCCAGGGTCCCCTGGAAGAACAGGATGTGCTCTTAACTTCTGTCTCTCCAGCCATATAAGCAATTTTAGCAGCTAATGAGAAACATCATTTCAGCATAATAAATGACTGGAAGTCTGCAGAGCTAGGCTATGTTTAGGGCTCTGCAGTGACTCCCTGTTGAGCTCTGTAGCCCCACACTTGTGGTAGAAAAAGAAAAGGTTGTAATGAAAGGAGAGGCCTCTAGATGGCGGCAGAGTCCTGAGTGAGGCTATGGATTCTGTTCCACACAGTGAAGTAAAAAGTAAGGTAGCAAAGATTTCCCGTTAGTTCTGGAAAAGAGAAATCAGCTTCCGAATTCATTCAGTGACATTCAAATTGGCATCGAATCATTAATCCTATGGCCTATGTGCATGTGACAGTAACTAAAAGAAAACAATGTTCATATCAAAGCTAAAATAAACTGGATCCATATATTCACTGCTGTATTCTCAAGGTCGAGTACCTAAATTTCAGAAACTGAATACAAACGGTGATTTTTTTAGGGATACTGACTTACAGTCCTATAATTATCTTTTTAAAATGCCAGTTCTGATGCTATGTTTTGGTAAATACACTTAATATTCTCTCTTCTAAATGATACGGACTGATTCCAAGAGCAGTGAAAGAATTACATTCTTCCTACAGCAATGTATCTCGGGCACCTGAGGAAACCTTATCTTTGAAGGTTCAAAGAATAATATATTAAAAATGGCTTCTCCAGTTTTAACCTAAAAACAAAAAGCAAACCCCAAACCTGAGTATTTCAGGAGGTTTGTATGGTATATGGTTTGGGTATGAAGGTGGCCCCAGAAAACTCATGTGTGCAGGGTTTTGCATTACTGAGATGGGATCAGGTCATGGTCAGATGAACTAATCCTGGATGGGTGGAAGCCACAGTGGATGACCTGTGGCTGAGTGGGATATTAGGGGCCAGAGGAAGGCTATTTGGAGTGTTTCTCTGAGGAGTATGCCTTGTGCCTGGCTCTATTCTCTCTTCCTGTTCTCTACTTTCTCTTCCTTTTCTGCCTCTTTTCTCTTTCACAGATTCTATAAGGTGACTGCACCAGGCCCAAGGTGATGAGGCAGATGACCCTGGATTGGAAACTGTAATCAGGCCCAAATTTTCTCCTTTAAATTGTTTATAATTAAGAATTTTGCCACAGCGATGAAAAGCTGATTGACAAAGATGGACAACATCAAGCTTTTACCTAAAAGTTTTGGAAACAAACACAATAACCCATTCCCATTTATCTCATAAAATTTTCTTCATATACAATTATTTTCCTTTGAACACTGTTGAGTTTTGCCTTGACCTCCATCAACATATATAATAAGAAAGTACCCATGGAAACCACACAGCTACATTTTCCTTTCTATTAGTTGAGAGGGAAATAAATAGCAAGAAAACAGAGAGCATGGAAGAGTGAGATGGCAAAAAAAAAAAAAGAAATTTGTTTCAATATATATCTGCATCAACAAATAGCAATGGTATTGAGTAGACTCAATGGCCTGTGAAAGCCATCCATCTGTCCACCAAACCCACCTAGCAAATAGCCACTCCACCCACCCGTGCAAAGGACTGGAGATACAGGGTTAAGACAGTTAGCATCTACATTCTGAAAAATGCAGTGTAGTCTGAGATAAGGAATTGAAAAGTTGAGTTCAGTTTATTATGGTGTCAAGTAGATACACAGCCATTGCACTTATCCTGCTTACAGAGAGCCAATGTTTAAAGAGAGTTTGTTTTCTTCTTCAATAAAGATAGGTTGTTCAGAATCTTCACTATTGAATGTTGAAGTCTCACAGGCAAAGACACACTGCATACCCCTCTCCACACCCCGCCCCCCTTGCTCTTGTATGGCTTGCTGCCAATGAGAATTTATTCTGAGTAACACTTAAGTCATCCCATTCTCATAAAACCAAAATGAGTGAAAAACCTACAATGATTTTCCTTAAATACTCTTAACTGAAAACATATCGTAGAGACCCCAGATCCTAAATGCCAAGATCAAGTGCAATCATATGCCAGGGATAGGAACTTTAGTAGAAAACAAAGTAAATATTCCCTTATAGAAGCAACATGTTCAGGAAACGGCTGGCCGTCCAGGTTTTGGATAACAGGGAAAACTACAAAGAAGTGGTCCAGCATATGGAACTTCTTGAAAACAGAAGAAAGCCACGGACCCTGTTGGAGAGCGCTTCACGTCTCCAGTGAAATGTTAACCCACTGGTCCATTAGATTGTCTTCAAAGTATTTGGCTTTAGTTTGTAAACTGTAATTGATTCAGTCACACAAGAGCCACTTTTGAAACTCAGAGCATGTGACCCTGGACGACAGGAAAGTGGTCTTGTATTTACTCCACTAACTGCAGAGATGCGTTGGGCGTGGGACGGGGGCACTGCACCAGCCTTCAGGCCTCTTAAGTTAATGTTAGCATCTGATTATACTGAGAAGAAACGAGCTATCGGGGCTTGGGACTGTTCTTCATCTTACCATTTGCTCTGTAATCTAAGATACTATCCAAGATTCATAATGTACCACTATAACAAGACACAGCTTTTATGGATTACTGGGGTAATGCAAAGAAAATGAGTTTTCCTTTGGGTACCAGTAATTGTCAAAGGAATGATTGCAGATTCAGAAAATGTGCTTTATAATAACCCTGTTAACATGACGGATACATACACTGAGGAAGAGGTAAGTTGTGGCCTGTCTGTGGAGGGGTTAGTTGTATTAGCATCTCAGGGCTGGTTTCGGTTCGGTTCTTTTGACTCCTTCAAGTCCCTGGACAAATGGGGAATGCTGGGAAACACAAGGAGCACCTGGGGGAACCCAGGCTTGTTCCCCACTGGCTTGTAAATGTTCCACTAGTTACCAAACTATCTGTCCTGCAGCAAGAATTTGCCCTGGGACCAAGACTAACGTGCTCAAGCTGTTAGAGTTAATTTGAATATCAAAAACGAAATTCAGATTACCATCCATGTCCTGATAGTTACAGCATGTAGAATGTCAAACGTCCTCTTTTTTAAACTAAAGTAGAAAATGAAGAAGCATGGTTAATTCGGTGTGTCGAGGGGAACAGGTGTCTGAGTCCAGTTCCTGCTTGTTAGCAGACCCATGCTGACCCACGCTGCCTGCACCCGATGCTGTCTTTCCCAGGGGAGCGGCATCGCCTGCCATCCCCGTTAGCGCTTCCCTGCTGGCTCCCTCACTCTCGGGTTCTACGGGTTCTACGTACACCTTTCCACTGTGAATGAAGCTAAGCGATAAAACCTACACGTTTTCTGCCCTCAGAAATTCTAGTGTACCACGTACATCTTAGATACTTCTCTTTTTGTTAAAAAAAAAAATAGTGCAAATATCTGATAGTCAAAGTGAGTGTTCAAGTGAGTTCTTGTGCCAGGCCACAGGCAAGCTTCACCTTCAGCTGACTTGTAGAAACTGAACGTAGTTTTTGGGAAACATTCCAGCTCTTCCCATTAGTTCTCCACGCATCCAGGCATCATCTATGGGCTCCAGCTCCGTTATTACATCTCCAGCCTGGAAGAAGACAGGAGTTAAAAATAATTATTGGTTTCTGCAGGGTATAAGCACAGAGCGTAGCCTACCTGGAGCAGCGTGAATAATCTTCTCTTTATATAACTCATTTATCTTGATTTGCAGAGAGGATTAAATGATAAGCCGCACAGATGATGTATACCTAATGACATTTGCTTTCAGGCCTCTTTTTCTCCAAGTAAACTCAGTCCCCTGCCTCTTTCCGCCTTGCTGCAGCTTCCTGCTTATGTCTTATGCTCCCACAAGTGCAATTCCTAATCTAAATCACTCTTAGATCAATAACAGTATCAGCTATATAGACACAAATGCACACAGTTCCAGTTAACAAGTGTTTACCGAATACCTACTGTGTGGCAGATGCTGTCCTGGGTAATATAGTTATAATGTAGTAATGGAGTTGCTCTAGGGTGGGAAGGCAAGTCCACAGAGAGGGACTGAGAGTGTGGCTTTGCTACTCATGAGAGCTAAGAGGGGCACAGTCATGCTGACATAAAGGTCACAGGTGAAAGAGTGAGCCACCCACTCCTGAGTGCTCTGTCCAAGTCCGTGCCTCACAAAAATTAAATAACTACGTTTCTATAGCTGAGCACTGCTAGCATCCTCATGTGAGGGAGAGACCTTTTCATATTTGTTTGGGGGTGGTGTGCATGCGTGTGGGCTCGTGTGTGCATGTGTGTGTGTGTGTGTGTTAGTGCGTGTGCACATGTCTGTGTGTACACATGGAAGCCAAAGCTGGATGCCAAATGTCTCTCCATCATTCTGCATCTTATACTGCTGAGGAAAGGTCTCTTACTTGAACCCAGAGCTCACTAGCTCAGGTAGTATAGATGCCAGCTTGCTCTGGAGATCCCTGTCTCCAGCAGATGGCCAAGACCTGGCATTTACATGGATACTGGACATCCGAATCCCGGAACTCATGTGCAGCAGGTGCTTCTCCCACCGAGCTCTCTCCCCAGTTCTAAATGTCCTTGTCTTGTAGATAAAGAATCTAAGCTCAGACATTATATATGTCTTGTCTTAGTTAAGGCTTCTATGGCTGCACCAAAACACCATGACCAAAAAGCAAGTTGGGGAGGAAAGGGTTTATTGGGCTTACACTTCCAGATCACAGTCCATCATGGGAGGAACTCAAGCAGGGCAGGAACCTGGAAGCAGGAGCTGATGTGGAGGCCATGGAGGGGTGCTATTTACCGGCTTGCTCTGCCTGCTTCTTATAGCACCCAGGACCACGAAGCCAGGAGTGGCACCACCCACAATGGGCTGGGCCCTCCCCCATTAATCACTGATTAAGAAAATGCTCTACAGGTGGATCTTATGAAGGCATTTTCTCATGACCCCTGATTTCAGATGACTCCAGCTTCTGTCAAATTGACATAAGACTAGCTAGCATGCTAGGTGGTGGTGGCACATGCATTTAATCTCAGTATTCAAGATGCAGAGGCAGGCAGATCTTTTGAGTTTGAGGCTAGCCTGATTTACAGAGTGAGTTCCAGGACATCCAGAGCTATATAAAGAAACCCTGTCTTGAAAACAACAACTACCACAAACAAAACAAAAACAAAGACTAGCCAGCATAACAGAACTTACCAGGATTGCACATGTAATTAGTGTAGAGCCAGAATTCAAATTTTAGGGTTCATATTCCTAATCAAGAGGCTATGAGGTGACCTCCACAGTTCACACTGTAATGTTACTATAAAACTGCTTTGGAACAGTCTGAGCATATTATACTCGGATTCCTGCATATAACCATGTTTCCCTCTATCATGGGCTTATTCTATCCCTCCCCAGCACCAGCACCAGCACCAGCACCAGCACCAGCACCAGCACCAGCACCAGCACCAGATTTACATCAGCTGGAGTGCTTTGCCTTGGCAGAGAATACAATACTGGTTTACCCTCATCCAAGTCACAGTGGTAGTGTGTCTTACACATGAGCAAACTATGATTCCCTTATCAGATGAGGATCGGATTTTGTTTTTGATGGTGTCTAATAATTTCTTAGAGCCTCGATTTAAAGGTCTGAAAAGGTCTAAGATGACTCTGGCTACTTTAAAAAGAAAGTATATTTACAGGGATAAATGGATTTCTTTGTAGCACTAATATATAGCTCTCTGCAAAATTCTTTGATTAAAGCCTTTCCTTTTCAGAGACTGGATGTCATTCATGGATACTTTGCTTAAATCTGTAAAATCCTGGCTATTCAAAACGAGTCACAAATAAGTTATAAGCTGGGCGTGGTGGCGCACGCCTTTAATCCCAGCACTCGGGAGGCAGAGGCAGGCAGATTTCTAAGTTCGAGGCCAGCCTGGTCTACAAAGTGAGTTCCAGGACAGCCAGGGCTACACAGAGAAACCCTGTCTTGAAAAACAAAAACAAAAACAAAAAACAAATAAGTTATAATATAATGAATAGTTGAAGCTATGTTTCTAACCATTGTCAGTTTTGTGAATGCTAGGACTATCTAAGATAGCTATCTACTAACACACTGTGCACATTTATATTTAATATTGTTTAATAAATATTAACAACCAATAGAAAAGCAGTAGATTTCCTTAACAAAAAAGCTCAACTATTTGACTTATGAAGCCACTCATTCCTGAAGACAACCTGTTCTCTGTGGGGTGTGTTGTGAATTCTGCGAATCGACACGAATCAAAGCCAAAATATGTAGGATGTACTATCTGATTTCTCCATTAATTTCAGATGTTGGTAGCAGGCGGTGAGGGCTGTAGAGAACACTCTGAACGAAAACTCCCTCCACAAGATTTGCTATTATAAAGCCAAGACACAAGGGATTCTTAAGGAAAACTCCCACCACAAGATCTGCCATTATAAAGCCAAGGCACAAGGGATTCTTAAGGAAAACTCCCGCCACAAGATCTGCTATTATAAAGCCAAGGCACAAGGGGTTCTTTGAAGACTTGGGATTCCTAAGCTAATGTTTTCCCCTAGGTTCCTAAATGACAGTTGATGATACAAACTATCAGACCAGCCGGGTGTGGTGGCGCATGCCTTTAATCCCAGCACTTGGGAGGCAGAGGCAGGCGGATTTCTGAGTTCGAGGCCACAGCCTGGTCTACAAAGTGAGTTCCAGGACAGCCAGGGCTATACAGAGAAACCCTGTCTAGAAAAAAAGAAAAAAAAGAAAAAGAAAAAGAAATAAACTATCAGACCTTATTCAGTTTATTTAGTTCTTCCTCCCCAACTGCCCCCTCTTCTTTTTGATAAGTCCTCACTAGAGAGGCTCAAGCTGGCCTTCAATTTATGATCCTCCTGCCTCTGCTTCCTGAGAGCTAGAACCATAGGAACTCTGTCCACTCTCTTCTGTTACAATTAGTGTATGTGAACACTTCATTCTTAGGTAACAGTCAATATTCTATTCATATGTACATTGCAAGATACGTAGTGTTACTGAGGTACATAAGGATACGAATTCTGACCTTGAAAGAGAGTTCATCTTCGTTCTCCCCAAGAAAATCATACAGGGCTTTAACTTTCCTCCTCTTCGGTACTGAGGAAGCCACACCTTTTGCCTCAGCTGCAAAGACACGAGAATCTCAAGTACGCAGGAAGACAATCACACAAGACTCAAGCACTTAAGAACCTGCCTTATCTTTCTCTAAATAGTTTCATGTAGTTCTGAATTTACTTAACTTGCAAAAAGATAAAGGATGTTCACCTAGGAGGAAAAAAGTTGTACGAAGTCTACATGTTAGTCAAAGTTAGCTGCTATTTAATGATAGCTTTATCTTTTTCCTTCCACATAACTTTCACATAGCAGTATAGGAGTGGCTTTATTAATCATCTCTTCCAGATGTAGATAAGAAACTTAAGCCAAGCATGGTCAGAGGTAAAGGACGATACCTAATCTAAACGCCTCGGGCCCTTGAAGTAGGTCACACTAGCAGCTGTCATACCTGGGCAGGGTCGCACAGTAGGTCACACTAGCAGCTGTCATACCTGGGCAGGGTCGCACAGTAGGTCACACTAGCGGCTGTCATACCTGGGCAGGGTTGCACAAACACTGCCGGGAAGATGCCCTCCCTGTCATGCAGTCTGCCCCGGTACCAGTCGGAGTCTAGACGTTCAAGGATCAGGATCCGATCTCCGCGTTTGAAGGGTAAGTCCTCACTGGTCTCTGCTGTGAAACTGTGAAGAGCTTTGCACCATTCTCCAGGAGGGCTGCTGTCCTGTTTTAAAGCAGGAGTCTGGTAAGGGACTCGAGGGTTTACCCCACATCATTTCTCAAGGCTTCAAGTGTGGTGAGGAATAAAAGCCAAGGGGCCATGGGGGCAGGTAGGATGGCTCAGTAGTTAAGAGCACATGTTACTCTTCCAGAAGACCAGAGTTCAGTTCCCAAGGAAACATGTCAGGCAGCTCACAACCACCTGTAACTCCAACCGAAGGGTATCTAACACCCTCTTCTGGCCTTGGAGGGTATTCACATGCATGTGTAAACAAATAACATAGGGGCTGGTGAGATGGCTCAGCGGGTAAGAGCACCCGACTGCTCTTCTGAAGGTGTTAAGTTCAAATCCCAGCATCCACATGGTGGCTCACAACCATCCGTAACGAGATCTGGCGCCCTCTTCTGGAGTGTCTGAAGACAGCTACAGTGTACTTACATATAATAAATAAAATAAATAAAAAAAAAAAACAAATAACATAAATAGATTAAAACAAGAAACGAAGTTTTTTTTTTTTAAGAGTTCAAAACCAGCCCGCTGTGTTGGCTCACGCCTTCAATCCCAGCACTCAGGAGGCAGAGGCAGGCAGACTTCTGAGTTCAAGGCCAGCCTGGTTTACAAAGTGAGTTCCAGGACAGCCAGGGCTACACAGAGAAAACCTGTCTCAAAAAACAAAACAAAACAAAACAAACAAAACTTCAAAACCAGAAGTTTTTTTCAAATCACCTAATATTTTAAATATTTTATGTTACGATTAAGTTACAGAGATAGTTTCCAATAACTTTTTTCTTACAGTGTAATTTTAAGTGACAAGTGTGACATAGTTTAGGGTTTTGCTCGTTTTAAGTGACATGTAATGTTTAAGCAGAAAATTTCTTCCTGTGAGCTGTTCTAATATGATAGGCTACTTCTAACTCTCCATTAGGAACATTTTCTGTGGGCTGGGGAGACACAGAAAGAGGGGGTATGGGAAGGGAGAGGGAGAGGGAGGGAGAGACAGAGAGAGAGGGAGGGAGAATGTAGGGGAGGGGAGGGGGAGGGGAGGGAGTGGGGGAGGCGGGAGAGAGAACACATGGGGCTGAAAGATAGCTCAGTAGTTAAGAACACACTGGTTGCACTTCCAGATGATCTGGGTTTGATTCCCAGCACCCACACAGTGACTCAGAGGCCTCTGTACACCAATTCCAGGGGATCTAGTGCCCTCTTCTGGCCTCCCTTGGCACTGCATGTTTATGGTGCACAGGGTACATTCAACAAAACACCCATATATATTTATATATTTTTTTAAAGTGGAAAAAAGTTAAAAAAAAAAAAAACTTATCCACCAGTCATAGTGGTACATGCCTTTAAATCCCAGTCCTTAGGAGGCAGAGGCAGGCCAGTCTATCTAGAGTTTGAAGCCCGCCTATCTACAAAGCAAGACCATGTCTTTAACTCCCTCCAATGCATGAGAAGGTTCTGCCCAGTGAAGGGACTGCTCTTCCAAGATGGATGCATCAGAATCTTTAGCAGGCAAAGGCTTTGCAGCCATGCAGGCAAGGGTTCCAGACTGGCTCTACCATTTCCTGGCTGCGTGTGACATTAGGCTTCTCTGGGATTCGGTTTCATATAAGGGTCACTGTGAGAGTCAAATGACAGGACCCAGAGAATGTGTTCCACAGTGCCTGGTGTACGTTCCTTTCCCAGTAACTGCTGGACTAAAAAAACAAAAACAAAAATCAATAAAAGATGAACCCCTTACCTGCTAGGTTCGGTGGCTCACACCTGTAATCTAAGCACTTAGGGAGCTGAGGCAGGGGGGTGGTCATATATTTGAGGTCAGCCAAGCAACCAGCACTGGGGAGTTAGAGGCAGGATGATAAGGAGTTCAAGGCTACACAAGACCCTAACTTAGCCCTCTCCACAAAGGAGAGTAATGGAATGGTTACCTGTGACATGAAGACAGAAATGGGGACTACTGGGAGGAAGAAGAAGGGGAGAGCAAAGGGCAGAGTGTCGGAGCTGGTGAGATGGCTCAGGGGGTAAGAGCACCCGACTGCTCTTCCGAAGGTGATAAGTTCAAATCCCAGCAACCACATGGTGGCTTACAACCACCTGTAATGAGATCTGACGCCCTCCTCTGGTGCATCTGAAGTCAGCTACAGCCGTACTTATGAATAATAATAATAAACGAATCCTTGGACTGGAGAGACTGACTGGAGTGAGCAGGGTTGACCGGAACAAGGGAAAAAAAAAGGTATAGTGTCTGTTTCTCCATCTTCTGTCAGGGCCTGTATGTCTCCCTTCTTACATACAGTATTATAGCCACCATCTCATCTACTGCAAACATTTGCTACATAACATGAAAACTGATTTTATACCATTTCCTCTTTATAATTATAGTATAATTATAGTATAGTATCAGTTGTGGCTGTCACAACAGTTATCCATTCAAACAGCCTACCTGAGAATTTGAGCCAGAGTCTTCGTTTTTGGTCTTTGGTGGCACCTTTGTACCTACATAAAAAAAAGGGGGGGGGTTCAGATGAAAAAAACTCACATAGTATTAGAGGAAAACTTGTTAGGTGGGGGTGACAGCAGAGACTGGGCTTCTAGACAGTCTTTGTAAATGTTAGCCTCCTGGGTACTGTTTCTTTAACTGTAAACCAGGACTCAAAATATAATGTATATAATATGTATAATGCACTGCTTACAAGTCTCTGTCATTTCTCATATGTAGCCATTGCTAATTACCTAAACAATAGATTAAACCAGTGTCCCACACAAACCACCATTCAAAGTAAGTTCTTACCGTGACAAATGTGGTAATATGGGTCATTAAACGTTTTAAGCGTTATGATATTACTGGTTCATTTGAGTCAGGCGGAGACACAATAAATACCTACACACCCCTCACACTCACTTAAAATATTTGCACCAGATGTGGGGTGATCCCCAACAAGCTCCACAAAATTCAGGGGGAAGATCCCGCTCCGGTCTCGAATCTCTCCTCTGCCCCATTCTTCATTCACGTACTCTGTGAGAATAATGACTTCTCCTTCTGAGAAACTTAGCTCATCCTTCTGGTCTCCAATATACTCAAACCGAGCGACACATCGTGGGCCTCTGAACAAGGAACAACACAGTTACAGGTTAAACAAGAGCATGGACGAGAAATACTGTGGTTGGCTTTACTGTCAATTCTATTGATAAGCAGCACTTCCTAACACAGAATAACATTCTCTCTAGTAGTAACTTTAAGAAAATGTTTCAACCTTCATTCAGTCTTCCAATAAATATCCTGTTTACTATGGAGCAAGGCATATTTTTTCTATGAAAACAAACAAACAAACAAACAACTCCCATGAAGAAGAGTGCATTGCACATCTAAATGACAAGGCTTATTTCTAGATGGTGAAGCTCCTCACTCCGAAAGGCCAAGCTTGAGGCCAGAGACTTCAGCAGCACTCTGGATGGGCAGCTGGCTGGTTAGTCTACGTGGCACACCTGCCTTTGATCAGTTCTTATGTAAATACAGACTCTCCCCAGGCTCCATTCGTCTGTGTCTCTGTGCCAAAGCAATCCATAGCTCCTCTAAAGCCTTTCAACCACAGACATGCTGGGATTAGGGTATGTCCCCCCAGAATCTCAGGGCATAGCATCAAATGCCTTGCTTAAGAATGAGGACAGTGCACAAGGGGCATCTCCCAGGCAGGGGGATGCTCACTATGAACAGAATCCACCAACGAGCTGAGTGTATACATGAGCCTGACGAGATAGAAGGTCAAAGAGAATGGAACACTGGCAGTGCCAAAACGCATACTCGTCCATGGGCTTTGCTGCTGTCAGGACCGTGTCACCGGTAAGAAGGTGCAGCCCTGAGACTCAGAGCAACCCTTCAGTGAGCTGCAATTTTGACTGGAAATAAGATCCAAGCAGAGATAAAACTTGGTCTGTGTGTCTGATTCAATTCCAAGCCTTTGATTTGAGAGCTAGAAAGGAAGTTTCACCAGCAGAGATCTAAGGAGGAAACAACTGCCTGTAAAGGAAAGGCTGACCCTTGCTGCAATCAGATTCTGATTTAAGTCGGGTCAACAGATCAATGGCCGTTCAAGCCCATTGAAATTCAGCAGGCCTGAGCGGTATCTGTGCTCAGGGTAGGACTGAAACCTGGGGCATCAGCCGATGACTTGATGCTGTCTGTGGCACTGAAAGTTTTCTTATTTGTGATAACCTTTGCATTTATTGTCCCCTGTCCCCTGGGAACATCTCCTTATGTCTGACCTATTCACAGACAGGTTTACAGTCTTCCTCAGGTAGTGAATTGTACTAATTTGCTCATTTAACTAGAATAGAGAGCGGCATTGTGGCAAGGCTTTAAATCACCCAAGAGTTACAATGGGTATAAAAGGCACATATCCCTGGAAAGGTCTCAGCAACCCAGAAACACACAGGGAGAGCCTGCAGGTTAACTCTTCCCCCACCGTTCCCTAGTCCTTAAAAACACAACAATATGAAATGTTTACTAAGGCGCATTTCTTGTTTCCATGGCTGGGATTAGAACCCAGAGCTGTAAAGTCTGCTAAGTAAGCAATCCTGCCACTGAGCTGGCCTTGGTCTCATGTGGCTCCTGCTGTAGGATTCATATTTCTATAAGATAGACATATTTTCCACAAGGAAAATACTTTATGTTCCTAAAAACGCTGCTAATAAACACCAGAAAGCCACACTAAGAACTTCCTGATAGCAAAACTGTATGCAGGTCAGGGCAAGTCTACCCAGAGTGATTCACCGCTGCACCCAAGCCTGGACAGAAGGCTGTTTAAGCTGGCATCTACCAGCCTATTGCATTTTCTTTTCAAAATGTTTTCTTTCTTTCTTTCTTTCTTTCTTTCTTTCTTTCTTTCTTTCTTTCTTTCTTTCTTTCTTTCTTTCTTTCTTTCTTTCTTTCTTCCTTTCTTTCTTTTTATTTGTGTGAGTGTTTTATCTGAAATATATATACGTGCACCATACATATGTACGGCCCGGTGCCTACAGAGGTCAGAAGAAAGCATTAACTCCCCAGGAACTGGAGTCACAAATAGTTGTGAGCCACATATAGGTGCTAGAATCGAATCCAGGTCCTCTGTAAGACCAGCAAGTTACTCTTAATCGCTGAGCCATTTCTCTAGCCTCTCTTTTCTTAAAAAAAAAAAAAAAAAAAAAAAAAAGTTGTGCATGCACCCACAGGCCAGCAGAGGGCATCAGATCCTTGGAATTGGAGTTGGTGGTTTACGCTATTTAACTTGGGTCCTTGGAATTGATCCTGGGTCCTCCGCAGGAGCAGGACATATCCTAATCACTGAGCCATGCCTCCAGCTTCTCACTATGACATTTTAGGAAAATAAAGTTTCCTCAGAATTAAAGACACTGAGAATCTGTCTAATCGTGAGAGAGAAATGAGTAAGCTTAGAAATTCTTCATTGTTAACTCCTTTAAAAAAAAAAGCTATACAAAAGAACACAGACAAAACTTACTTAGCACAGTGAGATGAAAAGGATTCTCTTTTTCCACTTCTTCCTTCTGGAATATCAACCTAGCAGAGACAAAATTATGGTAACACTTCCTTTTTCTCATAATTTGGTTAAGATACATTTAACATCAAGTCCTTAGGAAATGCGTGACTAAAATTAAACAGTGAAGCTGGATGTTGAAGATATTGGAGCTACAGTTGCTAAACACTAAAAAAAAAAAAAAAAAAACAAAAAAAATATGTACAGATTCAGCGGGTTGTGGTTACATACTCATGTAACATCAGCACACAGGAGGCTGAGGCAGGAGGCTCGCCAGGGCTATAGCAGTGAGCCCCTGTCTAGAAGGCATGGAGGGAGAATAGCTCTCGATGGAGTCCTCCTTGATCAACCAGTTAACTCTTGCCTTACGTGCTTCCTTGAGCACATCACACCATTCTATCCCTGAGAGTTCTCTACACTTCATCCAAGGAGTGTATGACATCAGACATCAGACAGTGGGCCGTAATGCTGTCGCCCTGTTCAAACGGAGGGCAGGAGGCTGCAAACACTTCCCTGGTCCCCAAATGAAGCGTTTGATCAGACTGGTGGATCCTCTCCAGGTACTGAAGGGCACTTTGCTCCTTCATATCAACAGGGCAAGAAGAAATCAATTTGTGCTAAATGAGCATCTACTAAGTGCTGGGCATTTCATCTGGTTGCTTAGTAGAAAGCAAACAGGAACGCTGGTTTGGAATAAAATTCTCAGCCATAACCACAAAGTTGGAAACTACTTAAGGCTGTGAGGTCTGTATCAGATCAGTGCCCTATCTGATAAATCCTCTAAGTTTGATGTTTTAAAACAATTTTTTAAACTTGTGCACTTAGGAATAACATTTGTACCAATAATGTGGCCAACTGGGGGTGATTGATTTCAGTGTGGTAATTGTGCTTTTTAGAGCACCGCTCTACTGAGCAGAAGAGAAATGAGGAAGGGTGTTCAAACTTACATTACTCTTAATATTAATTTAGAGAACGTGGCTGCAGGCCCGGGAAGAACCAGGCTGCATCTGCACTGGGCAATTTTTAAGACCTACATTTCATAATCCAAGAGGCTCAGACTCTTTCTACTTGAAAAATACAGATTTTATGTAATACCTAGATTTTAAAAGTTTCTGATGTAATGGAAAATTATTGTTTTTTTTTTCCCCCTCCAAAATAAGCTGTTAACGTTTAAGTTAGTTTAAGTGCTATTTCATAGTATCCATAGGTTATATCAGGGAGTGAGTCATAGTTTTCCTATTAATACATGTGTTCAAAGCAGTCTTGTTTTGTCCCCATGTTTCACAGCTACCCAGGCTTAGCAGGAAAGCCTTCAGCATACTGGAGTGTGTTCACAAGTTAAGCTATTAAGGGCTATAAAATTTTGACACTTCAATATAATTTCCTCCAGTCTGACTTGAAAATGTTATGTGAAAACAATAGACTACTTCCTCAGGTATTCTGGTCTTCTCAAACTGACGTGGCGCCACACCCCCAAAGAGCATCTCTTCAAAACTGTCTGTAGCACTAACTCATGTTCACTAAATGTCTCCAAGCACTAACATACATTCTTCAGTGCTGAAGAACTCTCTGAGGATGGATGACTGACCAACTGATACTGTTCCGTTGGAGCGTGGTGATTCCAGCAATGTGTACCTAACTGAAGACAGTGATTCCCCCACTCCTAAACCCTAGCAATAGCCAATCGGTCAGCAGTAACAGGTGTCACTGCTGAGATCTTATTCCTTCATAACTGAATGCTGACAGAGCCAGTCTGTGCGGGGGGCGGGGGGGGGATATTCATTTTAAAAAATGTCCGAGTGTCAAATGATCCAGAGAAGACAGAAAGGGCAAACTCAAGACTGTAGGCTTCCAGTTTCTCTTTCCCATCTGCGAGACTCACTGAAGCACCGAATGTGTGGCCAAATAAAATAAACAAGCCCCACTTACAATGACTTTGACGTAATTGGCAGGAAACAGGCCAGTCTGGTTCCGACATTTCCCTCTGTACCACTCTGCATCTATTTTTTCGAGAAGATAAACAATCTCTCCAGATGTGAGACTCAGATCGTCAGCTTGCTCTGTAATACAGAATTAGCGACACACGATGAGTTGCCCCAGCTGCGCATGGGATTAAGGCAGAGAGAACAAAGTCGCATTGAGATCTGTCCACAGAGGCTGGGAGTGTAGGCTGCTGGCTCGGTCAACAGACCAGATTATACTGATCAAATTCATTTTTCCATGCAATTTTATTTTTAAAATGTGATATTAGAGATTCTAAGATCAGATTAGATATATCTACTAAGGGAAACACTTTTTAAAAACCGTCATGGTCCTGGCCAGTGATTCCTACTGTGCCAATGTAAGTCTTCCTGCAAACACATCCAGCATTGACAGATGTTTATAGACCTGACGCGATACACTTACCGCCATTCCCAGTCACCCGTAAAAGCCATTCCAACTTCAAATATTAACTAAGGGAGTACTATAGCTCTTTAGGAAGAAAATTTATCTACACCAAAATAAAAATCAATCTGCCAAGTATATAAATAAGTTGTAAATAGTTTTGTTTTTTTTAAAGACGTTTGTAGCTTTGGCTATGAAGGATAACTTAAAATGATTACAAAAATCTAATGCTTTGATCTCATAGGCAGGTGGTGGCTGACACACATATTAAAAAAAACCTTTTTTTTTTTTTTTTTTTTTTTTTTTTTTTTTTTTTTTTTTTGGTTTTTTGAGACAGGGTTTCTCTGTATAGCCCCGGCTGTCCTGGAACTCACTTTGTAGACCAGGCTGGCCTCGAACTCAGAAATCCGCCTGCCTCTGCCTCCCGAGTGCTGGGATTAAAGGCGTGCGCCACCACGCCCGGCTTTAAAAAAACCTTTTAAAGAGTCAAAAGTCAAGTGACCCCTCGTGGCATCCAGCTAAGGTCTGAAGACATCCTCCTTGGTCTATGGCCCGCCATACCAAGAACCAAGTGGCAAATTCAATAGGTCGTTTTGTATCAGAAGGTCAATTATGAAGCACCTAGAAATGATCAATTATAAGAATATATTCTCTGGGTTCTGTTGTGGCCCAGATGATACTTTTTTTTTTTCTATTGTCGGTTCTATTCCCCTGCCTCCATCGTAGAAATTAGTTTTGATGTATCCAAGACTTAAGTTTTTCAATAAAGGAAATAAAATCTCTATTTAAAAAAACGTTTAAACACCCACTTTACTTATTAGACTAGAATTAACTTCGTTACAATGCTAAGCATGTAGATGTTCTATCCAGAGCCCCTAAAGAATGGTATTTTGAGCTAAAACTTCATCACAGAGTTATAGTTTGTAAAACGGTAAGCAAAGGCTACTTTTCATTTGTATCAGGAATCTGCCATTCCTTTTTTAAAAAGATTTATTATTTATTTATTTTATGTATACGAGTACACTGTAGCTGTACAGATGGTTGTGAGCCATCATGTGGTTGCTGGGAATTGAACTCAGGACATCTGTTTGCTCCAGCCTCACTCACTCTGGACCCAAGATTTATTTATTATTGTTATTATTATTATTATTATTATTATTATTATTATTATTATTATTATTTGGTTTTTCGAGACAGGGTTTCTCTGTATAGCCCTGGCTGTCCTGGAACTCACTTTGTAGACCAGGCTGGCCTCGAACTCAGAAATCCGCCTGCCTCTGTAAGTACACTGTAGCTGTCTTCAGACACGCCAGAAGAGGGGGTGAGATCTCATTAGGGATGGTGGCTCACAACCATGTGGTTGCTGGGATTTGAACTCAGAACCTTCCGAAGAACAGTCAGTGCTCTTACCCACTGAGCCATCTCTCCAGCCCCTGCCATTCCTTTCAAAGGACAGGTTTTTAGCTAAGCCTTCTGGCATGACTGGGTGTATGGCCCCTTCGTGAAGACAGAGCTGATGGATGTAGGATGGTACCTGCAGCTTAGCACTCCGTGGGCACAGGCAATGACGATGAAAGGCTCTGAGAGCATCCCAGGGCTCTATCAACTTATTATTTACGTCCTTACCTGCTGGGAAATCGTGAAGAGCCACAGCGTGAGGAGCGCCACTGTCTACAGGCTTCTGACTGTGGCCTGAATCCTTGGGGGAAAAGCAGGGCTGTGAGTGGGGTGTGCAGGATAGGCAGCAGTTTCATTATCTCTGCAAGACCATTGATTTGTCTCTTACAGAGTCCTCCCGAGAGAATCGCCCCATGAGTAACAGACACAGACCACACAGATGGGCTAGACCAGGGAATCCTGATGCCTCAAAACAGAACGTGTCCTTGCCAGGGTGGGTACAGAAATACGTTTCAATTGCATATTACTAAGCACTCCTTTTCAAAGATTTACTTACTTTATGCATATGGGTGTTTTGCATGTATGTCTGTGTACTGTACAAGTGCCTGGTTGGTGCCTACGGAGACCAAAAGGCAGCATTGGATTCCCTGGAACTGCAGTTGCTCAGAACTGAACCTGTGTCCTCTGCAAAAGCAGCAGGAAGCCTTTGACCCCTGAGTCATCTTTCTAGCCTCACTAAGCTTTTTGCTTTTAAAGGAGGAAACTAAACCAAAACAGAACTATTTAACTTTAAAAACGTCAAAGGAAATAAAAACAAAACACCATAACACTTAGCCGACCATGAAGTTGTGGGACTCAGTCACTTTGCCTTTCAGTGAATAGCGCTTTCCCCCTGCCACTTCTACCAATCAATTAAACCTTAAGGACAGAGTTTCCACAGTTAAGTCCATGCTGATGGAAGAGAATGAAGTTCTGTATTTATGTTCTTGCTTTTTTGCAATGAAAGGAGCTAATGACTTCCCATAAAAGTATTAATTCACAGAAGGAAAACCAGTTCATTTATTACCACTTCACTGAATACATTCTCTAGTCTGAAAGCAGTGCTATCTCCCGAGCTTGGCCTTTCTATTTAATCTGAATGGCTTATTCAACAGCAATTCTAAGTAAATTAGCCAAGAGAAAGCAGTATTCTTCGGCTAGGTAAACAATGGTCGGGATTAGCTGGAGGAGAGAGAGAAGGGGGTCCGAGATGACACCTTGTTATTGCCAAGCAGCTCCTCCTCTCTTTGGTTTTACTTTGTTTCTTCTTGTTCTTCCCCCTTCTCCTGCTGCTGCACTTATGTGGATCAGGCTGGCCTAAAACTCATTGCGATCCCCCTGCCTCTGATGGGATTAGACATCTGCACCCACCACGCCCTGTTTACTTTATTTCTTGAGAAAAGGTCTGGCTATATCTCCAGGGAGGCCTGGAACTCACTATATATATATATATATATATATATATATATATATATATATATATATATATATTATATAGCATGGTTTCAAATTCATGATGCTCCTGCCTCAACATTCTGTGTGCTAGATTTATGAGTGTGTGTCACCACACCTGGGTTCTTAGAGAAACAGGCTTATTGATGACATCATCACCACCACCACCATCATCATCATCAAACCCAGTTACAGACTGTCGCTTACTTTCTTTGGTGGTCTGCAGATCAAGGCCAGGGCTTTACTCATGAGCAAGGAAGACTCCATCCTTGACCCTTGGGAATGTTAATTACAAATATTTGATACTAGCAAACTTATACAATGAATGTACACTTTTGGGTGCTTTCTCTCTTCGTTTTTCAATGACTCTTGACCTCTTAGGGATACATCATCCTTGCCCATTCCACAGCCTCGGTGCACTGGCTTGATCACAGTGTACTGTGAGGAATGGCCCACTCTTCCCACCCCACACTTCGGTCAGATCTTTCCCAAATCCTCCTGCTTTTTTAACCAAAAATGCGCCACAGGGGCAAACTGTCTATTTAATACGGGTGGGCAGAACTGTAACTCAGTTCAAGAGAGGAATGGCTGAGGCAGCTTCACACCAGCTCCTGCTTACTGCCTTCGTCTAAATAATGAGCAACACGGGAGTTGTGATAATTGTGAGCTATTTCAGGTCTCCAGTGGCTTTAAGAACACCAATTTATGTAATTAATTGTGTGTGTGTGTGTGTGTGTGTGTGCGTGTGTGTGATTTTTATTTGTTCCTGGTTTTAAACTTCAGAAAAAAGAATGGCTATTTAATAAAGAATACTAGGCTGGATGGCTGGTGACTTAGAAAAAGTCGAGACACAGATCTACCTTAAACCTAACATGAATGTGAGTTTTCAAGTGAACCAAAGACCTGAATATACCCAGGAGTGAGAAAGTTGGGAAGATAATTTGAGCCTCCGGTTTAGGGTCCTTGCTCAAGCCTTCAGTGATGAGCAAAGGGCACTCATCAGGGGACAGCCTAGACAGGGCTGTCCACAAGGGAGGCAGACAACCCAGACTACACTACCAGGGTGCACATCTTGTAGGTAAACCCAAGATAGTTCAAAGGTCTTCATTGCTAGAGTAATGATATTATAACAGTAAGAATAGCTAATACCACTGCTCAATTATTGTGCGCCAATCACTGTTAACAAACACCTTCTATGCGCTAACATTACCTTACTTGTATGTGTTAACATCACCTTACTTGTTAAATGTCTGAGATACAATTCATACAAGATAAAATGTAGAATCTACATGGTTAAGAAACATTCATGGAACTGTGCAACTATCACTGAAGTCTATCTTTACAGTTTTGTTTTTTTTTTTGATCCCCCCTGCTTCTCCACAGAGTCCGTATGAAGGCTAAAGTTACGTTTTAAGTTTAAATTACTGTGTTAAGAGATCTATAAAACACAAACGCCTCTGACCTGCCCAAGAACAGATAGCCTCCTGGAATGCTGGGGGCGTGGCTCGTGTAGGGCGTGGCTCGCGTAGGGCGTGGCTCGTGTAAGATAACAGGCCGCATGCTTTCACTTTTGTAAACAAGCTTGGTTGCCCCAGCTGCACAGGATGTGCTTGATCACACACTGTAGGCAGGAAGGACATCAGGATGTATGCCTACGCCCAAGTGGATGAAGGTGAGAAGTACACGGCCTTGAGGGTATTCCCTTTAGCCTCTGACTAATATATTTTGGTGCTGTTCTCTGGGAATCTCGGATGAAGACCTGGCTGGTGTCCACTGTCCTGGACAGTTTTAATAAAGCTGGCATAAATTGGCCTAAATATTGTGGTAGTGGGCTTATTCTTGCCCAGTGGGATTTATGCCTACTGCTCAGAAGCCACTCCTCATTCACCCTCCCCTCAGCCCTAAGCAAACACCAATCTACTTTCTATCCACATGGATTCACCTTTTCTGGGTCTCTGTGCAATATGCCAATTCTAAAAACAACTCTGGGGTTGTTACCGGACTTCCCATATAAAAAGCAAAACAAACAAAAAAAAAAACAACAAAAAATGTTTCACAAACTCTGTGGCCAGCCAGGTAGGAGGGAAACTGAAGGCACACACTTGCTGACCATCCTTCACTCTCTCTCTGACCAGTCCTTTGGATTCAACCATAACCAATACATTTATTATCTTCTGTTTACCAGCTTAGGGGAAGGTGCCCAATTTTGGACCTTCTTCTCCATGGCTTTTTGTGGCCTTGGCAATGGGCACCAGACAAGTGCTGAGGCCAGTGAGTGACTCAAGTTTCATTTTCTAAAAACTGTAACAATCCCTCCAACCCAAAAGCCTAAAAAAGGACAGTTCATTTCATTATCAGCAGCAGAGACAAGGCACTGGCTCCGGAGGCCAACTCTCTGCAAATCCACAGCTAGGAAATAAAAGGCAATGTTCCAAGTGGGAAAACTTTGGACTGTTACAACTTCTACATTTTTAAGCTTTAAAAATATATGTAAGAGGATAGATCTTTTTGGCAGTGTAAGTCCTGCTGTTACCAACGGCATGCTCTGGGAGAGGGAGGGCGGCTCTAACAGATGGCCGATGCTGGACCCAAACAGAGAAAATTGGGTAAGAGAAGTTTCCTATGTGAACTAGTTAGAATTCTCACGTGCCAGCTGCACGAGCTGAAGACATATTTTCTCCCTAAAATGATAATTTTTAGTTTCTTAGAAAAAAAAAAACTTCATAGGATAAACTGCCTTTCAAGAAGGACTTACACTGGATTAAGAAACTAGAAGGCGGAGCGAGCGGGGACGGCTAGAGCGAGCGGGCCGAATGGGGGCAAGCGGGGCCGACTGGAGTGAGTGGGCCGGCTGGAGCGAGTGGGGCCGTAAAAAAAAAGAAAAAAAAAAGAAAAAGAAAAGAAAACTAGAAGGAAGAACAAACTCTAAAGCTCTTTACTTGAGTTGAGTGACTGGTGGGCACTGTTACCTTGAGTGAAAAAGTAAACACTTAACTGGGAGAGTTAAACTCTTCCAAACATGCAGCTAGAGCTGGGGGCCTCTCGCACAAGCAGGGCAGCTGCCTAGCTTCTCTGACACCCCGGGGCTCTGTCTCCTGCAGTGCTAAACTGTAAATGTAAACTGTAAATGTAACTTTTGTTCTCCTGTGGTAATTGTCATCTCTGAGGCTTACTGCCTCAGCCTGCTAACCCAGGCCTAGTCCTGGAAGCTTCTAGCCTCTTATCTAAGCCTAGACTGTTTTCGGCCTCTGAGACTTACTGCAGAGTAAGCTCTCAACTGTGGCTGGCTGGTTCAGCTCAGCTGTTCTGACTCCTCTCCAAGCTGACTGATTCAGTTTGGCTTCTCTCTCAACCTCTGACTAAACTGCTCTGCTTGGCCTCATACTAACTCTGGCAATCTGTTACAATCTTCTGACTCCTTCTCATTCTCTGGCTCGCTCTGTCTTCACCGTGTCTAGTTTGTTCTGTCTCTGTACAACTATCCCAGTAAAACTGCCTCCTCTGCTCTCTCCTTCTTTCTCTGCACTGCTCTCTTTGCTCTCCCTTCTTATGAGAGTTGAGCATATCCTATTCTGTGAAATCTTTCTCTGACTCATTACTTTGTCTACCACTCAATTAGACATCATATTCAAACATGGCGGCTTCCTTCTACAAACTAACTTTACTTACATTGTTTGGGATTAAAGGTCTGTACTAAGGGCATGTCTGTATTCCACCCAGAGGGGTTAAAGGTGTGTGCTAAGGGTTGAGCCACAGCAAAACTAGAACTAGAAACCCCACCCCCACTCCCAGGAAATGACACAATCTCAGGTTCACAGTGTGACCTGAGTCATAGCAGTGCAACACACTAAACAAACAGTCTTTAGGAATCTCTGAGTATTACACCAGGCTCCAAAAACTTGTCCTCAGGCCTAAATTGTGACTGGAGACACTGGATTATACATTATTTAATGAAGTTATTAAAGCAGATAAATGAAGTTTATAGGTTTACATGAAGCTCCCTTTCCCCTCCCTAGACAGGGTCTCCTGTCACTAAGGATCCCCTTGACCTCTACCACACATCCAAGGATGACCCTGGACTTCTGATCCTGCTTGACTCCACCTCTTTACAGAGAGAGCACCTACTATTCCACAACTTGTTAGATTAACCTTCCTTCCTTCCTTCCTTCCTTCCTTCCTCCCTCCCTCCCCTCCTTCCCTCCCCCTCTCTCATCCTTCTTCTTTTTTTGAGACAGGGTTTCTCTGTATAGCCCTGGCTGTCCTGGACCTCATTATGTAGGCCAGGTTGGCCTCCAGAGTACTGGGATTAAAGGTATGTATCACAATACAGAGCTCAGCTTGCATTTTAAAGCAGTCTTTTATGTCAGATTTAGCATTCACAGGATTCCTTTTAAAATAATGGATTCATCCTGCTAGAAAAACAACCCCTGGTACTTGATAAACAGGTTTACATTATTTAAAAGAGTAAGTAGCTTTCTCAGTTGACAATCCGAGAGTTGAGTGTCCTAGCTCCCCACAAGCCGCCATGACTCGAAGAAGGCAGAACGCCCAATCTGTGCCAACAGGATTAGAGTCATTTTTTCCACAATTGGAGCAAACTGCTAGTGATATTTCCACCCTGGCTAAAGTAATGCTGCCGATATAAGGACCTCAGGGAGTGGAGGATATAATTAATAGCTCTGTGACGGGGTCACCATGCAGGGCACAAACCCTCATGATCGCAATTCCTTACGTTAGGTCTGCTTCTCGGGCGCTCGTCAAGGGGAGTGACGATCGTCATCTGGGACGGGTGGACTCTGCCGGTGCCTTCTCCCCGTTGGCATTCCAAGTAATTATTTTCTGCCTGCTTCAGGATCACAAGGACATCCCCACGCTGTAAAGCACAACAGCGCTCTCTGAAGCAATTATTATTTCATTAAACATTATTACTTTCCCACATTTTAATCTTTGGAGCCTAAAGCATTTAATAATGTGTAATAGCAGGAGCAGAGGGTAGCGTTTTTTTGTTTTTTTTGTTTTTAAATCAGTCAGTAAGGAAAGAGCTTGACTTTACCTTACAAGAGAGTTCCGTGGGGTTTTGGGAGACGATGTCTTCATTGGCAATTCCATGAGGCACAGACAGCTTAAATATAAACCGTAAGAGAATTATTCATAATCCCAAATCGTTACCCGCTGCTGGTCACTTCGGCATGTGTGCTGAAGTACAACTTCTCCAGAAGGACTGCTCTCAGGCAGGCCTCGAGCCCTGGGAGTCAGTGAGGCCACCATTTCTCCTGGGCACTAAAGCTCTCAGGAGGTGGAGCTGAGCCCACAGGATCACAAGGTGGTGAATGTGACCTCATATTCTCTTAGGACCTCACTCTGTACGGCTTTACTGATGGCTTCCATTTGCCTTGTCTCCTTGGGAGCCAGTGTCTGTCTGCTTGAAGCCCAGCGATTTCCTGTTCCCTCAACAGTCTGACCTTAGGGTGGTTTTTAGCTCCAGGGCTAAAGGGTTCTGCTCCTGCCTTGGTAGGTTTTGGCTGATGAGTACTTGTTAGAAGTTCTATGTAATATACGCTAAAGCATGGAGAATGAGGCTGGCCGGGCCCAATTACCCACAAGCAAAGACACAGCACAAGGAGGTGGCCTTGAAAATGTGGGTTGAGCAGCGTCACTCCTCCCACATCTCCACAGCGCCCCGGCTCACAAGGCACACAGTAGTAATTTAATGGCGGTGTAGCCATTGGGGTGCGGGAAGTGGATTTAAGGATGTTATTTTATATAATGAGACATATCACTCTAAACAGACCATCATTTTTAATTGCTGATTTCTTTGAATTCCTTAAATAGTTTGACATTACACAGAATCCCAAGTAAAACCTGGTCCCTCTTGAATGAACAGTTTTGGCATAGAATGGCCATAGCAAACAGAGAACACACCACTAATTAATTAGCCCTGCATTCATGGTATGGTAAGATGCTGAGGAGTGTGGGTTCAGGGCCAAATTGTTCGGTGGTAATGTCCTGGTTTTACAGCTTAAATCTCTAACGTGGTCTCATTCTCCTTATTTGTATAATGGGGATACTAAAAGTATCTAATCTACAAGGCTACTTTTGAATAGTGCCTAGCTAATAATTAGTTCTCGACACATACCAATTACTATGTTACATTATTTAAGTAGTCTATCCCAAGGACTATGCCTTGGGTTTGGGTAGTTAAAGTTTCATTAGTTTATGTTTCATCTTAGGGGTGGGGTGGGGATGGGGAGAGATGAGGAAGACGGAGAGAGAGGCAATGGGTTTTACTAATTTAAATGACTGAATATATTATGTTTTTATCTGTTTATTCTCTTCTCAAAACCAGAATTAGCTTAAAGTAAAAAACACTTCCTAGCTTGACGGAAGTATAGAACAGAATTAAATTACTAACTACTGTTAAATGCATCACTGGCATACATTTATTTAAAAAAAAAATAGAAATAGTTCTACCTGTCCACTTAGAAGTTAATTTTCATAAATCATCTCTGTCTGTCATTTGTGGGAAACACTCGCAAAAGTCATTTGGTGAAAAACATCCAAAGAGACCAAAATTAACAATCAACTATCTCAATTACTGATAAGAACTTTTAACCAGTAGCTATTAAATGGGGCGTGATAATTATGCTTACAAAAAAAAAAAAACTGTAAGAAAGCCCATTGATCTTAATAAAAGCTTAATTTCTACTTTATTTAAATGCTACTCACTTAGTGGGCAAAGCAGCTGTAAAGTGCCAACGACACCAACGACACCAGGAGATGAACCACCCACTCCCGGCAGATGCTACCTCGTCAGTGAGGTAGACTTCCTCTCTGCCTGCTTTCCCTTCCTGACTGTTTCTAATACTCTGTCTGGAAAACCCAGGGATTTTTGTAGTTGTTTTGTTTTTTAAAGATTTGTTTGATGTGTATGAGCATTTTGCTCACATGTATGATGGTGTCTCATGTGTTATGGGTGGTTGTGAACTGCCTTGTGGCTGCTGGGAATCAAACTGGGATCCTCTGCACCTGCAAGAACAAGTGCTTTCAAAACTGCTGAGCCATCTATCTCTCCAGCTCCAGGAAATTGGGATTTGTGGCAGCCTAGTTCTCTAAAGCTTTCTGGGCCGGGGTCTAAGCCCACGTCTGCTTTTACCATTTTAAAAAAGAACTACAGGTCTTTCTTTTTTTTGGTTTTTCGAGACAGGGTTTCTCTGTATAGCCCTGGCTGTCCTGGAACTCACTCTGTAGATCAGGCTGGCCTCGAACTCAGAAATCCGCCTGCCTCTGCCTCCCGAGTGCTGGGATTAAAGGCGTGCGCCACCACGCCCGGCCTACAGGTCTTTCTTATCCTAGCACAAAACCCTCATGCACTTACCATGTATTTCCTGTAGAGAGGGTGTCCCGGTTTGGGACGAGGGGGTAGCACCGGATCTTGGTTTCGAAAGACTTGACTCTTGGCTTTTGATAGTCCAGCGGCCAAGTGGCTTTGCTTTTTCTGAAGATCCATGTCAGAGGAGGAGCGGTTAAAAGGCAGATTTTTATTTGATGATTTGGATGCAGAAAGTTTAGGGGGTGGTGGTCTTTCGGGGGCCCCTTTGGGGGGAGGCCTCCAAACTGGAATGACTTTTCCATGTACAGGTCTGAAAGGCCAGGGAGCCATGAGTCAGCGCGTTGATCTCATCTAGGTTCCGTTTCATCCCAACACACACACACACACACACACACACACACACACACACACACACACACACATGCTCTGCAGCCTGGCACAGGCATGAAGAGCTTTTCTGCTGGTGGGATACAGTTTACTAAAACCTGCAGGGTGTGCTATTTCTGAGCTAATGGCTGTTGCATTAAACATTATATCAGAGGAAATGGTATAATGCTCTGGCTTCCTCTTAGCTTACACTGGAGATTCATTAGCTCAAGACAAACAGGCATTTACTGTCATGAGCACTCCAAGGCCCCAACTGTTCCTAAACCCACCAACTATTTCAGGAAGCTAAGCACTATCTACCACAGTCTGAGACAAAAGCTTAGGCAGGAGATGATATCAGGTGTAGGTGCTTGGGTCATTTGTATAATTAGAAAAGGAACTTCAAAGTCCCCTAATGGTCACATTATACGCTACTATTAAAACTCTTAATTTAGATCAGCATAAAGTCCTAAAAATGCAATAGAACAGTTACTAGTTTGAGAGCCTTTTTTTTCTAATCTCAAAATGGAAATAAACTTCAATGGTAATGCCTTCTGAAAGTGTGGCAGTCTTTGTCCAAATACCTCTAGAGCCCTGGGGATAGGCCAGCTCTGAGTTCCCTTCTGAGATGCTGAGACATAGGCCTGCCTTTCGTAACAGGAGGGTGTTTATGAGCAAGACACCACAGAGGAACTGTTTTGGTTTGGAAAGCTGTCTTATTTATTTGGAAAAAGTATCAAAGGCTCACTCGTGTTTGTGCTCGGTAGGTTTTTGGATCTTGTTAAAAGAAGAAAAGATCAGAGAGTCCCATAACCTGCTGTCACAAGCAGAGAGTCCCATAACCCGCTGTCACAAGCAGACTGTGGGCTGGCAGCCTGGGCAGACTCATGCGTTTCCCTCCACAGCAAGATCTAAGGCTCACAACCTGCATATAGAAGATAGTGGACAGGAGCCAATTCTCCATGGCACTCACGTCCCTCCAACTTTCCCACATTATACCTACCTTGGTGGCAACCTGGGGGGTCCTTGTACCAAGCCTCCTGATTCACTGGCTTGCTCCAGTTCCTACAAATGTCACAGAAGGCTTTTTAGTCAAGACTAACCCAAAACAAAAGTTTGTAAGAGGAACTGGGGTCAGCTTTTTGAGTGATTCTCTAAGTAGAAATGCTATGAAGTTATGGAGAACAGCTGAGAATGATTCTGAGTATTATACATCGTACACATATACATATGCATATGCATATACATATACATATACATGCTGGCTTGGAACTATGTAGACCAGGCTGGCTTTGAACTCACAGATTCACCTGCCTCTGTGTCTGAGTGTTGGGGGTTATAGACATGGTCTATCGTGTCCAGTCATAAAGCAATATTTTAAACAAGGTTTTTTTATGTGTATGACTGTTTTGCCTACATGTATGTCTGTGCACCACGTGTGTGCCTGGTGCCCTCAGAGGACAGAAGCAGGGGCTGGGTGCCCTAGATGGTGACTTTCTTCTTCTCTGCCAGTTTGTTTGCTTCAATTTTACTATGTGACATTTCTTCATTTCAATTATGGGAGAAAGCAAACAGTCGTGAGTTTAAACCACAGAGAGTGAAGCGGGAATGGCTGTTCTGCCATCTCATCTCCTTGCTGGATGGCTTCAAAACAAGCAGTGGACTCTGAACTAGAGGAGTTGAGGGCCTTAAAAAGGACGTGAAAGAAACACGCGAGGAGAGCCAGAAGGGAAGGAGAGATGGGGATTTCTCCAGACTGGTTGCATGGGCAGCCAAGGCCTTTGTGGAGTGTGTGTGTGGGAAGTGTGTGAGAGCACAGGACAGGTGGAGCTGGGCTCTGCAGCCTAAGGATAGACAAGAGGATTTGGAGTAGGGAGGGGTGGATGGAGAGACTCCTTGGGGGTGGGGCGGTGGGGCTCAGCTGGTCTGTTTCATAGGGTTTTTTTTGTCATAGGCTGTGAAATCATTCCTCTGTTGAATGAGAAACAGAAAGATCTCAAAGACCAAGCAGGCCTCTTTGTTCTTTTCTTTTGGACAAGTCCTAACTAAATTGTTCTTTTCTTTTTCTTTTTCTTTTTCTTTTTCTTTTTCTTTTTCTTTTTTTTTCAATTGAAACCTTGAAAGTATTTACTCCTAAGACCAACTTTTCCCTTTCTAGTCTTTAAGACCCCAGCATACACCCAGGAAATACTATCTCTAAGACTTTAAAGGAAAAAAAAATTCTAGCCCATTAAAATTACTCTGCATTAACAGTTACTTAGTTATTACTTAGGAATCTTTGGGCAAATCCAAACTGTTTCATCCTTATAACAAATGAGTTAAAACTTCTTTCCACGATTTTTAAATTCATGCTATTTATAACATTTCCTTAAATACCAAGTGATTAATCGCCAATAACTATGATAATTTAAACATGTTTCGATGTCTTAAAACCTCATTTTTAAAAAAACAAATTAAGCTTGCCCTTAAAACTTGGTTTCACTAATGAGTTCAGTTAATGTAGTGAAGCAGCCGCCAGCTCATAAACCCTGCAATATTCCAGAATAACCCACGCCTTATAAACATGCCACCGCTTGTAATTCTTCCTGATAATATTGCTCTGATAAAATGCATGGCTTTCCTTGGCCACCTTTAAAATTAAAGCAAACAAACTTTAGCAGACAAGGAGAACTTTTTATTGATTTTCCTCAAAATTAGTTGTGGGTTATGCCTTAATAATTAAGGGGAACAAGCAAAAATATTAATGTGTAACTGATATGGAAGGGTACATATCTTACGGTGTATAACGCATACTAGCTGCAGCCTCCGGGGTGAGGTTTGTCTTCTTGCTTTGTTTTCAACAAGGCTTTACCACAACTGAGCTACATCCATCTAGGTTTGTTGGATATTTAACATATTTTTCTGATCTCTCACTTGACAAACTTTTAAGTTGGAACAAGAAAGACACATCCTGGAAGACACCCTCCAACAGTGACAAGGTGGTCCCTATTGCTGCAGCTGTCTTAGTGTTTGCTCAGTGTGGGTTGGTGCCCAGGTTCTGCCAACAGTCTATGGACTCAAGTTTCCCCCTCTTCAGTGTTCCACACGTGCTGTGAAGCCTTTCTCAATCTTCTTAGTTTTTTCCTAGTTCTGAGATTGCAGAATTCTGGTGTCTGAGATGCTGGCTGAGTTCCTGGCAGAGGTGTTTTTCTTTTCTTTTCTTTTCTTTTCTTTTCTTTTCTTTTCTTTTTTTTCCTTTTATCAACAAATGTTCCCAACAGGCTAACAACTGCTAGTCAAGTAGCATATGAAAAACCTCATGGGAATTTTTCTTTATGGTCATGTCCACAGCAAATGAGAAACTGCATTCTAAAGCCTTGGTAATGACCAAGAGGTGTTTTTCTGATCATAGCATTTCTATAGATGCCATCTTTGCACCATACTTGAATTTTGGAAAAATTCCTCCTCTCCCCCCATTTCTTTTTGAGACCGGACCTTGTGGTGTAGCACAGATGGGAGTGGAACTCACGGTCCTTCTGTCTCAGCTTCTCCACGAACTAGGGTAACAGTGGATGTCACCCACCTGGGTATTCCAGGTTTGGTGTCATTTTAAAAAAGGAGGTATTTCTCCTTCTCCCAAGACTACATGTACATCACATGCATCTTAGGGTTTCCGTTGCTGTGAAGAGACACCAGGACCAAGGCAACTATTATAAGGACAACATTTAATTGGGGCTGGCTTATAGGTTCAGAGGTTCAGTCCATTATCATCAAGGTGGGAACATGGTAGTGCCCAGGCAGGCATGGCATAGAAAGAGTTCTACATCTTCATCTGAAGGAAGCCAGGAGCAGACTATCCTCCAGGCATCTACAAGGAGGATCCCAAAGCCCATAGCCGCACCGACACACTTCCTCCAACAAGGCCACATCTCCTAATAGAGCCATTCCTTGGGCCAAGCATATTCAAACCACCACAATGTGTGTGTCAGAAGTGTGGAGCAGCTGGCTTAGGTATGTTTTGTAGGAGCTGACACTCCTTAGAGCAGAGCTTAAAGTCAGCTTGTCTCTGGTACATACACTTTTGTGCTGTGTGCCTGGATTCTGACATGAGCCATGCAGAGTCTCCCATAGAGCTGGCAGGTTTAGGGGATGTTTTGAGATAGCAAGGGAACACACAGCTCCAGTGGCCCCCAGGAGACCCTAGAGCCCATCACTTAAGTAATGGAAGCAAGGTTTGGTGACTGTAGCTACGGGGCTGATGACAAGTTCCCTGAAGCTCTGGGCAGGGGAAACAGCAGATAGGACAGTTGGGAAAGCCTGTCTATCCTCAGTCTGTGACACTGGCACCTTCTACAGGGCTTCCCCCTCACCTCTAGTCCTCATGGCCACTGGTCTAAATAAACTCAGTAATTTCAATTCTTAAAACAAAATTTCTAGGCAAAAATTTTGACCTCAGTCTCTAGAAATTACACACAAACCTGCTTCCTCATGCCCTTTCCTTCAGACTCACTATGCCTATTATGGTCTGCACGCATGAGCAGACAGGCGCTCGAATCCCTATGATGGGAACAGGGCAGGATTTCCTCCTGCTCATGTTAGGCGGGGAGGTAGCTATGGACATAGGAGCTCTCTGGGGAGTTTGGTTTATCCAAACTTGTTCTCTTTTAAATATAGGTGTCACTCTTGGATTGCGTGACAATGCAGATGACAATCTTGGTGTTTCCATAGCATGATCATTCACAGAACCCGGCCTGGCGCTCACTGGAGAGTGTGCACCGGCTCAGCACAGCTCCCTGCAGGAGTCTTTCCAGAGTGGAGCCTGAGACCTTTGCAGATCTCAACAACTACACTCCTCCATATGGGTTTGGGATCAGAGTAGAGCAGGGGCCCAACCATCTGCTTTTGGGCTTTCTTTGCCCAGTTTTAATAAAAATTTATTATCAAATACTTTGAAGATACAAATGATCACTAAATTTTAATTCATTCTAGAAGAATCTCATTAACTTGGTATTGGCTAATTTAATTTAATGTCTTTTTCCAAAGAAATTTCTCTTCACTAGATGATTAGACTGGTTTGCCTGTGTGATGAGCACAGTTAATGCACAGGGTAAGACTATTATAAAAATTGAACTGAATTGGTTTAAAGACTTTAAGAATTGATTTCTCTTGAAACAAGCCCACTAGGAGGAAAATTTTAAAATGCACATGGGAATAGTATTAAGGTTGAAATATAAAATATGTATATAAAAGGTCCTGGGTATGTTAACAAAAGCATAGGAAAGTATTTTATTTCAATGAAAAGTTTTTCTTAAATTTAAAAATATAAATCTCTTAGTTATTTTAAATTATTATTTTTTAAATAAAAATAGATTTGAATGTTTTAAACAAAATGTGACAATTTGACTAATCTATTTCTATAAATATTAAAGTTTTTTGGAAGTTATAATAACTTCCTTATTATTATTATTATGGTATCATATAAAAGACAATGTTATTATATTGGTGCAGGAGAAATTATTTTATAATGAAGTACAATGAATGAATCCAATCCTTCTATAGGGACTTGTAAAATATTGAATATAACATTAAGTAAGCACATGAGGTTTAACAATTGGGTTCTAATAAGATATTTCAAAAAAATCTAGCCAATGGTAAGATAATTTAAACAGCAACTAAACACTCGGAACTGGTTCAGAACTCTGTCTTAGGCCTAACAACCCCTCGGTATCACTTACTGGGTTTCTAGTTCTGTCGGAGTGACTGAGCCTTCCAGACACTGCACTGTGAGTATTCCCAACTGGCTTTTCAGCAGGAAGAGGAGGCGGGCTTTGTGGTTCCTCGTGTAAACCTAGGGGAAAGACAAGACAGGAGTCACCAGCAATGGCTAGTCTAGGATTCCATACAGTGACCTGAACGTTTGGGCTCCCTAGGAAAATGGCTGGCAGGAGACAGTTAAGTAGTGAGAAAGAACCCTCAGCAGCTCTCTGAAAAGTGGAAAGTGAGTAAGCCCACACCATGCCGCACAGTGGGATAGCATTTGCTAAGAATGATGAGTCAGGCATTAACTCGGGCACTCCAAACAAAATCACCATCCCTGTGTTAGATCTGTCTGGTCTACTCGTAGCTGGTACCACACATGGCAATTTCAGTTTAAATCTCAAAGTGAAATAAGGTCAAAATGTTTGTTCTTTAGTCGTGCTAGCCATATTTCCAGCAGCTTGTTGCCAATGGGGGATAGAGGCTACCACAGTGGCCATCTCGGATATACCACTGCCAGAGTATCATACTAGATAATATGCTACCTATGCTAGAGATACTGGAATTAAGAAAACTCTAAGTGAGATGTTTAATTTATTAATGTCAGTAATTGTCAGGTGTGTTTGAACTAAAGTCTGTGCTCATTCTAGTAAAACATGGTCCTTAATAGGCAGACCACCCAACCCTCCCCATTCACAAATAATTAAATGTTTCTGATAATTTAGGCTAATGGCCATAATTGCCTCAATTACTGAAACGATACTTTTATATCCAAACCACACATGCAGCTCAGTAATATTCCCAACTTACTTTAAAGAAAGAAAATAGAGATGATTAGATTTAATTATTGCCAGAAAATTAAAATCTGTGTACAGGAATACTTCTTAAGGGGACGACTGTAACATATTGCTGGAGGCTAAAGCCACCTTTTACACTGTCTGGTGTAGCCACTGAAGGTACATGGGAATTCTCGTTTGTTCAAATGAATACTTGCAATTTCTAGCTCCAGTGAAAAACCTCTAACATGAAGATGATCTGTCAGGTTCCTGTTTCACCCACAGACAGGAAAACATTCTCAAAGGGAGAAAAATGTCCAATCCTGCTATTAGGAAAACAAATGATTTAAGTGCTTGTCCTGAAAGAGGCAGGACACACAGAATCAAGTCAGTCAGTCACCTTCCTCCGTGCCCTCCCACTGCGCCAGGGTCTCCGCCTCACAAGGAGACAATCACACTATTTGAGAGTTCACTGGAGCACTAAGAAGAAGGGAGCTGGACTCTTACTTGCGGAAAGGGCACAGGGAGAACCTGTTATGGGTATGAAGGGCTTCAGAGGTACAGTTCCCATTTTAATACAGCCAGTGAAGGATCTGACAAGAGCCTGAAGGAATTCAGGGGACCAGCTATGTGCATAGCCTGGGGAGGATGTCTTAGGTTTCAGGGGAAGGAGCTGCAAGTTCAAAGACTCTAAAGGACCTTGCACACCAAGCTGGCCTTTTCTTCTCTGTCCATTCCAGATTCTTTAGACACCAGAAATCATGTTCTTCTTCCTCTACTGCATTTATGCATTGTTTAAAAACTGTACCAACGGGGGCCAGAGGATGGATCAAGGACTAAACGCACTGGCTCCTTTTCCAGAGGGCCCAGGTTCACAGCACCCACATAGAGACTCACAACCGTCTTTTGTTCTAACTCCAATTTATCTGATATCTTGTTCTGCTTCCTCAAGCACTGCATGCACATGGTACAGAGACACACATGTTGGCAAAACCCTCATTTAAAAAAAATAAATGGCTGGGTGTGGTGGTGCACGCCTTTAATCCCAGCACTCGCAAGGCAGAGGAAGGTGGATTTCTGAGTTCTAGGCCAGCCTGGTCTACAAAGTGAGTTCCAGGACAGCCAGGGCTACACAGAGAAACCCTGTCTTGAAAAACCAAAATAATAATAATAATAATAATAATAATAATAATAATAATAATATAATAAATGATTTACAGTTGTACTAGCAGATCTCTGGAGAACTGACTTGTGCTGGTCCTGATGCCTCTTGGAAGGCTGTCTTGGCCAGTCAGTTCTCTCATGCCCACCAGGACAGAGTCACCTTTAAACAGTTCCCGGGGCGTTATTTGGAAATTAATTTAAGATGGTTCCTTAGCTTATCTTTTCACAATTTCAGAGTTAATAACCCAATTTAGGAAACATAAACAGGGCCCAACACTGCTAACCCTAGGAAGGCCTGCTCACAAGTTCTGTACTGTAAGATGGGACCAACCACCATTTACTTATTGATTTGATTTTCTCCTCTCCTCTCCTCTCCTCTCCTCTCTTCTTCCTTTCTTTTCTTTTCTTTGACACAGGGTTTCTCTGTATAGCCCTGGCTGTCCTAGAACTCACTCTGCTTACCAGGCTGGCCTCGAACTCAAAGAAACCCACCTGTCTCTGCCTCCTGAGTGCTAGGATTAAAGGCGTGTGATCCCATCACCTGGTACTAACTAACCATCTTTAGAACTAACAAATCCGAAGAATCTGGCTTAGCTCAACAGTTACTTTCCTTCCAGACATCTGGAACTTTAGAATCTGTCCAAGTTGTTTTTGGTGGCTATGGACCTAGTCCTCGGGACCGGCAGTGGGCAAAGCATCTCGGGTAAGTTTCCGTTTAACATGTTGTGTACTGTCCTAATTCACTGTAGGGAGACTGAGGTATGTTTAGTGTGGCATGACCTCACTAGAGGATTCCTGGAAGCTTATTTCTGGTTCCTGTCACATTATACCCCATTTGCCTTTTCCCTTGGTGGATTCTGTCTCATTTACTCTTACAGTAATAAATCATAATCATGCTGATAGAAGTCCCAATGATTCATTGACTTGAAGGTGGTCTTGGGGAAACTGGCATTAGAGTAAATTTAAGAATAGAAGTTGTGAACTGAGGGTATAACTCATGTAAACCATGAGAGATGACTGGATTCTAGCCTTAGCAAGTCAAAAAAAAAAAAGGTTATCTTAGAACCCACATGAGGTTTCCATATTAGTGATCTTTGTATTTTACTATGCTTGTAAAATCCAGAATACAGTTACAAGGTAAGAGCAAACGGGTGTTACCTTGTAACCTATGAACTACAATTTTACTACTTTCTGGGCTATATTACACTGACAAAAGCCATTATGTCACCATTTCCCTAATCAACACTACGATATAACCTTCAAAGAAGCAAGGCCTGTCAGAAATTGAGAGTGTTGGCTTCGCTCTTCATTTTTCACAGCGACCCTGTTCAATCTCTTGCTACTGGCTGAGCACTATCAACGGATAGCAAAACCATTAAGAGACTAAAACCAACATGATGCTTCTTGGTAGTTAGTGTCTTAGAGACAAGCCAGTCCCCTAAGGTCAAGTGTATGCTTCTGTCCACTCTCAGGACACTCCAGGCCTGGATGCATGCCTGTGTTAGGAGGAATCAGCAGGACCTCCTGTCAGACGACAAAGGCAATAGCATCCCTAGGCCAGGCAAAAGCTCTGCAGCCATGACTGAAACCAGAGGCGCCTGGAAAGCTGAGTGATGATTTCCAGCAATGCCAGGAACTGCTCCAGAAGGCACAGAGGTTCTTTTCTTTCTTAGTGCTCTTGTAGCCCAGGCTGAACTCAAAACTCACTGAGTAGCCAGGGATGACCTTGAACTTCTGATTCTTTTGCTGTGACTTTCTGAGCGCTAGGATTACAGATGTGCACCATCTCTCCCTGTTTTATACCCTTCCAGGAACTGAAACCAGGACTTCCAGCATGCTAGGCAATCACTCTACCAACAGAGTCACGTCCCCAGCCCTAAATATCACATTTTTGAGGTAACATTAAAGCTGATTTAAAATTTCATTTACTGTATGTTTAAAAGAATCAATTAAGGAGGTACACAAAAATCTAGGGTTATACAAATTTTAAAATGATGTTTATTTTGCAATTTAGTCATTCTATGAAGTATAATTGTTAGATATTTCTAAAGCTATTGGGTGCAGTTCTTTGAACAATTCACACACACGTGAAGACTGAGCTGACTGGAACAGTGCACCCTAGGTAGACATATATAACTTCATTTGCTATTCGCTTCACCTCTCTCCCACCATCTTTACCAGAGGCACTGATAGAGAAAGAATACTATGATGGTTCCCAGATTCACATCAGTCTCTTACTCTCTTTGTCTAAAACCAACCTTAAAGATAGACAGAACATAAATTTTTGGTGATAATTCTCCAAAGAACTAGGAGAGAACACCTTGCTCCAGGATGTCCGTGACCATGCATAACAAACGGCAGGTTACACGTAATTTCAAAAGCAGACATTGATGAGTTAATTCGGATTTCTCCTGGGCTCTTGGAGGAGTAAATTAGGAACACAGAGAAGAGCTTACATTTTCCTGGTTTGGCTGGGATTCGTATTACAGTAGGCTTCCTGGTGGGCGCGGGCTGAACGGCTCTGTCTTTTGTTGCCTCTGTTTTTGTGGGGAGCTGAAAGGGATCTAATGAAAAACATAGTTTATTTTGCATGTTTTAGTTAACACAGATTCAAACAAAAAAGCCTCATTCATAATTTAAGAGTCATATTTCTCATGCCCCAGGGAAAACTATTCATGGATAAACAAAATCTCAGTTTGCAGAGACAAAAACAAAGTTGGAGCTCATAAAAGGAAATAATTTAGTACCCCTGTAAATAATTCATATGGCTTTCTTCCTCTCTGATGAGAGAGACCCAGGACAATCCTGAATTATGTAGAAGCCAGCTTTCAGGGGAGTGTAATCATTTCATAAATGTCTGCCTGTAAATGAGGGGGCAACTGCAACAAGCAATCTTCCCAAACAGCAAGGCCCCAGGCCCCCAGGAGGGTTCTGCTCGGCACAACCCTGGGCAAGGCTGTCATCCACCTGCAGCCTCCTTCCCCCTCACACGTCCTGACACTGGGAAAAGCCCAGCTGTCTTAGATTCAGTTTAGTGACACTACACTTCCATAATGTGGAAGTAAAGAGGATTTTATTCCAAAAATAAATCATCTCCCTTCAAATATCTAACTCTGGGGCAAAGATATACGACTTAGCATTTCTCTAATCTTCATTAATTTATTTTAAGTAAATCAGATATGCCTAGGGTAAGTATTTTAAATCAGAACATAACTAAAAACCCATTTTTTTTAAACAGGAAGAAATGAACTTTAATGTAAATGCTCTTTTCATTATTTTAGAAATATGTCTATAAAAATGTTTGCATGTGGGGCTGGAGCGATGGCTCAGCACTTGAGAGTACTTGAGGCTCTTGCAGAGGATCTCAGCTTGGTTTCCGGCACCCATATCAGGCCTGTCACTCCAATCCCAGGGGATCCACTGCCTCTTTTGGCCTCCATTGGTTCCAGGCATGTACATGATACATAAATACACAAGGAGGCACCCCCCCCCCCATGTAAATAACATTTAAAAAAATGTAAGTGTGGTACACACTTGTATGTGTGCTGGTTCACATGCATGTGCATGTTATAGAAGTCAGAAGAGGATGCCTGCCTGGTAACCTGTTCTATCATTTGTACCCCTTGGAGGCCGGTTATTTTCCTGAATCTGAAGCTGCTTTTTTGGCTAGGTTGATTGGCCAGTGAGCTCTGTTGATCTTTCCTTACCCCCTTTATGCTGGGGTTGCAGACGCAGAGGCCCATACTCGGACTCTACATGGATTCTGGGGTTCCAAATTCAGGCCCTCCTATTTGTGCAGCCAACACTCATTCCCCCTGAACCACCTCGCCAGCTCCTATATATATTTCTTTCTGAACAATGAGAACCCAAAGTTGGGAAATAGGTCAGCTGGTAAGAGGCTTGCCATGCAAACACCAGGCTTGGTTTAATCCCTAGAATTCATGTAAAAAGCTTTGTGCACTGAAGAAACAGAGACTAGAGGGTACTTGGGGTTGGCTGGCAAGCCAATACAGCAGAAAGAGGGAGCTCTGGCTTCAGTGAGATGCCCTGTTTAAGGAAAAAAGGGAGAGAGCAACAGAGGAAGACACTTGATATCAGCATGGACACAAGTGTGTGCACCACACAGACGCAGACAGTCACTCTCTCTTCCCACAGTAACAACAACAACAACAACAACAACAACAATAAATAATTAATAATAGAAAGATGGGAGACCTGAAAATAAACAGAATAGGAAAATTAAAATGGCGTGCTCTACAGCATCTTCTCTTTCTGCTCATCTCTCCCTCCCCTGCCTTTGTGCTGCCCCCCTGGCCTGCTGGAACCTAGAACTGCCAGCCTTCCTTACCCTCTACAGGCTGTAGAAGCTTGGCCTTGCCTTCTAACCACCCTTAACCTCACCAATCCCCTAGCGGTTACATCCCATTTTTCAGAATCTCACAGGGATCTGTTTCCTGCTGGAAAAGGACTAGTTAAAATAACCAAGGCTAATCAAGTTCGGGGTAGTCAACTTTTCATGGTATTTCTGCTGTAATTGCTGCTTCTGGCATCTCTAATATGCTCGATATCGGTATAGTCTTCAGCTAATGTTTGCTGGGTGAGTTTGGAGGGAGAAGAAAATGTTGAGCCTGAAATTGAATTCTGCACCCGTATGCTACCTATGTATCCTCACATTCTAGAGTAGGTATGTGCAGGACAGTGGCTCAGGGTGGGTGGTGGGTGGAGAAAGGCTTGACAAGAGGTACTGAGGAGGCTGGCACAGGGACACCCAAATCCAGCTTGCGGGGGAGGCCAGCCTTAGGAAACCCTGCCTCTAATCCTGCCCTCTCTAGAGGGTGTATCTCATGAATTCTGTCAGAGGGTCAGCCACTTTGTCTAAAGCTCAATGATTTAAACACAAGAAGCTATGCTACAAGATTATACGCAAAGTGTTCTCAGGGTCCCCGCTACCCACTCCTACAAGATTATACGCACAGTGTTCTCAGGGTCCCCGCTGCCCACTCCTACAAGATTATACGCACAGTGTTCTCAGGGTCCCCGCTGCCCACTCCTACAAGATTATACGCACAGTGTTCTCAGGGTCCCCGCTGCCCCCTTTCTTCCTCTTAGTTTTCCTGTCACTTGCTCCTCTTAAATAACTGACTGGGTCAAGTGTAATTATTCTGCTATGCACCACTGCAGACTGGCCCTTGTGCTGATGGGCCCAGCTGTGCTCAGAGTCCTGAGGTCATCTGCATGTTGTGGTGGGCAAAGAGGACAAATCCCTGAGAAGACAGGGGGATCAAAGGCCTGGCCTTTACCTCCATGATGCTCTGTGTATAACAGTCAAGTCCCCTCTAAATGAGCCACACCCTCAGCTACTGACGTTGACTTTTTTCCCTGAATGTGGGTACCCTATAAAGCAGGCATGGGCACCTGCTCTGTGTTTGTAGACTGCAGGCACAGAAGGCCACATCACTGACATCTGTTTAAAGGGCTAAACTTTGTGACCTTTGGTCCTGGGCCTTAGTTTTAGAAAATTACTCTAGGAACAAAAAACACTGGAAGTATTTCTAGTAGTATATATTATAGGAGTTTTTTTCTTTTCTTTTTCTTTCTTTTTCCTTTTTTTTAGAAACAAAAGCAAAATGCAGGGGCAACAACAGGGGGAATCTTTGAGTATTCAACTCCAAAATACTTCCATTTTATTATTGAAAAAAAAAAAAACTGGGCAGTGGTGGCACATGCCTTTAATCCCAACACTTTGTAGGCAGAGGCAGGCAGATCTCTGAGTTCAAATCCAGCCAGGGATACATAGAGAAACCTTTTTTCAAAAACCAAACCAAAATAAATAAATAAATAAATAAAAAATAAAAAAGAAAGAAAAATAGATAGCAAATATATATATATATATATATATATATATATATATATATATATATATATATAAATATACTGTAAGAAAGAACCTTTCCCCCTGCTCCAAGTATGTTTTCACAATGGTTTGAAAGATTGGACTATTAATCTGAAGAGATGTTATCGATAAATCTCATTGCTTTTCCAAGGCAATAATAATATCAATCAACAATAATAAGCTTTAAAAAAAAAACTGCTTTGGTGACCTTGGGGATTACAGATACATACATATTACTCACACACACAATAAACAGACAGAATATTTAAAAAGAAAGAAGAAGTGATTGGGACAGATGTGGGGCTCTGTTATGATTCTAGGAGCTGTGAGGTAAAGGCAGGGGGTGGCAAGCTGGATGGCAACCTGAGCTGAGAGTGATACAATCCTGACTGGAAGAAAAAAGGAAAAGGAAGAAAGGAGAAACAAGTAAAGAAGATCATTTTGCTAAAGGTAGCACTTACACAATTTAAATGGCTCAACACAAAATGAAAATCAGGCCTTCCATCCATCTTCTCTAAGTCCTTCCAGATACATCGTTTAAGACTTAACACAATCAGTAACTAAAACACCAGGAATACCATTCTTTATCTTTTTTATTTATTTTGAGAAAGGGTCTTCTATATCCTGAGCATTGATACACAGTGATACACAGTTTATATACAGTGATACATTTATGTATCAAGCTAAGTAGCTGAGGGTGACCTTGAGCTTCTGAGCCTCCTGCTCTCACCTAGTGCTGGAAATACAGGCCTGCGCCACCACATCAGGCTTACACAGTATTGTAGGTTAAACTCTTTCATGTATCATAGGTAAACACTCTACCAACTAAGATACATCCTTATTCCCTGGACCTTGCATTTTAAAAAATAAATAAAATACATGGAGGTTTATTTGCTGTCTAGGTACTACACAATAGTCCATTGTGTCGCATCCTACCAAAATTCATTTAAGCAGCCCATTGAAACTTATTTCCAATATTCTTTGTGAGTATACATAATCTGCATAGACTGCTGATGAGAATGACTGCCATAGGTTTGTATGTTTGAATATTTGATCTCCAGCTGGTGCAACTGTTTGGGAAAGATTAGGGGTTGTGTCCTTGTTGAAGAAGGTATGTCACCATTCTCAGTATGTGTGTCTCTCTGTGCCTCCTACTTTCAGATTAAGATGTGAGCTCTCAGAACCTGTTCCGGCACCATGCCTGCCTGACTGCCTGCCTGCCTGCCTGCAGCCATGCTCCCCGCTATGATCATCATGGACCCTAACCCTCCAAACCATAAGACCCAAATAAATTCTGTCTTCTATAAGTTGCTTGGATCAGTGTTTTGTCACAGCAACAGAACAGTAACTTATACATATGTGCATTATCTCCAATATTCTTTAGAACAAGTTCTTAATCTAGAGCCCAGGAGTGGTCTTGACATGTTAAAGTTGTACTGCAAACTGTTCATACATGAGCTAATGGATACCTTTTGAAAGGAGATAAAAGGTGCACAGGCTGCATCAGGTTCTCAGAATCCTGTGGTCTACAGGTTGTTAATAACCTCCTGGGGATAATTCTATCAGAGACTGCTCATGCACACAAGACAAACACTGTCCAGATCTAGGGACGTCAGTGACATTTTCCTGTCTTTGTCGTGTTCATTCTGTCTACTTTCTGGTTTCTCATTTCAACACCAATTACTCTACACGTGTCACCAAACAAAAAGGCCCCTTTACACCTAGGCACGGTCTTCATTACAGGGTTGATAAAAACGCTGGTGATTTCTTCTGCCCATTAGCTGTCTGTAACAATATGCTTGTCACTGTAATTAGTTTCCCCATCTCTGGCTTGCTTTTCTGTCATTTCTCTCTCCAGAGTTCTGTTAATAGCATATATTGGTCACTAAACTATCAATCCAGTCTGCATAATGGAGCTGACGGTAGAAGCTTGCTTGCTTTTTTTTTTTTTGACAACTAGGTATGATTTGTAAGGGTTAGGAGTGGAATTGCTAACGCTTCTTGGCTTTATTACATTAACCTGGAAGGCATTCTACCTATGAAATGAATCCAATATTAAATTGTCTGTTTTATGAGTTTTCCTTTAATAATTCTTCTAATCTTTACAATGTTACCACAGTGTTCAGTATTTTCTGATCTCTATTTCCTGAAATTAATTGGCAACTTCATTCCATGAACGCTTTATTAGTTTCTCATTATTTTTGAGGGAAGACACAGAGGCTCAAAGATGGACTTCTGCGTTTTCCTCTGCGTTCCTCTCCCTAGTTCTGGCTGATGCCTGGACCAATTAGGCAAGGGTCCACAGAGACCGTTTATTTACGTATAATGACGATGCCACTGAAATACCAGGAAAATCTCACAGAATCCTCAGCCAAAAACAAACAAAAAAATCCATCAGTACTGAGGGCCGAGGTGATCCCGAGGGTCTCTGGAGGGTAACAAGCAGACGGAGCCACAAGGCCCCTGTGCACTCTGGGAAAATCCCTAGGGAGGCTGTGACTCAGGAGATGATGAACGGCCTGAAAGAGCTTAGAAGGAAGCAGCAGTAATCCAGAACAAAGGCAGTATATAGGAATGGGAGGCGTGAGGCATTCTGAGGATGGGTCACAGGGTAGAGCAGGCAATGGTGACTTAATAGATGTGAAGTAATCACTACCTCCCAGTCTGCCATGGTGACAGCGCTCTTCTACAAGATCGCAGCAGCCCCTGTACTCTCCCCCACCAAGGGGATTACTATGGTATTTTATATGACTAAAGAGAGGCACTGCCCGATGAGGGAAGTGCTGAGTCACATAGCAACTGTGTAAGAGATCACTCTACTTCCAATCCACATAGCTAGGTACTCTGATACAGTGAGAAAATTCAGGGATAGCCTCTCTGTCTCTCTAGGGAAGGAAGGCTATTTGTGTGAGGTTGTCACCAAGTGAGGTGTGAAATATAGGGGTCAGGTTTACAGATAGATACACGGGGCTCCCTATGGCTTCACAGTCAAGAGCAACGGCTGCATATACAGTATGGCTGCAGTGCCAGGCCTCGCACACAGTATGGCTGCAGTGCCAGGCATATACAAATGATACATCTTGCCAATAAGAGGCCCTGATGATTAAATGTCAGGTGATGAAGAGGTAGAAATCAAGATGCAGAATAGGCTGAGTGTGAGCATGGCACTGCAGCCATACTGTGTGCGAGGCCTGGCACTGCAGCCATACTGTGTGCGAGGCCTGGCACTGCAGCCATACTGTATGCGAGGCCTGGCACTGCAGCCAGGCTGAATGCTTTCTGTCCAGCTTCCTGTTTGAAGATGTCTGTCACGATCTGCTTTACAATACAGAAGGAATTCTCAGCATCTTTAACCAAGTTTCCATCCCCACAGTACCCAGCAGGTTCTAAAAAGGCAACCTCTGCTTGGTTTACATTGCTTCCCCATCTGCCCTTCTCTGGCACTTGTAGCATCAAAAGGTTTAGATAAAAAAATGTTGGGCTGGAGAGATGTCTCAGTGGTTAAGAGCACCGACTGCTCTTCGAAAGGTCTTGAGTTCAAATCCCAGTAACCATATGGTGGCTCACAACCATTTGTAATGAGATCTGACGCCTTCTTCTGGTGCATCTGAAGACAGCTACAGTGTACTTAGATATAATAATAAATGAATCTTTAAAAAATGTTATTAGCAACACATTAAAATGGCCTATAAGGTTTTGTTTGTTTAGGGAGTCCTGAAAATGTGGGTAGCAAACATAATGTGAAAAACAAGTAGGACTTAGACTGGGGGCTGGGAATGTAAATCAGTTGGTAGCATGATGAATAGAACCTTGGGTTTGACCTCCCTCCCAAAGGATACCAAATCAAAGTGGACACACACATGGACACACACACACATACACACACATACACACACACACATACTTACACAAATACAAGCACACACACACACACACACCACACATTCAAACAGAAACACACACACACACACACACACACACACACACACACACACACACACACACACATGCATGTGCATGCACTTGAGGGTGCTCAAGCCATGGCTGGGAAAACAGTTTTATGACATGAGGCTCTGATAGCCTCTCAGTCTGTTTACTTCATCTGCGACGTGAGGCCACTGATGCCACACAGAGGGTTGTCTTAAGTCAAATTAGTTGGAGTTGAAATAAAAATAGCATCCATCACAGTATACAGACCATCCGCAGAAGCTCAGTATAGCCTGCTGTTCTCCTTCTGCCTTTTATGGGTAAGAGATGTGCCTTTTTGCTTTATATGCTATTGCCAGTTATAATGTTGTGTGCATAATAAACATTTAACAACTATGTCTGCTACCATGTACAAGACCCATGGTATTCAGATTTTGTCTGTTTGAGACGAGTCTCAGATGCAGCCCAGGCTGTCCTGAAGCTTGGGGTTTTCCTAACTCAGCCTCGAGTGCTGAGCTCTCCTGCTTAGCCACACTTCGGCTTTGAAATTGTATGTATTCTACACCATTCTAAGGCTACTTAATATTTATAAGATAACAGTTAAAATCTGGAAAATACTATCAAGTTTATATGCCCACAAATTTCATCCAAATAAGTAACCAATAATAAAAGGAATGTTTCCATTGAGACACAGATCAGCTTGGTCTGACAGATCAAAGATTAACTTTATGTCACCGACAGATAAGCTTTGCTATCTGAACAGTGTGAAGAAAACATTCTCTCCGCCTTTGGGGTATTTAATTATCTTGATCTTGGCAGTACCCTTACCATTTTTGAGTTTTAGTTACAGAAATTTGCATTGCCAAGATATTCTGTGAGGATTATGGGAAAGAATCCTGCAGTGTGTGTGTCCTGGCTCCGGGCATCATCACTCTTCTGGGATCCCTCCCTGGGTGACCTTCTCCTGGCTCTCAGCAAGGACCCCTGTGGGGTCAAGCAAATGATTCTCCATTTGTGAAGCTTGCATTGTATCCTCCTAAAGCTATGTTCCCAGATCCTTTCAATGTGTGGCCTGAACTTCAAACTGCGAATTCAGAAAGCCAGAAAAAAAAAAAAAAAAAACTGGTCCCCAGTCCCTGTCTGCTTATGTCTGGCTGCTATAATAAAATCGATGTGTTCTAGTATCTCTTTCCCTGGTCTCCTTTTCCTGTCTCTATGAGCATGTATCCCATGTCTCTTATTTCTCTTTACACCATCTTGAAAGATGTGCGCATACCTCTATACATATATATGTATGTACTAAATACCAAAACAGTGAGTGAAACTGAAGACACCATTATGAGCTCAGGTTCCTTCCACTTCAAACTTTTACTCACCTAGAACCGTCTCAGAACCAATGGGTTCTTCAGCTGGGCTCCCCGAGGTGGGCAATACGTCATCGTCAAAGCTGATGAGGTCGATGTCCCCCAGGGCTTTGCTCTGCGGAGCTGGAACTGGGGGATTGGATGGCAGCCCTTCCCCAAGTGACCGGAACGCTTTGGCTTGTGATGCTGCTGAGAGTCGGGGAGGAACAGAAACTAGTTTCGGTGGAACCGAAGGGTATGGTGGGGCATCTGTGGAGGCTGATTTCTTCGGCAGCAAAGGCCGGGGAGCAGGAATTGGGATTTTCTTCCCCGTATCAGGGCTCTCGGCCATGGGTCTTCCTCCAGAAGTCTCATGGTTCACGCTTCGTGTAAGGCCAGGAGTTGGTTTCTTTGGCAATTCAGGTTTGGTTACTGGGGTGACTCCGGCTTCTTGTGGCGATGAGTATGGGGTGAGCCCTTCTCTGGAAGTCACCTTGAGCCTGTTTTCAGCCCATGTGTCCCATTCTCCAGAAGCTCTGTTAGCAGCTGGCTTGGGCGCCACTAAGGGTTTCCCCGAGGAAACAGCAGGCTTCGGGGGAATCGTGCGGGGAATAATCTCGGGTTTCTTGGGCAGTCCTGGGATTTCTGTGTTTGTCTGACCCTCAAATGCTTTGATCCTGGAAACAATAGTATTTTGGCTTTGTTCTGTGTTCATAATGTTCATCATTGCCTGACTATCTAAATTGCAGGTGCTGTCCAGTAGACACTGGGGTGACCAGTCTTCTCTGGGGGTCACTGGGCTTTTCTGGATGTTTTTCTCTTTACTGTTAGCATCCCTAGCTACTGGTCTGAGGTTGCTTTTTGATCTTGGTCTTGGCACTGGACATCTTGTAGCACCGGGGTTTTCAGGACAAGTTTGCTCTTCACAGATATCGAAGACGATTAAAGGTGCCACACCTGGGGGGAGGTTACCAGCTGAGGCTGTGGGTGATGGCTGGAGAGGCTTGAGAGGTGCCTGTAGTGCTGACAGGAGCAAAGGAACAGGGCAAAGGTGTGGTGTTATCATTTGAAAAGCAAAAACTTAACAGGAGCTATACAGATTTAAAAACATACAGATGGGCTACCAACAGATTAGGTTTCCACTAGGAACTATTTGAAGTCAGCTTACAGGACTGTACAACTTGTATTTGTTTTTTTTATAACATAGTCATTGTATATTTTAAAATACCACTGAAGTCCTGGCTTTCGTTAGACATCACACAAACCTGGCTGTCAAAACTCAACAACTTTAATGCTCACATTCCAAGGCAAGTCTCTCTCATCTCTATCGCCTGAGTATGGAATACTCGAAAGAAGCCCAGAGAACAGTCACCCATAACAGCTTACCAAGGAGAACTTACTAAATACCTTTATTTATTGAGAAATGTTTTATTTTCTATATCTATTATTATGGGGAAAATCCTTCTCAATGGAAACAAAGGGAACCCATGCTAATGCACACTGTGGGTTAAACAGAGGGTGCTTTTGTGAGATGGATGAGAGACTGGGTTACAGCTCTCAAGAAAGATCTATTATAGCAATCACTGCATACCCAAATTAAAGCACACAGGGATCACAAAGCCTAGAAAGCAAGATTCAATAAATTATGCACGACTTGGAAATTATTTTAAAGGCAGGAGGCCGGGCTGATGGCGGCCCCAGAACTAGGTCAGAATTGGGGAAGACAGATAACTTGTATTACTTGGAGGTGGATCGCTGTCTATGTCCTCTGGAAAGTCCGTCTGCGTCGCAGAGGTGATAGTGCTCCTTGGAGTGGCAGCAGCATTGTTGTTATTTGTGGCGTTGACCTGGACTTGGTTGATTTCTTTTATCACTTGTTCATAGGAGGGCGGGAGCTGGAGAGTAAAGAATGAAAATTGCCTACGTCTATGGGCAACAACGGGCAAGGTGCCTACAGCCTCAAGGTGAAAGTCTTGGAATGCAATTTGAAAAAAGAAAACGCAAAGACACAATGTGGTGGTGTTTACGAACCTCAGCAGGAACCAAGTCATTGGGTCTCCAAGGGCCTGGTCCAGGCGTGGAGGGGAATCCCAGTCCTGGGGGTGGAGCTCCTGGAAACCACGAGGTCGGCCTCAGTGGTTCCGCTGCCACAATGGTGATCTCTGGGCGCCTGTAAGATGTGGAGCCTCACTCAGTAAGGTTCTCAGGTAGGACACAGGTTAACATTGTGTATCAGTGTTTAGAGACTCACTGGGCAAGCACCTTCTAAAAACGCATCAAGATCTATTAGAGGTCTCAGCATGGCCTTTGTGGTCCTAGTGGCCACAGAGAATAGCCAGGAAGGCTTCATGGGAGCGAATGACCACCATCCTTCATGAACCTGGAATGCTGGAGAATTAGTCCCTAGTGTGCTTAGCTCGGCTGTGCTTCACAGGACAGGGCTGATTAAGGCCTCTCAGCTTCATCCCACAGCTCTGCTGTTGGCTAGCAGATGGCACAAATCTGTGGCCCACAGCAGAGAAATATCCTGGCCAGGGGCTTGTTTGGTTTTCTGTGCTGAGGAAGTATACACAGAAGTCACCATGTGACGAATAACTCTGTCCTCACTCCATCTCTGCCCCAGCTTGATGCTACCCTTAAATGTTTTAAATGTACACGTTCACTTTGAGAATTTGGCGTGTGTATGCATACCCTAGTTGGCTTTGTATTTTGTATATGACTTGATTCATCTGGAAGACTTGTATCATAGTGACTCAAAAAAACCTTCCTTTCTTACTCCGAGTCTGCATTTTTGATTGTTTGTTTTGTGTCAGGGTCTCACTGTGGCGCTGGCTGTTCTGGAACTCACGATGTAGATCAGGCTGGCCTCGAACTCACAGAGATCCACCTGACTCTACCTCCTGAGGGCTGGGATTAAGGAGGTGAGCCACTACATCTGGCTTGAGTCTACATTGTTATGTTTAATTCTCAACTTGCTTTTCGAGCAAACTCCACCCAATGTGACCCTGAGAGTCAGTCAGCTTTTCTGAATTTCCGTTTCTTATCTAACAAACGGGAATATGATTTCTGAATTTCAGTTTCTTATCTAACAAACGGGAATATGATACTTGTTTTGTGTTCTCTAGCACTTTATGAAAATAGAAAAAATGTTGTTATCAAAACTGTGTACATATACACATTCTCCAGTAAGCTCATGAAGTATGGTAGCCTTATCATTGAGTTTGAACTGCATTCCCTAGAACCCCCACTGCCAGCCTTTATAACTTAGTAAGAGTTACCAGTTAATGCCGAGCACTAGAAATATATGTGAAGCCTCATGACAACCTGCGAGGTGGGTGTGGCCAGCACCATTCTACAGAAAGGAAGCTAAGGAGGGGCAGTGGCTTGTCCAAGGCCATATGGTAGGAAATACTGAAGTCAGGATTTGAACATCATTTTATCTCAGCCTAAGTCCTTTTTCTGCTGGGATGGGTGGCTCACACCTGCAATCCCAGAACTCGGAAGGCTGAGGCAGGAGGACTGAAGCAAGGGCTTCATAATGAGCTACAGACCAGCCTGGGCTACTGAGTGAGACTGTCTCATCTCTCTAGTGTCCCACATAGTCCCTGTTCTTCATTATGCTTTTCTTATTTAAAAAAAATTATTTTTGTGTACACTGGTGCTTTGATTGCATGTATGTCTGTGTTAGGGTGTCAGATCCCCTGGAATGGGAGTTACAGATGGTTGTGAGCTGCCATGTGGGTGCTGGGAATTGAACCCGGATCCTCTGGAAGAGTAGCTAGTGCTCTTAATGCTAAGCCATCTCTCCAGCACTTCTTCATTATTCTTTACTGTACTTTAGAAAAGTTTAAATCAGGGATGATGACTCATAAAGCTTTATCCTTATCCACCTATCCATCCTTCTATTTGTCTATCTACCTTTGTTCATTCATTCATTCATTCTTCTAGCTACCTATCTATACATTATCTATTCTTTTACTTTCTTCTCTCTTTCACCTCTCTCTCTCTCTCTCTACACACACACACACACACACACACACACACACACACACACACACTCACACACACACATACACATTTTAGTTTTTTGAGACAGGATTCCTCTGCTTGACCTGGAACTTGCTCTTCAGACAAGGTTGGCCTTGAACTCACAGAGATTCACTTGCCTCTTCCTCCTGAGTGCTGGGCGTAAAGGTGTGCAGCACCACCACTAGGCTTTATCACTCTCTGTCTATTTAACCCTCTACCATGTACCCATCCAGATACCCATCCAGCCTGCCTCTCTTACTCTTTACTATTATCATACATCCTGCCCTCTATTCTTATATCTGTGCAACATCTGTTCAGTACTTATAAGGAAAAATTATCTCTCTACATCACTATAATAAAGTTTTGCAGTAGTTGTTTAATAATTACCTTAAAATTGAATTCAGCAAATACAAAAGTATCTTTTAAGGCCTGTGTCATTTCTCTCAAGCAAAACCTTCATTTCTCAAACTTATATATAGATTCAGAGATGTGTGGATGAGGTAGAAGTCAGTGTAGCACTGCTTATGAAGGTAAAACAATCTGCCAATTGATGCTACTTTATACCATCAGAATCTACCCTCTACTATACATATAACCATACCTCCTGTCCCGATGAGGTTCACTCTGAATGCAGGTCCGAGAAGCTATGAGAGAAAAACAAGCTAGTATAGCACCATGTAAACACATTCAATAAATACTAAATTTCTATGGAGTATATAATTAGAAAGTTAACTTATATAGGTCACATATAGAAGATATTACTTTTAATACTGCTAAGAAAAGATAATCAAAATGATCTTTAAGTATGGCAGAGTTAATTATAATCATATATTTGCATTGCAGAAGAATATAGTAGATTTTAAATAGTGTCTAAAATATTGTCTATATTTCTGAAAATCACAGTGTGAAGACTGAACAAAGAAAAGAATGTAAAGCAATAATGCGAAGAAAAAAAATTAAATCTTATCTACAAGACTAGCCTAATACAATAGTTTTATTACTATTGTAAAAAGTGAAGAAGTAATGATTTTTTAACCTATTTTTAACTTTTCTGACCTTTCCAGTAGTTTTATTAAATAATAAGTATAAGTGTAATAAATATACTCAAAACTTTCCCGCTCACATTTTTAATACACAGTTTTTTTTTGTGTGTGTGGAACAATCAATTCTTTTCTCTAAGTCTCAAACTCAAAAATCTCTATGGCAGCTAGGTGTGGTGGCACACATCCTTAATCCCAGTGCTGAGGCAGAGGCAGGCAGCTCTCTGTGAGCCCAGGGCTAGCCTGGTCTACAGAGTGAGTTCCAGGCTGGCCAGGACTGCATCATGAGTCTGCTCATCAGACTCAAATGAAAGCTCCGCGGCTTACATTTTTCTGAATTTTATTTATAAGGCAAATCAATTCAAATTATGTCACCTTGGAGACCCTTTTTAACATAACAGAATATTATCTCTATTTTCAAAGATCCCTCTGGCAGGTGGAATCTTTAAGTACTCTCCTGTAAAGACTGTGTACCAGGGCATCTGTCTGAGAGACAGACTGCTTGGGCGGTGGCTTTCAGCACCTCTCCACTATACTTTCCAAACGCTTCTGATGTGGAAAGATTGGAAGCATGCATCTCACTTATATCTTCTAACTTTCCTCTGAGCATGGCTGCCAGAGCTGAGGCCAGTAAAGGCAGGAATGAAAGCTGGGATAATCTCAGAGCTGGGGCAACTGATCTGATGCTGGGCTGTATTTCCCGATATCGGAACTCCCAGTATCAGCAACCCAAACCCACGCCTGGATCTCGACTTGGGATATGCTCATAGCATCATCGGGCTCCAACGACATTTGACATTCGAGTCAAAGCTGAGCCACACGGAGGAATGTTGTCTACTGGAGCGGGAGAGGTCAGAGCTCTGCAGGGATGTCTGATTGGTAGGAGGTTTCATTGCATCAGAATCACCCACATTTGCTGCAGCCATGTGCCCACCATCACCACTAAAGCCACAATCAGCAGATACAGCACTTCCCCAAGTCGTCTTCCTGCATGAACATACCTCTTCCGCGGGGCATTGTGCTGTACACTAGTCATGAATGCTAAGGGAGAAAAAGAAGGGGTTACAGAAGAGGAGAGGGAGGGGAAGGGGCGAGCCAGTTGCCTGTGCTCTACAAGAAATCCAGCAACAAGATCATCAACCGTGTTGCTTTTTCCCTGAGAGATTAAGAAACAGATCCCTTTGTGGGCAAAACCTCCAAGTTCCCCCCCATTCTGCACACTTAAATGGAAAGAAACTTGATGAACCACAGCTTCAGATGGTAGGATCATAAGCCTGGACAGACCATCTTTGATCCTCCTCAAACCATAGGGAGAGCCACAGAGGTGTGAGCAAATCAGGGTCACACAGGTGTGACACTCCACAGGGCTGGGAACAGCCCGCTGCTCCAATACTTTGGCTCCTTGTAGAACTGGGTGAGCTGGCTGTTAGCTCTCATTCTAAATAATTTAAAATAATCTATTAAATAACTAGAGGAAACAAATATGTAAAAAGATTTTTATATTGTAAATGTTCTTACTATAGAACCACCCTATTGGTAAAAGTCACAATAATAAATATCTCAACGGCTACATTTTTTTGGGCAGGGGGGCGAGCAGATGTATGTGATGTGAAATCAAGGTTATCCAGAGACGCAGACTTGAATCTTCAAGTCTGGACGTCTCACCCACATCGCAGGTCTACCTTGTAAACCAAACCTCCCTGGCTTCAGCTTCCTTCAGCTGTAAATGAGGGTCCGCTCACAATCTGCCGACAGTGCTACCCCCCGCCCCCAATGCGAGACAGCTCCCAGCTGATGGAATGGAAGCGGTGTTGGAGGAATCTGGATTCTAGGGACATGTTTGTCTAAAAAGTTAATGAAAAGGCCAAGAGTCATGGCACACACCTGTAGTCTCAGCACTTGGGAGGCAGGAGAATCACTGTAAGTTCAAGGCCAGCCTGGTGTACATAGTGAGTTCCAGTTTAGTCTGAGCTATGTAACAAAAACCTTGTCTTTAAAAAGACCAAAGTAAACAAATAAACAGAAAAAAAGGTCAGATATGTCCAATTAGCACATGTAAAAAAACATTAAAACATATTTAGGAGCCAAAGAATGAATGCACAAAACCCCACTATAGACTGGAACTAGAATCATTATTAAGGAATTTAAAAACCAATTGGCTGGGGGCTGGTGAGATGGCTCAGCTGGTAAGAGCACCCGACTGCTCTTCCGAAGGTGATAAGTTCAAATCCCAGCAACCACATGGTGGCTCACAACCATCCGTAACGAGATCTGGCTCCCTCTTCTGGAGTGTCTGAGGACAGCTACAGTGTACTTACATATAATAAAATAAAATAAATCTTAAAAAAAAAAAGCAATTGGCTGTGTAATGTTGCTTTAAGAAAACGGAGGCTGTCTTCTTTCCAGGGTTAGATGCTTGATTCTGGACTAGTAAATAGGTCATCTTAATTGACTGATGTGATAAAAAAAAATATTTACAACTTTGTCCTTTAAGAAATTGTTTGTTGCTTTATTTAAATTAGGGGCTAGGGAGCTGGCTCAATGGTTAAGAGCAATGGCTGCTCCTCCAGAGGACCCAGGTTGGATATCTGGCACCCACCATGGTGACTCACAACCATCAGTAACTATGTGTATGGATGTTTTACCTGCATATGTCTGTGTATTCTGTGCATGCCAGATGCCCACAGAGGCCAGAAGAAGACACTGGATCACTGTGGCCTGGAGTCACAAATGTTTGTGAGTTGCCAAGTGAATGCTGGGAATACGACTCAGGGTTTATGGAGAATCCAGCTTTTAAAGGCTGAGCCATCTTACCAGCCCTACAAATGTTCTTAAACAATAGGACAAAGGGAGAATGGGAGTGGTAGTGTTAATTATCCCTTATTTTATGTTTATATGAATGAGGACAGTGTATCCATTTGTCCTTGTTTCACGTCAGAGCAATTGCAGGCACCTGTAGTTTTTTTTTTTTTTTTTTATACCATGTGAGTGACAGATAGGAATTAAAAGACTAATCGGTCATTACAACCCAAAACCTCTTTGCTTCATCTTCTCCTCCTTCCTTCCCTCCCTCCCTCTGCTGGGGCCGCTGTGCTAGCTTCCGCCTCTCTTGCCCCCGAACCTGCTCTCCCAGATCACCCTCCAGCCACAAACTTCCCCATCCTCGGCAGCCTACAACCAGACTCTCTCTGCTGGATGTTGCTGTCTCTAACACCAGCCTCTCCTTCGTTTATTTTTACTCCCAAACTTGGTTCTATTCAATGTTGAAACGTTCTACGGTGGCTGCTGTCTCCACCGACCTCCCAGGCACGGGCGGGCGCGCACTGGCCTGTGCTTTGCCCCCTTTCCTCAGCCTCGGCAGCCTTGCATTCTGCCACAGCGAACTCCTTCAGCCCCACGGGCAGCCGGTTCCTGGTTTTCCCACAACTCCGGCCTCTCTTTTTGAGTTTGTTCTGCACCTTTATCCTCAGCTGCCTTCTCTTTACCTTTCACAGTCTAAGCAAACTTCATCCCGGGGAACCTAGGGTGTCAGGGAGAAAGTGCAAGTCCTAACAGAGTCCTCACATTCCAGGAAGGAGATGGAAGACATCAGCTGGTGGCAGCCCGGGATGCCCACACATCTCCTCCATTACTGTCCCTTAAAGAGAAGAGCTGTAAGAGATACCACAAGATTCTGTCTCTTGTGTCTTTTTCCTCCAATATGAGTGCTAAGAACCAAACTCCATCCCTCTCAAAGAACAACACTTAACCACTGACCTCTCTGCCAAGACAACAGATTTTTATGAATTGCTATTATACTTTCCCCTGTGATTGTTCAAAGCCATGCTTTAAATTCATATTAAATATTAAAACTTATATTCCTAAGCATAGGCTATAACCTCCACTCCAGTTTTAGAGTGAAACATCTAAAACCCTGTCTTTACTTTTTTCTGTAAAAGGTAATCCCTGTTCTGTTTAAATAAAGGACCTTTTCAGAGCCTTTATTTATAAAAGGTTAAAATCCTATACCAACAGCAAATCATAAAACACCAGCCAAGAGGGAAAGTCACAAAATATAAATGTTAAGTTTGGAGAGAATTCTACTATGGCACTTCTGTATGTAGAAGTATGAGCCTATCTTTATAGGCATCTGTTGAGTGTTTTGAGGCAGGGTTTCTCTGGCTGTCCTGGAACTCACTCTGTAGACCAGTCTGGCCTTGAACTCAGAGACCTGCCAAACTCTGCCTCCCAAGTTCTGGGATTAAAGGTGTGAGCCACCACTGCCGGGCTGCACTTAGGTAGCTTTTGAAAATTTCATAAAGAGACGAAATTAACCAAAGAGACAGGATTTGATTTTTTTATTTTGTGTTTCATGTGTATTATGTGTTTTACTTGCATGACTGTCTACCATGTGCATGCAGTGCCTTTGGAGGCCAGAAGATAGCATTGGATCCATCGGAATTGGAGTTACAGATGGTTGTGGGCTGCCATATGGATTCTGAGAATTGAACCCAGGGTTTCTGGAAGAATAGCCAGTGATATTAGCCACTGAGCCATTTATCTAGACCAGAGTTTAATATTTTTTAAACTCAGCAGATAGAGTTTATCTTATTTTAGAAAAAACTATTACACAAAATTCTATCTGCTTGTTGATACTGCATTGCCAGAAGAAGGCTTTTGGTTTTGTTTTTTAAGACACTATTTCATACAGTCCAGGCTAGCCTCAATTTCCTTATGTAGCCAAGGATAACTGCGAACTCTGGATTTCACTTTTCCACCTCCCAATGCTAGGATTATAGGCATGTCCACCATGTCCGGCTCCAGAGTTAACTTGCTTGACTGTATGAGGGAAGTATAATTCTGAGATACTGGCATATCAAGCAATGATAGTGAAAAACCAGCTGTCGAAAATATATGATTAACTCTTAGGAGAAGCTATACGTATTGGGTCCTTGGTAGATTCATCATATACAATCACTTGCTGGGAATTTCAACCATCATTTATAATGACTACAGAGGAAAATACAGAGCAGAAGAAAACAAACTTACATCTCTTGATTACCGCTCTAATGGATGACAGGGGTCCTTGGCTAGAAAGAGAGAGAGAGAAAATGTATTACACATTCATCAATCCTGTGGAGAATAGTTTTTTCACAATGTCAGGTCTTTTGGAGGCATAAGACATTAGTTACTGGCCTCCTTACAGAACAAAAATTAATGAAAAACCTTAAATTGCCTTTTATATTATGATTCCTTAAAATTGCTTTCATAGAAACCTACAAATTAAATCTCTCAGTAAAACTCTTGGACACTCCTCCTCATCAGACAGTATTATTACACGATGCTCACAAGAGCCCTACATAGCTCTCCTACAACCTTACAGCAGCTAAATACATTATCTGAATATCAATTTAACCTAAGGGCCAACAGTTTCTTTTTTAGATCAGGCTTTAAAACACCTCAACCCAACAAAGCAATCTTCTACTTCTGTTGGGTTCTGTTCAGCAGCTGGCTGTGGCGTCCTGCTGTCTTTGTGCTCTTGGAAGAGTTACAGCCCCTTCTTCCCGTGTGTTCATGCACCAGCCAAGACTCTAGCTACAAAGTGTTTGATGTTAGCTATGTTTCTATTCAAATCAAATGATCTTTGGAACATTAAGGGGGGAAAAAGATAACCAGTTTAATGAGAGGATTTGGGAAGAGGGAGACAATTTGTTTATAACATTCTTTACTTTTTTTTTTTTGAATGTTCTTTTAAAGTTATACTTGCTATGGTGGCTTGAATGACGCCCCCCTCCCCGTCCCATTTGAATGATTTGTCACCAGGGCATAGAACTGTTTGAGAGGGATTAGGTAGGAGGTGTGTCCCTAGGGGTGGACTTTGAGGTTTCAAAGGCCCACATCAGGCCCAGTGTCTGTCTGTCTGTCCGTCTTTCTCTGCCTGTGGCCAGGATGTAATTTCACCAACTGCTCCAGCACCATGACTGTTTGCTTCCCACCATGATGGTCATGGATTAACCCTCTGAAACTGTAAACAAGCCCCCAATTAAATGCTTCCTTTTGTAAGAGTTGCCTTGGTCATGGTGTCTTTTCACAGCAACCAAGTAAATAAGATACTTGCTTTAAAATTTATGTTCTTTCAAAAATCTGCCTTGTTTCATAAGCAGGAAAATTGAGCCTTCTGGGTATCAGTTTATTTAAAGGAGGGCTCTTTAAGAATAAAATTGCCATGGCTTAAACATGTCTCCTATAAAGCATGTATCAGAAGCTTAACTCCCACGGACCAATATTTGGAGGAATTGGTTAGAGGAAACCAGGCTGTAGGGCCCTGCTGCCATCAAGTAAAGAGGAACGAATTCACTGGAGACGGATCTGTCTCCTGTTCACACATGCTCTCTATCACCTGCCCAGATCCAAGTTCCTCAGTTGTTGACATCCTAGTTGCCCCAAGAACCTGGAACTAATAAATTTCTACTCATTATAAATGGCCCAGTCTATGACATTCTGGTACTAAGGCAGTGGTTCTCAACTAGTGGGCCAAGACCCCTTTGTGGGTTGCATATCAGATACTTACATTATGATTCATAACAGTAGCAAACTTACAGTTATGAAGTAGCAACAAAAAGAATTTTATGTTTGGGGATTACCACAGCATGAGGGAACTGTATTAAAGGATCACAGCATTGGGAGAGCTGAGAGTGACTGAACCAAATTAATGCATAAACAATGCAGAAGGAAGAGAGGCAAGCTCTTGAAGCACTTTGACAGCAGAAATCAAGAAATGTCTTAGTAATTACTGACTTCTGATAGAGTTCTTAAAAGCCTTCTATAAAAACAATTACCTGAAAAGCAAATTAGTAATAAGGTAATGCAGAAGTTACTGCTCTCAGAAGTGAATAGGTTGAGGCTTGCTGCACTGTGGTTTGGTTAGCAACCATAGTGATTGTTATTAAGGACCTGAGGTGGATCTCCAAACCATATGGTAGCAGAGGCCTTCATCTGCGTGTACACCTTGGCACAGGATGCTCATGCCCACATCTACACACACACACACACACACACACACACACACACGGGAGGGGGATGGAGGGAGAGGGAGAGGGAGAGAGTAAATAAAAAGAATCGGGGTGGAAAGCTGACATATAAGTTAAGTTAAGGAGAAGGTCTAACAGAGCACACTTCGATCTCTCAGCTCACTGGAACTGCATTAAATATACTGAATGGTATTCAGTGAGAAAGAAAAGCCCTTGTTATCACTGTGGCCGAGGAAGGTGTACTGACGGGTGGAACCAGGGGATGTCATGGTTGAACTGCATCTTCCGCCACAAAGCTGTGTCAGAGATGTCACCCCTGGTGCCTCTGCTTGTGACTTATCTCAAATAGGGCCATTACAAAATACTACTAGTTAAGATAACATTACCCAGGACACAATCCTATACGGCTGGATGCTTAGATGACAGAGATACCTGGGGAGAGCTCCACAGGACAAGGCTTAGAACCACCAAAGATTAACTGGTGACCACAGACACCAGGAAGGCAGGATGGTACTGCCTGCGGGTTTCAGAGGAACACAGGCCTCCTGCCACCACAACTCCAGCAAAAAACAGTGGGCTACTGCATTTCTTCTGCATTAAGTCACCTACCAACTCCAGCAAAACCAGGGAGATAAATACATTTCTATTGTTTCAAGTCTCCTTTAAACCCTAGGTCACTGTTGAGTAACCTTGGTCTGAAAATCCAAAATGAAACTCTTAGGGATGGCCACAGGCAAAGTCCACCCAGACACCCTAAAAGCTGAAGACTCCCAAATCCAAAACACTCCTGGTCCTAGGTGTCTCAGATAAAGGACTTTCTGAGTTATTACAGGAACTCTACACCTTGTGGATGCCACATTTCCCCAAAATAGAAATTTGACTGAGTAGCAGCAGCCATGTTCTGCTTCCTCCATCGGTGACAGCTAAAAGTACGATCCAGGAGCCAGTGTTAGCAGCAGCGAATGAAGAGCCGGGGCCAATGTGGGTGGGATCGAAGCCAGCGCCACCACTTCTGGTTGGCAAGGCAAGATGGCCGTGACAGAGGATGGCAAGATCAGGGTCTAGGTGTGAGGAAATGGGCTGAGGCAGGGTGGAAGAGAAGGGAGGAAATTGGTTTCTAGAAACGTAGGTCTCAAGGAAATTGGGAGTATAGCCAACATGAGGTAGAGAAATAAGTCTTTCCATGACAGAACACAGAAAGTCAGTCATTCTAAGAAATGAGCCTTTGAATAAGTGAGGTGTTTAGAGCTCAGAATTATCTACAGTCAAAACAATTGTGTTTGCATTTATTTATTGTATGTCCATTTATTTATTTATTAGATATTTTCTTATTTTACATTTCAAATGCTATCCCGAAAGTTCCCTATACCCTCCCCCCACCTTTCTACCCTTTTGAGACAGGGTTTTCTGTATAGCCCTGGCTGTCTTGGAACTCATTTTGTAGACCAGGCTGGCCTCGAACTCAGAAATCCACCTGCCTCTGCCTCCCGACTGCTGGGATTAAAGGCGTGTGCCACCACACCTGGTCCTGTATGTCTATTCATGTGTCCTATGGTGAGCTTGTGGAGGTGAGAGGACAAATTTTGGAGATTGGTTGTCTCCTTCTGCCATGTGGCTTCCAGGGGTTGATCTGGCAGGACGTCCTTTGACCCACTGAGCTTTCTCCATGGCCCGGCCCAAATGGCTTAGGCAGGCCAAGCAAGGGTCTACCACTGAGTTATATGCCTCTATCTATCTATCTATCTATCTATCTATCTATCTATCTAGGTATATCTCATCTATCTATCTATCTATCTATCTATCTATCTATCTATCTATCTAGGTATATCTCACCTATCTATCTATCTATCTATCTATCTATCTATCTATCTATCTATCTTTAGCATATAGTAATTTTATACAATAATAGACTTTGACTGGTTATAGTGGTTATGCCTATAGTCACTTTAATATTCAGGAAGCTAAGGCAGAAGGACTGTAAACCGAAGCCAGGCCAGGCTGTATAGTAAACTGAAGGCCAGCCTGGGATACGGATATATAACATGTCCTGGAAAACTAATAAACAATAATAAGAGACAAAGTGGGGTCCCATTGCGGCAGCTCTCTATCGGCACACAATACGCCTCGATCATACCGAGTTTTCATTCTCTTCTTTCTTCCCAGACTCCAAATTTTATTCCTTATCCACAACAAAACAAATATAATCTACTTTTTATTACATTTCAGAAAAATATAATGAACTGTGATTTTTATAAACAGAGCTATGGTTAGCCTGATTTGCTTCCCCCAGAAGAACCCAGGTGAGCTACGGAATGGTTTGCGCTTCTGTTTCATGTGTGCTGGAGGGAACCCGAACCACCAGGTACTAACTTTTGATTTAAAGCAATGTATTATGTAACCGAGGAAAGGAAGCACTGTTCTGCGAGTATTCCGTTCCACAGATATAAAGGAAAAGTGATATTTTCATAGTCTAAATTAATACTGCATCACAAGCTGCTGGCCTGGATGTGATGACCTGTGAAGAACAGGAGAGTGTGGAGCTGAGCAAAGTCGGTCTTCAAGTTCTGAGATTTGATAAGCTTCACACTTAGGAGGTAGGGGATAAAGCCTTGTAACGGGGTCCCAGGGATGTGGGTGGCAGAGCGCTGCTTAGCACAAGATTTGATTTCTAGCTTCACATCCATTGAATGTGGAAGCACAGGCCTGTAACTCTCTTACTCTGGAAGTAGAGGCAGAAGAAGCTTCAAGCTCACTCTAAGCTACAGAATGAATGAGTTTGAGGCCAACTTGGGCAACATGAAACCCCATCTTTAAAAAATGAAACAAAGAAAACGAATGTGATTCAACTGGAGTGACTTTCCACTCCAGAGGCGCTGACTGCACCCCAGAGACCAACACGTGTCATATGCCCATCCACGTGCTATCACTGAACTACATCTCCAGCCTTGAGGAATGGTTTTCCTAAAATTAAAAACACTGACAAAACAAAAGAGAATGTCTAATCTGGGAGTGATGGGCACACTTTATAATCCCAGCCCTTGCTGGTGAGTCTGAGGCTAGCCTGAGTTCATAGTGACTTATGGGGCACCTTCACCTGGCAAGCTTGTGCCTCAAAACCAAAACCAACCAAACAAAACAACAAAGTTAAGCAAAACCAAAGCTACAAAATCAAGCTAAGGCCCCGTGTAATCAAATCTCTGGAATCTGAAAGGAAAAGTCATATGAGTTCAAATGCCCTCACTTTTGGTTACTACTAACAAGCCAATTTCTAATCTTTAGGATCAATACCCAGTGTATGCAGATGCACTACAGGACTCTGTGGGTCATACAAAGAAAGAAAAGGGTATCAAGGTGGGAGGAGCCGTGTTGAGGGGCAGGCCTGGGGGAGAGGAGGCTTTGGGTAGATACGATTAAGATACAGTGTATACAGGTATGGGGTTGTCAAAGAATAAGTAGAAAAATTCTTTAAAAGGATCAATGATACAATACTGAGTTTCACTAGACACTTTAATATTCATCTTTTCCAAAAATAAACAAATCATATAAAGGATAGGTATGGCTAATTTCAACAAGTTCTATTCACATGCTACATATCTGTGGGGAGAGCCAGGCTGGCAGGGTGGGGTGTGCCTATGTGTTGCCTGGAGCCACATCAGCGTCCAGAACCTACAGCCAGCTAGAGACCTACTTCCACTCCTGTGAGCGGGCCATTCAATTCAGTTCCTGCTACTTTTCTGCCTGTAAAATCAACAGATGTCCATCTTCTGGCTGGCTGCCAAGACTTAAAGGCAAACAATGTGAAAATATATTAGCCCAGAGCTGGCACATATTAGATTTTTTTTAAAAAAATGTATATTTCCTACTCTACTTTCCAATATTGAAATTTCTATAGTTCATTATATACGTGGCTGAAGTTTTGTTGTTTTTGCAATAAAAATCTCATGTGTTCTGGGCTGGTCTCAAACTAATTATGCGGTTGACGATGCCTTTGAATTTCCGATCCTCCCGTCTCCACCTCTGGAATGCTGGAATTATAGGCACGTGTCACTACACCAGGATTATACAGTGCTGTGGATTGAACTCAGGGCTTCATCCATGATGATCAAGCAAGCGCCTTACCAAGTGTGCTCCATGCCCAACCAGGCTGACGCTTTCAGAGCTACCAAGGTAGCACCCGCCGGGCTGACCTAGAGCTAGATAACCCTATCTTGAAAATACAAATATTTCACATGCCGGTTGGACTTACTGTTCTCCATTTAACAAACATTCCGAGTTTTACAAAGTGTACCTCTTGTATACCTCATCTCTTAGAGCATCAAGTGAACTACAGACTTTTGTACTTTTGAACCATGTTCTTATTCCCATTGTAACCACAGGCAGTCCTCTGTTCTGTTAGGTCACCCTCCCAGAATGTGTTCTACAAAATGGCCACGGAGATCAGTGGGCTCTGAACATTTAGTTTCAGATTGCTTTAAGTCTATTAAAAAGAAATTCTATATAAAGTTCAAAGATCACGGAAAATGCTCTCAACTGTTAGAACTACAGAACATTTAAAATTGGAATGTGCTACCCCATCCTTCCTAATTCTATTTTTTTTTAAATACAGGCATGTCTTGACTTCCTAATTAGATTGCAAGTTTCTCAAGGAGAAATAATGGCTTCTCCCTATTTTCACAGAGCAATTCAGTGGAACTGCATCCTGTGCTCACCGAACTGATGTGAGCCTAATCCCACTTGCAGGGAGAAAGAAATATAATTTATTTAGTTCCAGTGATTCCACCCACAACCCACTTAGCACACATCTTCAAATCCTGCCGCTGGGTTTGCCTTGTTGGGATCAATACCCAGTTACGCCATGTCATAGTTGGGATCAATACCCAGTTATGCCATGTCATAGTTGGGATCAATACCCAGTTACGCCATGTCATAGTTGGGATCAATACCCAGCTACGCCATGTCATAGGCACATCTTGCCCAAAGTGTCTGAGTCTAAAAACCAGGAACTGTTCGCTGGGGCTGGTGGCACGTGCCTGTAATCCCAGCCCCGAGGAGATGAAGTTAGGAGGATGGTGGGTTCAAGGCCAGCCTGGGATACACAGTGAGACCTTGGCTCAAAAAACGCAATTACCTGGGGCTCAGTGGTAGAGTTCGTGGTGCCTCACATACCCTGAGCCCTGAATCCATTGCCAGAACTGAGGAAAATAAAGAAGCACTTTTCATATGGAACATCACCTTGGCAAGCAATTGGCCCTCCCTGGAGGATTGGCCTCACTACCAACAGTGGGTGGAGCTCCGAGTGGCAGTGTTGGCGTTATTACACAAGGGTGCTTTAGACTCCAGCCTCTAACACTGGTACTCCATCTAACATTTAACTCCAACACTGGTAACAGACAGGAGAACTTGCATGCCAGGTCACAGAATTTCAGCAGTGGTTGCTTTACACTTGTTTGTGGTTTTTTTTTTTTTAGCTGCACACTCTCTGAGCCTCTCTCATTATAAGACTCTGCTAGTTCCCGATAAACAGGGTAAAAACTGATGGAACACACTGTGACTGCATCAGATAAAATGGGCATGAGAAGGGCACAGAACCAGAAGTAGTCATGTGGTAGGAATAAAAAACAAAAAATTGAAGGCAGATGTTTCTTTCATTCCAGTCCATACCTAAAGTCCTACCATTTCTACAATCAATCAATCAATCAATCAACCAATCAATCAATCAATAGCAGGTATAAGCACTCCCTCTTTTTTAATAACCCCCAAAGATTAGCTCTGTTCCCATAGAGATACTGAAAAGTCAAAGAAACGCATGCAGATATCTGCATCTGACTGGCAGATACTACTTCAACTTTAGACCATGTTAAAGAGATGGAAGTGGGGCTGAGGGGCCCGGCTCATTAGTTAAGAGCACTGGCTACAACTCTAGAGGAATAAAGTTCGATTCCCATTCCCAGCATCCACATGGTGGTTCACAAGCATCTGTAACTCCAGTTCCAGGGATCCAATGGCTTCTCCTGGCCCCTGCGGGCATTGCATACACACAGACAAATATGCACAGAACACCCATACATATTTAAAAAAAGGAAAACAAAACTGATGAAAGGTTGTGCGGGGCTGGAGATCGCTCCACGGTTAGAGTCCTTGATGAGTAGGCACCGAGAGGAGGACCAGCGTTCTGACCTCAGGAGCTATGCAAATGTCCTCCTGATCATGTGGTACCCACTTGTAATCCCAGAGCAAGCTAGACTACATATGAGTGATCTTGGGGTTCAACTGAGAGGCCCTGCCTCCATGAATAGGGTGGAAAGTGACTGAGGAAGACTCCAGACTTCAATACACAGGCCCACTAATGTGCAAGAACACCCTTTACCACATGTGTGCCCACACAAACACACACACACATGTACACACCTATATACCACACATACATACTTGTGAAAAGAAAGATAATACCACCCCTTGTTATATTTGGCCCTTCTTTTGACAGTATTTTTCTAACCCATTTTGAAGCAACCAATATTGAAATCTAGGAGACAGAAATTCCTAGCACAGGTCTCTGGTAACTACTGATGATATAGGCAAAAAATAAAAAATTCAGTAACAGAAAACTTGAAGTTCCAGAAACAGCTGACATTTGGAATTGGGCTAGCAACAGAATACATTATACAAGGGCGTGTGCATGCATGCAAGCTTTAGGGAGAATCCTTAACTTCAGCATCTGTACTGCTCAGACAAGATTAGAGTCACCTCAATCAATCAGTACAATATTCTACAGAAAAAAATATATCAAACCTTATGACTGATATAAAGTCACTCAAAGACCAGAGGGTTTAACAGAAAACAACAGGGAAAGAAACCAGGTTGAAAACATGAGTTTGTTTCCCCATCCTTTATGAGACTAAAATAAAACTACCAGGAGGGATGGAAGGCATATTTTTTCTTAAAGACAAGAAAAAAAATACAAATTTCTAGCATTTGAAATTGATCAAAATATTTATTGATATTTCTGAAAATGAAGGAAGTAACTAGTGACACAATTAGGAAGATCATTTTCTTACACCTTCGATGGAAATAAAATATCTAAGTTACTATGAGACACCATGATAAGACAGGATAGAGGCATAGAACCTCAGCCCTTGGGAGGCAGCAGAGGCCACACAGGGAGATAGATGTCTCAAAATTACCACTCCCTCCAAACAAAATGACCACAATATTTCCCACACCAAAATAACTTTTAAAAATAGCGTGCCGGGCGTGGTGGCGCACACCTTTAATCCCAGCACTCGGGAGGGAGAGGCAGGAGGATTTCTGAGTTCGAGGCCAGCCTGGTCTACAAAGTGAGTTCCAGGACAGCCAGGGCTACACAGAGAAACCCTGTCTCAAAAAACCAAAAAAAAAAAAAAAAAAATAGCGTTTATGGGGCTGGACAGATAGATGGCTAAGTGACTGTTCTTGCAGAAGACCCAAGTTTAATTTCCAGTACCCACACGGTAGCTCACAACTGTCTATAATTTGATGCCCTCATCTGACCTCCAAAGGTGTGCACATGATGCATGCATATACACGGATGCAAAACACTTGCACACAGAAAAATAAAGTCTTTAAAAATTAAAAATACCTTATTAATTAAGCTTTAAGATTTGGTCTTGCTATTTTGCCCAGGCTGGTCTCCAACCAAGTAATCTTCCTGCCTCTGTCCTCTCAAGTAGCTAAGACTGCAGGTCTTACAGACTATATAGTGTGCACAGCTACACCGAGCCCCTAGCTGCACACTTCTTAGCTTTGTCTCCCTCGGTCAAATCAGCTCTTGGACATGGTTGCACTCAGACAGAAACAGCTGTAAATCTCTGGAAAGTGGCCTTGACTTCAGCAGGGAACCTCCCTTAACAGAATGTGCTGTGTTACACAGCAGTTGTGGTGTTTGGAAAGGCATTCGATCCTGTCATTCCATCCAAAAGAAGGATAAAACTAAGACTGATGTTGAACAATTACAGGTGGTTTGTTACTCAATGGCGAGTCTTTGCTCTGCCTATAGGGGATATCCTATTACTTGGTGCGTATCATTCTGCCCTCAAAGGCCAACCTTACTTTGAAAGTAATTTGTTAAAGATTAACTTATTTTTATAGTACTTAAATTTTTATTTATTTATTTTAGGTATGTGAATACACTGTTGCTCACTGTCTTCAGACATACCAGAAGAGGGCATCAGATCCCACTACAGATGGTTGCGAGCCACCATGAGGTTGCTGGGAACTGAACTCAGGACTTCTGGAAGAACAGTCAGTGCTCTTAACTGCTGAGCCATCTCTCCAGCTCCAGATTAGCTTGCTTTTAATAGTGTGTGTGTGTGTGTGTGTGTGTGTGTGTGTGTGTGTGTGTGTGCACAGGAGTACTGGTGCCTGCGGCGCCTTGAGATTCCTCAGGAGCTGGACTTAGGCACCTGTCTTTGCTGCCTGTCTTGGGTGCTAGGAGCCAAACACTTCTTCTGAAACAGCAGTTTGCTCTTAACCACTGAGCAATCTCTCTATTCCCAAACATAACTTTTAAAAACCGCATGACTTACTTTTGTTTTAGGTGTATGAAGAAATGGATTTACTTCATGTGCTTGTTCAGTACCCTCAGAAGCCAGAAGCCAACACTCAGCCCTCTAGAACAGGAGTCGCATGCTGTTTAGAGCCACCGTGCAGGTGCTGGGAACTGAACCCTGGTCCTCTGTAAGAGCAGTGAGTGCTTCCAACAGCTGGAGCCATCTCTCCAACTCCCCAAAACAAAACTGCCTACTGTCTATTCGCATACCTGTACATAGATTCATTTCAGCCTGTTTCTCTTGTTGGTAATTTATAATTGGGAAGGACTAACATCAGATAAAATAGTTAGTGTTTAGACACGCTTATGGTGAGTTATTATTGGTTACAGGTTTAGGTTAATACTGGATGTTGTGCCACGTGCTTCTGCACGAGCCTGCCCTGGAGTGGCTGGGTCCTTTGAGGGATGGCTCTGGCTCTGGCTGTTGAAAGCAAGGTGGGCATTCCTACTCATGTCTGTAAAGTTTTGCTACTAGGAATTGTCATTCAATCTTTTTGTATTAGCAGAGAAGAAGAAATACTTTCTTGGTTTTTGAGTCTGACAATGCCCTCTCATTTAGATATACTTTATTTGAACTGGCACATAATTATTTCTATATTTGATAAATATTTGTAAAGGTTTCAAGTGTCCAAAGGTGGTTCCCATCTTCTAGTCTGCATTAAAATCCCAGGTTTTGTTAACTGTTTGTTTAACTGACTGTTTACTTCTCTCTTCCCCACAAATAAAGCTTTTGAAGGCAGTAGCTCATTTTTACAGCTGTTCCCAGCATCTAGGAAAACCTGGAACCTCACAAATGCTCGCAAGAAATACTAATTATATGAGTGGTTTTTTTTTTTAAGATTTATTTATTTTATGTAAATGAGTACACTGTAGCTGTACAGATGGTTGTGAGCCTTCGTGTGGTTTTTGGGAATTGAATTTAGGACCTCTGCTCGCTCCAGTCAACTCCACTAGCTCCGGCCCAAAGATTTATATATCATTATACTTAAGTATACTGTAGCTGTCTTTAGACACACCAGAAAAGGGCATCAGATTTCATTATGGGTGGTTGTGAGCCACCATGGGGTTGCTGGGATTTGAACTCAGGACCTTCAGAAAAGCAGTCAGTGCTCTTACCTGCTGAGCCATCTTGCCAGCCCGAGTGTTTTTTTGTTTTTTGGTTTTTTTCTATTATTATTATTTTTTTTTAAGTATTGGTGCCAAAGAGATGGCTCAGGTAAGAGCACTGGCTGCTTTTCCGAAGGTCCTGAGTTCCAGAGAACCTGGGTTCAATTCTTAGCACAGACAGTGGTTCATAGCTGACTGTGACTACAGTTTCAGAGGGTCTGAAGTTGTCTTCTGGTCTCCAAAGATAGTACATATGAATGGTGTACAGACAGACAGACATGCAGGCAAAACAATATATATAAAATAAAACTACATAAACCCTAAAAATTCTAAGTTTGCTCATTGATTGAGTGTGATTGTTGACTCTGTCTTATTTTCACGCCTCAACAGGGGTGGTTTAGGAAACGGATCATTTTCTTTCTGTAAACAGCTTTGACAGAGCACACAGGCCCTGAGCCACTTTATTATTCAACTTTGGATCCAGGGGATTTTCTCTCCTATAATGGTAAATAAATCTGACCTCAGGCTGCTAATTTCACATAGTGATTGATTGGATGATGGCTTAAATATAATGTTCATTATTCAAAGGTGTTGAAATTGACATGAGCCGATTGATTTATTTTGTTTTGCTTTTTGCCACAGCAAGTTATTTTAAAATAATTCACCAGGCTGACAAGATGGCTCAGTGGATAAAAGTGTTTGCTCTGAGGCTTCGGGATCCGAGCTCGGTTCCCAGAACTCAGTGAAAGGTGGAAGGAGAGAGCTGACTCCACAAAGCCGTCCTCCGGCCTCCACACGTGTGCCCACATAATAAACACACACATGACAATACATAAAACAATGTAGGAATTACACAGAACATTGTGTCCATTGTATGACGCTTAAGAAACACAGTGGCATGGTAGTGCCACACTATAATTATATGCCTGGGAGGACAACTCAGTTAGCATTGGAGGCACAGAGCGCTGCCTGCTGTTGTGTGTTGAACAACCTGTTTGGGTTTATATTGGTGAGGCCTCCTTGTTTGTTTTACCGTGGAGGCTTCCGTTCTGTTGTCAGTGGCGTTGACTACATAGCTGCTGACGCCAACAATAATTCCAGAACGGAGGAGGAACGTCTCATGCATCACTCTGTGCGCTTTTTGTAACACTCTCGTCTGTCTGTGCTGAAACTGGACCAGGACCTGTTTACACCATGCACAGGCCTTACTGCTGAACCGGAGCCCCAGCTTTTTATCCTGCTTTTGAGACGTGTGCAAGTTAAATCTGCATCACTCACATTTTTTCCATGACTTTAAGTGTAGATGGTAAGCAAAATGCTAAGTCGACCCCCTGGTCTGCCCATTTTTCCCATCCCTGCCTGTTCACAGCTGCAGTGTGCCTCCCCTTGAAAGAGGTGCAGATTGCACACCTAGCAAGCAAAACTAACATGGCAGGAGATGCTGTTCTAATAGCACATTCATCTTGTGATTCACTTAGTTAAATTAAAGCCAGATATGGTACTTGATGCCTATAAGCTCAGCACTTGATGCCTATAAGCTCAGCATTTGAGAGTCTCAGGCAAGAGGATTTGCCTTGGGTTCAAAATAAGCTTGGCTACATAGTGAGTTTCAGGCTAGCCTGGGCTAATGAATGAGACGCTGTCCGAAATAAAATAACCAACCAACCAAACAAACAAAAAGCCAGAAGATCAAAAAGATTTGTGAGTTAATTTAGTTCTTAACATTGCCAGCATCTAACAGCAAATTTATAAAAATGTGTTGCGTGTGCGCGCATGTGTGTGTGTGTGTGCGTGTGTGTCTATGATCAGTTCATTCAGGCTGCTTCAACAAAAATACCACAGACTTACAGGCTCATTAAAATCAACAGGGATCTTTCTTTCTCATGGATCTGGAGGCTGGGAAGGTCAGGGCCAAGGTGACAATAAACACTGCATATCTGATGGGGACGAGCTTCCTGGTCATAGAGGCTGCCTTGTCCTTGTCCTCACATAGCAAAGTGACAAGTGTCTGCTGAGGATCTCTGTTGAAGGGCTCTGCCCTGAGAACACAATCCTAGCTTAAAGCTCCTACCTGTGGGGCTGAGGAGACAGATGGCTCAGTGGACGAAGGGAGATGGGAGGACCTACTAGCTAGGCTGGGGAATAGAGTAAGAACCAAGAAAAGACCCTCGCTTAAACAATGGGGAAAGGGAAGACAACACCCAAGCTTGTCTTTGGACCTCACACGAATGCATCCCCCTATAAAAGATAAATAAATAATTAAAAGCTTAAAACAGAAAACAAAGAATGATCTCATTGCAAAGACATCTACATGGAGAGTAAGGAGTTTGGTGAGACACAAACATTCAGACCACAAAGAGTTTTAAAGTGAGACTTAAAAACTAATCCAACTGAACACTGAGTAATTTGTCTACCTTTTCTAAGTGCTGGTTGGTCCTGTGTGCTCTCCAGCTTCGGCACAGACTACCTGAGGCCATTTCACTGTGAGGCTAGGAAAGAATGGCTGAATAGAACTCACACCCCCAGTGTGGGAGGGAAGAAGGGAAGGATGGACAGATACGCGGTACAGGCACAGCAGCAACACGCCACCCTGTGTAGCAGGCCAGGTACTTCAAGGCTGGCCAGTGTGACGTCATCATCCTTCAGGCAGAGGCTGACCTTGAACACATTTGGAAACTTTGCCCTGCTTTCCTCAGATGGTGCACCCTGCTTCTGATGGGCCTCCATACCTGCTGTTTCTCCTCTTCCTGCTGTCCTTCCTGGTTCTTCTCGATGCGTTTAAATATCCTGACTACAGAAGACTGCTTAATTACTATTTGAAGTCTTAATTAACAGTTGTTGTCCTTGAATGAAGACACTCTTATGCTAAAGCTTACTCTTCTCTGGCTGCCAAGTCCAGAAATGGCTGCTGCCTCTGGGGTCATTTCGTGTAGCTAGCAGTGGGCTTTCATTTTAAAAGACTCCAGGATTTCAATGTCCTGTAGCTACCAGATGGGCTCTTGGTTTTTTCAGTGGCTTTGCAAGGAATAGAAATTAGCTGGTGGGAGTCCCAATAAGTCTTGCTTATGCAAAGGAGACATTTCTAAATATTTGCATAAAAGTTTTGTGCCTACACATTGCTGGAGTTCCTGTCGAGATTCCCCCAAGAGAACAAACCCTTGCGTTGTTAGAAGGAACTCTTGTTTCATTTACATTGTTAGTCAAGGCTACCAGTGCGAGGAACATTCTCAAGAAATGTCTGCTTTTCAAGGACATGGTTCAATTCATTTTCGAAATGTATGTTATTAGTAAACCAAAGGCTTTGGGAGGTCTCTATTATGGAAATTTACATTGGCTTTGTGCTTTTTGTATCTATTACTTTGTTATTTTCTCAACCAGTGATTCATCCTATTTTATCTCGGTTTAGATGCCACTGAATATTTGATAAGACATTCAATCGTAGTCCATGTTTTATTCCTGCTGTTGATGAGATGACAGCTGTTGTGGTAACACTGGACATTCTGTTACAGGGAAGGGACCCCACTGAAACCAAGGCCACAACTTTACACCTAGATTTATGGCTGTTCCTGTCTGCACAGAACCATGTCAGAGGACACCGGGTTCTCTTCTTCTCAGGAAGAGGAGGAAGGGAAGTGTGTGGTGGGGAAATCGCATGGTGAACTGCAACTGTAGATGGTGGGCTGAGAACCTAAGCTTTACTCTAAAGTCGACATTACTTACACAGGCCACGACTCAGAGAGCCAGGATCTGAAGAAAACTGGGTGGGACCTCCATGACAGGAAGGCCAGCAGTGATAGCAGCCTCCCAGGAAGTACCAGAAAAGGTGAGGACACCGGCTCACTGTAGGCTGAGTGATGGGGCCAGGGAGACACAGCTCAGTGGGTGGAGCATGTGCTGAGGGGGGGGGGAGGGGGGAGTGGTACCTAAGAGCCATCCCTAGGACCTATGCGGTAGAAGGAGAGATGGGACTCCAGCCAGGTGTAGCATATGCCCTCTCCACAAATAAACGAAACAAGAATGTTTAAAGCTGACTGACAAAGTTGTTCCTCAGGGTATTAAAACCCTTGTCCCAAATGAGGTCACAACCATCTTGGGGGAGTGGGTTGAGCCGACCCACCTGCAGGCTAATCACTCAGACAAACTCAGGTAAAGGTATAATATCCGGGCCTGTGAGCTACAAAAAAGGAAGTATTAGTGAAAGGAAGAAAAGGTCAGTAGACTAAGAAGACTCTGTCTTCATGCATGTGAGAAGGGGAATCAGATCCCATTACTGTGTGAGCCATCATGTGGTTGCTGGGACTTGAACTCAGGACCTCTGGTAGAGCAGTGTTCTACAACCATTGAGCCATCTCTCCAGCCCCTAAATTTGTTTTCATATGTAATAGGCATGGTTCAAGTTCACAAGATCTGAAACCAACAGCACTGGCTGCAGTTCTAAATGCTCAGGATGAAGTGAAGGCTGTTGCTTCACTTTCTTTTGTCCTTAGTATCTTTATCTAACTGGGTCAAAGACATAAGGATGTTCAAATAGAGTTTTGATTAGCCCTACAGAAAATTATGGGCCAGGAGGTGATACATCCATTTCAATGAAACTTTGAGAAAATCCACCTTTTGCTGAAATCTTTACAAAAACAAACGAGTGTGGCTGTCTGGCTTTAAAATTAGGGCTGCGGGGACATCTCAATGGGTTTGGATGCTTGCAAAGCAACGATGATGGGTTCCAGCATTCATGTAAGAACTAGGGCATGGCCACAGGAACCTGTAACCCCAGCACTGTGTGTGGGATGTTGGGGGAAGATTGGGGAAAAGAGACTTACAAACAGCCAGTCTAGCTCCAGGCTCACTGAAAGACCATTTCGAAAGAATAAGGTGAAGAAGCTAACAGCCACTGCCCTGCCTCCGACCCAGCCTGGCTGCTACACTTGAATGCACACCTGCACATACATGCATGTGTCCATCCCTCACACTTAACCCAAAAATGTGTAAATAACACTAAATAAATCTTACAGATAGAGGGGAACCAGTATCTATTATGAGAGAAACCTTTTGACAAAGATGGAACATTGACTAGGACAGAATGACGCCTACGACTAAAGACAAATAGTTAGGGAGAAGCCGTAAGGTCAGCATATGAGAAGTGTCTGCATGCAATTCAGTATAAGAAGTTACCTTTGAAATCACAATCCTTCTGATCTCCTTCTGACATGAGGTCACATAAATTCCTTCTCTCTCTCTCTCTCTCTCTCTCTCTCTCTCTCTCTCTCTCCCCCCCCATGTGTGTGTGTGTGTGTGTGTATGTGTGTGAGTGTGTGTGTTCCAATGCCTTACCTGTGTAGTCAATCCTCCTGCCTTAACCCCCTGTGCAGGCTATGTTTTCATTGAATTATTTTAATTGTGTTTATCTATTTATTGGGGAGGGAGTAGTTACTCCCTCATATGGAGGTCAGAGGGCAACCTGCAGAAGTCATGTTCTCTCCTTCAACTACCTGGGTCCTGGGGGTCAAACTTTACCTGCTGAGCCACCTTGTAGGTCCCAAGGTTAGTTTTTAAAGACCAAGGCCAATAAAAGTGGGGCTGAATATGTAGCTCAGTTGTAGAATGCAAGGTCTGGGTTTGACCCCCACTCACAAGAGGCTTGACTTAAACGCTGGGATCAAGCCTTTTGGTCATGCAAAGACCAAGAGAAGTGGAGAGATAACCCACCTCTACTATGAAGTATCCATCGGCATGAAGGCTGCACAAGGATTCTGGAAGAGTGCAAGGCTCAGGCCCTGTGATCTACTGTTGTTACATATATAAAGTGGCTGAACTCAGTCCACAAGTCTACAGCCCAACTTCAGTCCTGCCGCACTCACTGTGTGAGCATATCATGCCATGTAATGCCATTTCTGATACTATCAGGTAGTCTGATATTATTAAAGTAGATGACCTCTAGTCTAACTACCAAGTTTAAAAATTATGAAATTTAAAACTGTAAGATTCAATTTAAGTCTTCTTAATGCAAAACAAAGAGCCAAGGGGGGGGGGGTCAGCCTTCATATTTATTAACTTCCAACAATAAAACACAAAGGCCAGTGTTGATAGACTCTAATGTCCTTTAATTCAATCCAGACTTAAAAAGTAGTTATGATCTCACTCTACAGATGAGAACGTTTATATAATTTGAATGTTCAGAGTCTTAGAGCCAGTGACCGAGGAGGAAGCCAGGGTTTGACTTTACTCTGGCTTAAAGCACTTTACCAGTGTGCTTCACCACCTCACAGGAAGTCCACGCCTAGCTGTGTGTGCACACCTGCACACAGAGACCATCTTATAAAAGTACAGATTAACTGCCAAGCAACCAGGAGAATCTGTTGTCTTTCAGTGAACATCTTATAGGCTAGAAGACTTAAATCTGAGGTAACAATCAATGGAAGAAAGACGGAAAGTGGAAGAAAGACTGTCTTGAAGGGTATAAAGGGACAAACTGGACATACAGTAACTAGTCAGCAGTGCACTTGCCTGGCCTGCACAAGGTCCTGGGCTTAGTTCTCAGCACCGCAAAGACTGAGCGTGGTGGGACGTGGAAGGTAGGGGGTTGAGGATCAGAGTCCAAGGTTAGCCTTGGCTACAGAGCAAGTTCAATGCCAAGTCAAGCCAAGGCTAAATGCAAAAAAGATTGATTGCACTTTGTTTTAAGAAATTCTACATGGAATATATATATATATTATTTAAAGATTTATTTTATTTATTATATGTAAGTACACTGTAGCTGTCTTCAGACACTCCAGAAGAGGGCGCCAGATCTCGTTACGGATGGTTGTGAGCCACCATGTGGATGCTGGGATTTGAATTTATCACCTTCGGAAGAGCAGTTGGGTGCTCTTACCCGCTGAGCCATCTCACCAGCCCCATGGAATATATTTTAAACCTTTGTTGGTTTAAGAAAACAAAATTATGACGACGCCTATTGTTCACTGAGGCAAGCGTCTGCAGCCACTGCCCATATGGCAGGCAGGCAGGCAGGCAGGCAGGCAGGCAGGCAGGCAGGCAGGCAGGCAGGCAGGCAGGCAAGGGATGCATCTTCCTGTAGGAGAGGGAGGGCAGCAGGAGGGATCTGGTTTGCCTGTAAACACTTTAAAGCTCCTTTCTGCTCTGTTTTCCTAATGTATTCATGCCATCCAAATCCATTTCAGAGTGAAACCTACAGTCTGGGAGAATTTTAAAGCCAGTATTAACAACTCCAGGAACGCAGCCTTTGTTTCTAAGTTGCAATATGGCTGCTGTTGCTTCTTTTAATGGAATCATAACATCATGTGAGGCTGAAACAACCCGAAACCTCCTTAAGCTCTAAAGAAATGAGGAGTTTTATCACGAGCATGCAAAGTTTATCTCTAGGCTTCTTACAAAGAGAAAAACACACACACATGAGGTGCAGCATTGGAGGGAAACGAGCCTTCCCACTTCTGAACTCCTTTCATCGTTTCTGTCTCATCTTTAAGCTTGGACTCTGCCTGTATCTGCACACACGTGCCAACAATCCCAAGTCGAAAGACTTTCAAGCCCGGAATAAAGTTAATTTTAAAGCTCTGAGTCTTCAAGCTTAAACTTGATTAAAGATTTGATTAGTAAATCCTGCAGGTTAGAGGTCCATCAGCTACATGCGGAAGGTGTGGGATCATGGGAGAGCCTGGACCAAGGTGCGTGTGTGCTTCTCTGCTGGGGCTGGGGAAGAGTTCTCAGAGAAACAGAAAAAGCACTAGCTGCAAGCAGCCTTCCTCCATCACTGCATGGGGTCAGCTTTTGTGACAGTATCACCACATTGCTCAAACCCACCTAAACAACTCACACAGTCATTCCCAGAGTGACTTCTAAGACCTGAGTCCAGAAAGCATCCGACAATGTTTAGCGTCTTATCTTTTTCTCCAAGGGTGTGTGTGTGTGTGTGTGTGTGTGTGTGTGTGTGTGTACTGAGTGGAGGGGAGGGCTTATTTCCAAAAGAATGCAATCAGTTTCCTACGATGTGGCCTGATTATACAAAAATCAGAATAAATGCAGAAAACCAAATCTCGAACTTTTTTTCAAGTATCCTAAGAAAACATCTTATCACCAAGTCAGAAAGCACACAGTTCCTTACAACCCCAGGCACTTCGGGTCCAGAGAAGCAAGCACATCAGCCATACAGCCACCCCAGGCTCTTTTTATTATGTAGAATCTTATCATGATCAGGCACCTGTCTCAAAAAAATGACAGGACTCTTCAGGACCACAATCAATATTAACTGTGCGCCTATTTATGACAAAAACAGACAAACAGCAAAATATCAACATTTTCTGGGTTATAGAGACGCAGATTCCCACCTTGAGAAGCAGTAATGACATCAAAACTCATGTAAGTGGGCCTAGTAGGCTTCTCCCAAGGTCCAAAGAGACGATGATGGCCAATTTTATGTATCAGTGTGGCTGGCTACAGTCTTCAGTGTACAAACACAAATTTACATGTTCCTCTGAAAGCATTCTATAGATAGGTTAAACGCTGTTAATACTGGGAGGTTAGCTGTAAATAAGTCCAGATGGGCCTGGTTCAGTCAACTGGACTGCCTCAAAGGGAGAGCAAGGCTTCTGGGGTGGAGAACTCCACTCAGGGGCAGCACCCTTGTAGCTGCGTCAGTCTGTATGGGAGAGTGCCAACTTGCTTCCCTCAAGGCCTGCCATTTGGCTCTTTACTTGCTTAGTCAGCTCCTACAATACTCTGAGAGAGTCTCTGCAGTCTCTTCTCTCTTTTTGTAAAAGCTCTATTATGTTATTAATTCTGTACATGAGTGTGTAATGCATGTGCATATGCGCACTCCAATGCTGGTGCTCTTAGAGGCCAGAGGCATTGATTCTGGACTCATAGGTGCTTGTGAATCACCCAAGGTGGGTACCGGGAATTGAACTCTGGTCTTCTGCAAGAGCAGTATTCACTCGGAACTGATAAGTCATCTCTTTAGCTTCCCAATATAGCTATTAACACAGATACATATACTACGGGGCCTATTTGGTTGACAAATATGGCACCTAGAGAAGTACCACAAACTTAAGAGGTAGACACTACACTTAGCCCTGTTTGCAGCAGAACCTGAAGTAAAGAAAGACCAAACTTGCCCAGGAAACCCAGCTCCTAAACGATGTGGCCAGGATTTGAATTCAGGCAGCCTGAACAGTGGCTCCATTCTACCGTCCCTTGGAGAACGGTTCTACCATTAGGGGGCGCTACACAGCTGCAACGGGACTTTAAAAGCTCATTTCAGAACATCCTAAGTTTCTTCAACTTGAACACACATGGGTCCTATTTCAGACACAGGCCGGAAAGTATTGATTAGGAGTCTGAATTTAAAATTTACAGGAACGGAAAACAGAGGTGGGTGTGAGCGTTCTTGTAAAAAAAATGTGAGTTATACTGAGGTAGAATGTGTGTGTTTGGGAGATGAGAGATGAGAAAGACTGAATCCATAGCCTTACAAAATGATATGTAAGTGCTCAGCCACTGAGCTATACCCTCACAAAATCCAATATTCTTGTTATTTTCTTCTGCTACACCCATAAATAATGCACAGCAAAGGAACAGCTTTTTCTTTTCTTTTCTTTTCTTTTCAGTGAGAACACAAACTTTTGGCAAACCCGCTGGGCAACACAGATTCTCTTTTACTGTAATAGGTCATATCCAGTAAATCTATTGTAAATTGAAATGATCATAAGATGAAATTCTTTTTAAGCTGGGTGTGGTGGCACACGCCTTTAATCCCAGCACTCGGGAAGCAGAGGCAGGCAGATTTCTGAGTTCGAGGCCAGCCTGGTCTACAGAGTGAGTTCCAGGACAGCCAGGGCTATACAGAGACACCGTCAAGACACTTGTCTTGACACACCCCCACCCCCGCCAACCCCACCTTCCCCAAAAAAGAAATTCTTTTTAAACCATCTAAGCGGGCTGAAGGGAAAACACTTGGAGTAAAAGTGTGCAGATCAAATCCCCAGAGCCCATTGAAAGATGGTGTGATAGTGAACATCTGCAATCCCAGGCTCATATGTGAAGGTGGGAGGCAGAGACAGGAGAGTCCCCAGGAGCTCCTGGCTGTCTTCTGATCTCTACATGCTCACACACTTGCACACAAATGTAAATGCATAAGTGTGTGTGTGAGTGTGTGCACACAAACACCCTCCTCTTCTAACCTGTTGAATACCACTGCTTAGCCTTATTTGAAAAGTTTGTCAATTCATTATAACAAAGATAGTTTGTACACATGGAGTCCTAAACTGCTCATTTGTACTTTTTGCTCTGTTAATTTCACTATGAGGAATTTATCATAAGAGATTATCAGAGGTAGACAACAAAATGCAAATACAAGACTGTTGGGAGGTAGAGAGATGGCTCAGCGGTTAAGAGCACTGACCGTTCTTCCAGAGGTCCTGAGTTCAATTCCCAGCAACCACATGGTGGTTCACAAACATCTGTAATAGGATCTGATGCCCTCTTCCAGTGTGTCTGAAGACAGCCACAGTGTATTCATATACATAAAATAAATAAGTAAATCTAAAAAAGAACTTACAAGCCTGTTCACAGCACTGTTTATTAACAGTAAGAAACTCACGAGGCAGAGGCAGGAGCACTGAGTTTGAGGCTGCGCAGTGAGACCCCCTATGGAAGGAAGAAAGGACGATGAGGGAGAGAGTGGGAGTAGCTGAATGGCCGCTAACAGGAGGAGGGCTAACCCTGGGTAAACTACACCTGCAAGATGCAACACTACCGAGGAGTATGCTATGGGGAAATGCTTACGGGTTACTGCTTTGTGAAGAACCATGTTAATCGATATACAGCGAGCATTCACAGCAAATGCTAAGCCATCAGTATACTACTAACATTAGCTACTAATGAACTATTACTGATAATCCTTATTCTTGATTTTTTTGTAGGCTTTCTACAGCATTTTTTATTTTTATAAAAAATTTTAACCATAATTTTTAAGAATATGTATTTCAAGTGGGAAAAATTCATGAACTAATGAAATAAAAGCAAGTTTTAAAATAGCATACTTATGAACCTCTTTCCATATTAAACTCATAATCTATTTGAAAAGATAGAATCATAAAAATTACATTAAAATGTAATAATGATTAACTATGGATAGGTATGATTAGATGATTTTGCTTCCTTTTATATACTTGTCTTTTTAAAAATCTACATCATGAACATATTCTGCCTCATAATTAGAATAAACACATGTAATTCCACCTTTTTTTTTTTTAAGAGCCAAGGTGTTAAAGATGGAGCCTCAGCTGGAAATGGTGAGGGTGCAGTCTCTGAGAGCTTCCTCATCTAGATCTTCTCTTCAGGATCCAGTGGGTGATGGCTGCTGGTTTGCTTGCCTATCCCAGCACCTGCAGCACAGTACCTTGCAAGTGCCAAGGACAGTTTTATCCTGAGGAAAGGCGTGTAGCTGAAGGAATGTTTGTTCTTTAGGCATGCTACTCTGAAGGTTATGAGGCAGCTGGTACTTTCCCTCTATTCTTAATTGCCAAAAAGAAGGTACTAATTCCCATCCCTCCTGTTCCAAAGGAGGGAGGGAGACAAGACAAGCCTTCTCAGACACTCACCTTACTTTCAATGCAGTCACAAGGATGTGCACCGGGATGATCTCTGCAAGGCTACCACAAGAGGTAGAACAGAAGAGACAAATTGTCATTGGGGCTGAAGTTAAAGTTCTGGTGTGTTAAGTACAGAATTCTCTAAGCAACAAGAGAGTCCAGTGCTGGGTCCAATGAACTCCAGGCCTGGGTCCAGTGAGCTCTAGTCTGGTCCAGTGAGCTCCAGTCCTGGGTCCAGTGAGCTCCAGACTGCATCCAGTGAGCTCCAGTGAGCTCTAGTCTGGGTCCAGTGAGCTCCAGTCCTGGGTCTAGTAAGCTCCAGTCTAGTCCAGNTTTAACCAACTGTCTAGACTGAGATTCTCTAGGAATTAGTTTACTTTTGTAGTTTCTCGTCCCAACCAACATACTTGAAAAAGGTGGTCTGTACTAGGCCAGTAAGGGGTACATTTAAATAAAATTTAAAGCCCCATTTTACAGGGATATTTATTAGTAGGACAGACTGAGCCACAAGGCTGTACACCAAGCTTACTCAACCAAAGTCTCTGCGATATTGGCTTGGCAGCGTTGTAAATAACTGCTTCTAAATTATAGTACAGAAAGGTAAAGAACGAATATAAAATACGACCCAAGGGAAAGAGAGGAAAGAATTAAAGGGTCAGGAGTTCCATGTGTTCCCTGGACTGCTGAAAAATGGTGGCCATACAAGCCTGTCTTGAGAGAACATAAATACCAGCCAGCTGTTTCAAAGCTAGCTGCCTGCTGCTTAATTTGCAACTTCAGAAAAGCTCCCAGGTAAGTTCGATGGCAGCAGCAGGTCAGCTGATAAAACGGTTCAGCTATCCAACAGACACAATATAAACGTTCATTCCCATCGCACCGCAGGGAAATGCGAAAGTCCCATTTCTTAAAACCACGGTAAAACAGCACAATTCATATTATCTCATCTCCCTCTGCAATAAGGGTTCTTTCTCTCACAAAACCCCACATGCACTTCAATTTTTCACCTTGTCTCAAACTTTGTAGATCTTAGAGCAAAAGTAATGTTTCCGTTATAGCTCACAAAGCATAATGCCAAGAAGTAATTACACATAAGCTATAGTTTATAGAGGTACAGAAATCAAAACATATGGGGAGGGAAATGCTACAGAGCTACAGTAGTTAAATGGAGCCCAGAAGAGCACAATGATTTAACAGACATAGTTAGGAGGAGAAAAGCAAAAAGCCAGGTAAATCTTTTGTTCAGACAATTCTATTTAAAACCATAATGAGGTGGGGTGATGGGCCAAAGAGAAACCTTAACTTCAGTAATGGGTACCAATGCCTAGGACCAATCAACAACAGGTATCAATGCCAAGAACCATGATGGATGGCATGTGCCAGTGTGGAGAACCCTCAATGACAGGCACCAACGCAGAAGACTGTCAACGCCAAGTGCCAATGGGGAGAACCATGATCAACCATGGGTCCTACTAATGCAGAGAACTAGGAGCCTTCGAAAGCCTTAACCGTGAGGTGCTTGCTGTGATGTTAACACCAACAGCTCTTAATTCTGTGTCCACTGAACGCTGTGCTGTAAATATTTTCTGAGTTGTACTGGAGTCCTTCCTAGGCACCATACCACCAATGGAGGTACATGAAAGTTCAGAGGTAGGAACATAGGCCATGTAAAAATTTAATATTTAAAATGATTACGAGAGTAGAAATGAGAAAATAGAGAGTCTCTTTGGGAAGACACAATAAAGGTTTTCACAGACAGATCTACAGACACGATGTTCACAATAGGACAATTTCTAACTGTAATGTCCTGGAGACAATCTGAACATGACTCAAACGGAACTGGTTGAATCCATGATATAAAGCTATGCTGAACAATTTTATACAGTATTTTAAAAAGGAGAAATACATGTTACTCTGTAACCCTGTTTCTTTTTTATTTATTTTATTATTTTATACATTAATTATCTTATTTTGCCTGCATGGTTGTCCCCGACTTCCACACCATGACCTGTAATTAAAGGGTCAGGAGTTCCATGTGTTCCCTGGACTGCTGAAAAATGGTGGCCATACAAGCCTGTCTTGAGAGAACATAAATACCAGCCAGCTGTTTCAAAGCTAGCTGCCTGCTGCTTAATTTGCAACTTCAGAAAAGCTCCCAGGTAAGTTCGATGGCAGCAGCACCCTGTAAATGCCCATGGAGTGTTCAAAGTCAGCTCAAACACACACACACTCTCCACCCCACTACCCCCATTCTCGCTGCAGTGGTCAATACACCCAGGCTATGGTCCTGAACGAGCTGTCCTCACTGTGCCACATTACACTCTCTTTCAAGTTTCCCCGGCACCCTCAGTCTTTGAACTAGCTGTGTCATCCCAACAGAAGTGAAGTTCTCTCTTCTTACCCTACCCCAGTTGAACCCAGACCTCTACTGCATGCCAGGAAGAACTCGGCACTGAGCTGAGCTACACCCAAACTAGCATGATTTTGGGCTAGGAAGGCAAATGATTTCCTTCTTTTTCTTTCTTTCTTTCTTTCTTTCTTTCTTTCTTTCTTTCTTTCTTTCTTCCTTTCTTCCTTTCTTCCTTTCTTCCTTTCCTCCCTTACTTCCTCTCTTCCTCCTTCCTTCCTTTCTGAAGGAATGAAGGGTTTCTTTGTTTGGCCCTGGATGTCCTGGAACTTGCTCTGTAGACCAGGCTGGCCTCAAACTCACAGAGATCTTTCTGCCTCTGCCTCCCAACTGCTGGGATTAAAGGCATGCGCCACCACCACCTGGTTTAAATAATCTTCTCTTAATTACTTAAGTTTCATCTTTTGTGAATTCTTTGACCCAAAGAAAAGACAAAAGAGTTTTTTTTTTCTTCTGAAATGCAGTTTTTAATTTATCTTGGGCCCTAACCTTTGTCACTTATGTGTATTACGTGGGCACACTTCCCTTCTGACACATTTCTGACCTCATCAAATACCTAAATTTAAATTTTACATCCAGTCCAGTTTACTAATCTTTTTATGTCTTGTACTTGTTGAGTTTAACAAACTCACTGTGAGGGTTGGAGAGAGAGCTCAGAGATTAAGAGTACTGACTGTCCTCCCAGACACAGGTTCAATTCTCATCATTTATATAGCAGCTCACAACCACCTGTAACTCTAGTTCCAGGGGACCTAACACTTCCTCTAGCTAGGCACATAAAAACAAATGAAATGGAAACTTAGGGGTTCTTTGGAAAGTCAGTTGTGTTGGACAGTGTTTTGCTGGGGCAAACATGTGAAGGAACATTTCGCTGAAGCAGACACAAGTGAGATGTCCCACTAAAGCAGACTTGAGAGGCAGCGCATGATGGATTCTTCCATCAGGACACACGTGTATTGGTTCGCCTTACATGAGTTGTTGAGCTCCGTTTGTGGTGACTCCATAGAGGAAAACACACCAAAAAACCTCAGGTGGTGTGCTGGCAGCTTCTTGTCACTTCCTTGGACTTGGGCCAATTGGCAGAGTGACGTCAGCTGATGTACACTCACGTGGAGTTTTGCTAAGACAGACTCAAGTGGTGAGGCAAGACATGCGAGGTTGGAAGGAATAAAAATAGGACTCAGTTGACCGGGAGAGGGGCTTGCTTGTAGAGCTAGCTTTGAGACCAAATGCTTCTTGGTCTCAAGTCTTCAGTGATCTTCACTTTGTTGACAGAGGCACAACTGAGAACTTCTCCTGGTGTCGTTGGTGGTCCTAATCCCTCCTGCTGACTTGTGGGGATTCTGCTGAGGCCTGGGTGTCCTCCCACCACCACTGCTATCCCTACACTACTGAAGTGGACTGCTGATATATGTGTGAAATGTCTGTCAGTAGTTGTTGCTACTGACCTTTGAACTAAACTGCTGATTTCCTGACAACACAGATGGGATTTGCTCTAAAGAACCATTTCTAAACAGGTCCGCTTCCCCTATGTCCTAATAACCTTTCTTTTCTACCTTCTCTGGATGGTGGTAGCCTAGAAGTGAGGTTAAAAGATTTAAGAACCATCATTAAAGGTGATTGAAAAATGTAAGCTACACATATATGCAGACAAAACACCCATATACATACATACATACATACATACATACATACATACATACATACATACAATCACTGTGGACTCTCAAGTCGCAAAGACTTACATATTTCTTCAAGCATTCCATTTTGAGTTCTCTACTTTGATAAGTTCGGAGCTAATCTCAAAGGGGTGCTCGTGGATGTTTGATACCTGTATAATCAATGTTTCTAGCACCATTTGTTGACAGCTCATTCTTTTACTGATCTGTAATGCCACCTCTGTTACATCCCACAGATACTGAATATAATTACCTGTCTGTGCGCTCTTCTCACTCTGTCTGGTGACCTAACTGTTGACAAAACACTGTCTTAATCACTTACAGCCATCTGCCTCCCCTTCCTGACTTTCAAACTTCCCTTGGCCACTTTTTCTCATTATGCATTATAGAATCACTTCATGTTTCCTTTTCTTGAGTGTTTTTTTTTTAAAACAAAATATCATTGAATTTCCTGAATGGGCCTCAAAAGAGATTATGACAGGTAATTTTAACGAGGCTTTAGGAATATCAAGATTCACGTGATAGTTTTTGAAACGTAGATTTAAAGGTTTTGTTTTGCTGCCTCTTTCTTTGCTGCTATAAATTATTTTCTAGGAGAAGATAAAATATTTGAGATGAATTATCTAGTTATTCAGTCCCCATAAGTCACTGAAATCTGTAATTTAAGGCTCATGGGGTGGTACAAAGAGCTTCTAATCTTCTATTCACGGCAATGATTGCCACAGGACCCAGCGTTCTATATTATCATCACTTCCTACTTCTATCTAATTAGTTTCTATAACACTATTTCCTAGTGCCTTTTTTTCTAGATGTTATTAATAGCCATGTCTTGGGGGAGAAAGTTATAAATTCAAATAAAAATTTAATCTGATGTCTACTAGAGCTCTCAGAGTTTTATAAAGAACTTTACATATTTAAAAATGCTTGCACTAGTATTTGTGAATGCATTTCTACGTTGGGAGAACCATGCTCTACTCGGACTAAGAGAACAATAGAGCTGACTAAATTTTTGCTCAAAGATTGTGGTGATTTGAATAGGTTTGGCCCCACAGACTCATGTGTTTGGATGCTTGCCCCATGGAGAAGTGGCACCATTAGGAGGTGTGGCCTTGTTGGAGTAGGTGTGGCCTTGTTGGAGGAAGTGTGTAGCTGTGGAGGGGTCTTGGGAGTCTTTGAGGTCTCCTGGTGCTCAAGCCCCACCCTGTGTAGAGAGCCTCCTTCTGGCTGCCTTTGGAAGACAGTCTGCTCCTGGCTGCCTTTGGATCAAGATATAGAACTCTCAGCTCCTCCAGTACCACGTCTACCTGCATACTGCCATGATGATAATGAACTAAACCTCTGAAACAGGAAGCCAGCCCCAATTGAATGACCTTTATAAGAGTTCCCTTGGTCACAGTGTCTCTTCACAGCAATAAAATCCTAAGACTCAAGCTCTTAAAAAAGACTTATATAAATTCTCATTTCTGGGTATGTGTGTTTCTATGTGTGGGTATGTGCCTACAGAGGTCAGAAGAGGGCGCCAGACTCCCCAGAGCTGGAGTTACAGGCAGTTGTGAAGGGCCCAGTGTACACAGTACTGGGAACCAAACACACAACCTCTGAAAAAGCCAGAAGGGCTCTTGAATGCTGAGCCACCTCTCCAGTCCCCAAATCGAGCCCCTTTCAAACTGTGTTGGAAAGACTCTGTCTAGTGTTTAAGACAGGTAAGAATCTCACAATGTAAATGAGGAATCAAAGCTAGGATTAACAGGGCGTACTGAAATTGGGTCGGGCGCGTCAGCCATTGCATCAGACTCTCTCCCTCTCTCCACCCCACAAAGTGCTGCTAAAAACCCAGATGGCCCACCAGCCTCTTCAGCTGGCTCTGATGTTAAAAACAATTCAAACTGCACTGAAGTTTGCAAGAATAAAACCTGGGATTTATCACTTTGGCATAAAAAAGAGTTCTGCCCAAGGAGAACACTTTTAATTCTTCTCCAGCTCCTGCCTGGAGCTGCAGGATCTTAATTTAAAGAAATAAACAAAAGTAATTATGAGGCTGGTAACCCTTCACAGGATGTCCCGTGTTTCTCCCAATGACATGGCTGGCTGGGCAACAATCTATCTAAAATAAGTCAAGCCTATTTCATCAAGGCTTGCTTCTGAAGCCTCACTCAGTGGTGCCTTACCATTTTGCTCTCCTGATATGGCTCCTGTCCTGTCTCATTCTCACACAGTTGGAAGAGTAACTCCTGGGAGAGGGTAAAGCCCAGGATTGACATCCTTCCCATCTATACTTCCTGGGCATCATCTGGTGTTAGAGCCATCCTTACAGGAGTTTAAGGATTAGGATCAACAGCCATGATAATGGAAATGGGAACCTATCTGATATGTAAAGGTCTTATACATCAAACATACAAAATTGGCATAAGCAGGCCTCTAAACAGACCATCAGGAATGAGTCTGTTAACTCTCTTCCTCCCTCCAAGTGGGTACAAGTTTCAGTTCCTATCCTGTCTAAAGAGGTCATTCTTAGGCTACCCTCCTTGAAACATACCTATGTAGAAGAACCAGAAAGTGAGAATATACGTCTTCTTCCATGGATATAGAAGTATGAATTGCCAGTGGGGAATGTAACAGAAGTAGACATTTACTTAACACTTAGGGGCTAATGAGAAATAAGAAAGTCACCCAATTTTCTTCCACCAGAAGGAAAATGGCAGAGTACACAGAAGGGAAGAGAAAAGGAGCCTCTACATTCCCCCACCCCCGACCTGCTCCTATGCTCAGAGCACCTCTGACAGTTAGTTTATAATGCCAGCCTAGAATCAACTGGTGTGGAGGTCTGAATGAAAATGTCCTCCCTCTATAGTCTCAGGCATCAGAGCACTTGGTTCCCAGTTGGTGGCAAGTTTGAGCAAGATTTAGGTGGTGCAGCCTTGCTGGAGGACATGTCACTGGAGGTGGGCTTTGAGATACAAAGCCTTATGCTATCTCCAGGTCACTCCGCTTTGTGTCTGTTTCAGGATGTAAGCTCATAATTTCTGTCCTGCCACCATGCCTGTCACCGTCTGCCATGCTGACCCTGCCATTACGGACCCTAACTATCTAGAACTTTAAGCAACAGAAGATTAGCTAATACACTTGGGAAGACAGCCTCAACTGAGGAATCAGGTTGTCTTGATTGTTGATTGATGTACAAGTATTTAGAGAACTGTCCTGATTGTTAAGTGATGTAGGGAGACCCAGCCCATTTGGGAGGCACCATTCCCTAGGCAGGGAGACCTGAACTACATAGGACAGGAGCAAGCTGGATGAGGGAGCATCATCAGGTGATGTGGGTGCAACTGTTTCTCTCTGTCTTCTACTGTGGCTGTGATGTGACTAGCTGCTCCGATTTCCCGGACAAAATGGGCTGTAATCTGTAGCTATAAACCAAATCTGCCCTTTCTTCCTTAATTCACTTTGTGTCAGGATATTCATCACAACAACAGGAACGGACCAGAACGCTCACCATCCTTTCCCCTCAGCATTCTAAAGAGAGACATCTGTGACAGCCTGACCCTCATCTAGACCCTATTCACTTGTCTTAGCAGGCAGCACCAGAGGCTGGGACTGAACCTGACCATCAGAGAAAAGGATGGAAGAAGGCTCTGCTCTACACACTGGGTTTTGTTTGCTTGTTTGTTTGCTTGCTTGCTTTTTTTTCTTTACTGTGAAAAGGGAACAAAGAAATCCAGCCTGCAAATCTTGAATCTTCCTGGAGAAGGAAGGACCGAGATGAGTCTACCTGGCCCCTGTTTTACTCTCACCCTCGGTGGGCAGCTCAAGGCTACAATCACACTCTGGCATCCACTCTGGGCTGACCTAATTTCTGCTCTAGCAGAGGAAGAGTGATCCTGTGGAACCCATCTGGCCAATGGCAGAACTGTCCTGAAGGAAGTGGTTGAAGGTGTAAGCCAAAGCTCGATCACTCGTTCAAAGCTTTGTCCATCAAAACCCCAGAGAAAGAAGGGTCCAGTGTGATGGAGATAATTCTGACCATCAAGAACTTAAAGCCAGAGTTGGCTCCATGTGCAGATGGTAGCACAGTGGACGGGCAAAACACTCCACTTCAAGTAGCAACGCATAGAAACGGTTGACACCTGAGCACCAGCATCTTAAAGTCCAGTTAAAGAAGCTGATGTGAACTAGGGGTAATGAGAGGCTGAGGCGGGAGAATCTCCAATTGAAGGTCAGCCTGGACTTACATAGTGAGGTTTAAAAGGCTATTTAAAAATAAATAAATAAGAAAGCCTGTCTCAAGAAAGCAAGAAAGAGATCGAGTGTGCCTAAAACACAGCTGTGTGTGGGTCCCAGCGAATAAACAAAGCCAAGGGCCAAGCTTTTCCAGCCTGCTCTGTGATCTCCTCCAAAGCAGCCCCTCCATCCGTCACTCAGTGGGGTCAGGGGCTCCGAACATTTGGTCCTGGCCACTCAGATACCATATTTTTGCAGATGATTCTGCCATCTTTACCTTCTGCCATCTCACTTCCTTTGAATCCAACTCCATTTCAGTAGCCAGAACAGAGATCTCCCAAACCTATTTATGAGCTACTAAGTAAGCCAGGGGCTGAAGCCACTCTAAGACTAACTTCATTACAAAGGAGTCTTTTTCTCTTTTCTCCCCGGTGCCAGCTAGGTTAGCTTCCCGTCACAGTATTTGCTCACAGAGCAGCCCGTCTTTGATCAGCTCTGACAGGAAATTCTTCCTCATATTGTGTAGAGAGATCCATCCCCCTTAAAGTTCTGTCCACTGAGTCACATTCATTTTCAGGGACTTCTGTGCACAGTCGGGCAGTTCTTTCCAATGCTACTTTCTACTCTGACATGTTCAAGTCAGGGTTTGGAGACAGAGAGCGCAGTAGGTAAAGGGCTTGCGTAGAACCCAAGGTCAACGTCCAGGTATCCAAAAGTCAGGTGTGTGAGTAAGCCCAGGGCTGGAGATGCAGAGCCAGGTGAGTCTGGTCAGCCAGCCTAGGCTAAGGGGTGAGCGGCAGGGACCCTGAAGGACTGTCTTAAAGAGAAATCATGCACCATGGAACAACACCCAAGGCTGACATCCATTCAGATGCTCACAGATGCCCTCGCCTAAAGACACACATGACAAATGTTTCAAGTCTATAAAAAGACTGAAGAAACAATACAATTCACACATACATATGCCTTCCTTCTATGCTCAAATCACTAATGTTCTCCTGCGACACACCTGCTTCTTCATCTGCCCTTGTTTTTCTCCCATGAATTATACGAGACTAGACTATAAACATAAAACACTCCACCCCTGACAATTTGGCATCTGTCTACTGAGAATGACTTTCTTATTCTCTATCCAAATGAGCAATGTTTACAAATAAAATCCATATTTAAGCCTTTTAGTTGCCACTTCTCCAATTTCTTTCTTTTTTTTTTTAAGTAATAGAGTTGTTTTAAATTTCTTCTTTTATTTATTTGGGTGTTGTATGTGTGTGGGGGATATTTTTAATCTTAGATTTTAAATATCAAATGCACAGACCACATTTATTTGCTAATGTCTCTTTTAATTGTAAGTATGAGCTCTTGCATATGCAAGATAAACATTCCACATTGCCAGCCTTTGGATTTTCTGAGACAGAGTCTCACTATGCAGCACAAGCTGGTCTGAACTCAGAATCCTCTTGTATCTTCTTCCAGAGAGCTGGATTACAGGTGTCCACCACATCTCTCTCTCTTTGTTAATGTAAAACTTTCCCCTAGTCTCTTTGTGCCCTTTTTTAAAAAAAAAAAATTTACTTATTTATTTTACTTTTTTTGTATGAGCACACTGTAGCTGTCTTCAGACACACCAGAAGAGGGCACCAGATTCCATTACAGATGGTTGTGAGCCACCATGTGGTTGCTGTTAATTGAACTCAGGACCTCTGGAAGAACAGTCAGTGCTCTTAACCACCGATCCATCTCTCCAGCCCCTCTTTGTGCTTTTCAAGACACTATCCTTCTGAACCCACTCTCTGTTAGAACTACCATCTAAGCTCTATGTGTGCTGCTGCTCTGTCTTCTGGACTCACAATGCTCGTCTCTTATCAACCGTGATAGATAGACAAGGTGACTGCTTGATGAAAGCAGTGACTTCCCCTTATGCAACTAAGAACCCTTTACGGGGTGATCTTTTAAGGCCACACAAGTCTCTGTTCCCCAACAACTCTGCAGAAGAGTTAACCGCCACTGATGGTCCTCCCACTGATGGTCCTCCCACTGATGGTCCTCCCACTGATGGTCCTCCCACTGATGGTCCTCCCACTGATGGTCCTCACCTCAGTCAGCCACTGCACTCAACACCGCACAGCCATGTTTCCTTCCCACTACCATCCTTTCTATGTGGATTTGAAGAATTCCAATATGTTTTATATATCCAGCTAGGCAATGTGGTATGGGCTTTAATCTCAGCACTCAAGAGACAGAGGCAGGAGGATCTCTGTGAGTTTCAAACCAGCCAGGGTTACAAAGTGAAATCCTGTTTCAAATATAATCATACAAATAAAATAGATTTAAAATCCATTATCCTATGTTTTTTAAAGACTCAAATCATAACCTGGCTGTCAATCCCTAGGGTCCTCCTGCCCCCCCCTTCACAGAGCTGGGATTATAAGTCCCTATGGCCATGCCTGTTATTGTTTGTTTGTTTTTTGTTTTTGTTTGTTTTTTAAAGACAGGTGCTGAAGATCCACCTCAGGTCCTTACTCCTGCAGCAAGCACTTTGATGTGACATAGGTTTTTTTGTTTGTTTGTTTGTTTTTGTTTTTTTTCTAGAGACAGGGTTTCCCTGTATAGCCCTGGCTGTCCTGGAACTCACTTTGTAGACCAGGCTGGCCTCGACCTCAGAAATCCGCCTGCCTCTGCCTCCCGAGTGCTGGGATTAAAGGCGTGAGCCACCACGCCCGGCTCGGCTGTGACATCTTAGCCAAGCCCCCAGCATATGTATTTTTCCAAGATTTTCTCAGTTGGGCACTATATTAGTTAGGGTTCTCTAGAGTCACAGAACTTATGGACAACCACATGCACACCCACCAAATGCATACCTAACTCATGCACACCGACTATATGCATATACACGCATGCACACCCACCATATACACACCCACTACATGCACATCTGACACCTGCCCATCTACACAAATGCACACCCACACATATGCACACCTACATATACTCATATACATGTACAGCCATACACATGCATACACACATGCACAATACACATACAAATACATAATAATATAGTAATAATTTTTATGTCTGTCAAAACACAGGACCAGCCATACATAAAGAGTAAATTATAATGTGTATATTATAACTGAAGAACGGCCAATATTATAGACACTCAGCTATGTTTTCCCTTCAGATAGACTCTCACTGATTTGATTGAAAACTGTTGAAAGATGATGTCTACTGTAATTAAGGGAGCTTTCAAAGATTTTATACTCTGATTCACAGAGTTCAATACAAGTTAGGATTTGACCTCTTCAAAAAGCATTAGGGTATAGTTTACCAGTAAACCTAACAAATGCACTATCACTACTTTATCAGTCTCCATAAAATAAAATTAAAAAAAAACAGCAGTGATATATAAAATAATGAGAAAGTAATAGCAGAAAAATTACAGTTTTCTAAAATTTGATAAAAACACCTAGAATAGCCTGCAAGTCTTATTTAAAAGAGAAAGAGACAAAGTTAGTTTCTACCTCTTCAAGTTTGAAATTATTTTTAGAACTATTCTTTGGTGCTGGTGAAAGTTGTTTTTTTTTTTTTTTTTAAATGCTTTGTAATTCTAAAAATTAAGTTAGGTGTAGTGATGCACACCTTTAACCCCAGCGCTAGGGAGGCAGAAGCAAGCTGATCTCTGTGAGTTTGAGGCCAGCCTAGTATATATATATATATGGTTCTATGACAGCCAGGGCTACATAGAGAAATCCTTTCTCAGAAAACCAAAACAAAATAAACTTTTTTTCTGGGGCAAAATGGTTCAGTAGCTAAAGGCATTTGTTATACAGTCCTGACAACCTGAACTCGACCTCTGGGGCCCATGTAAAGGTGGAGGGAAAGAACTGACTCCACAGAATTCCCTCTGACCCACACATGCTGCGGCATGTACTCTCAAATGGTATGCACGCATCAGTTACACATATGCAACAAGTGAAGTCTGAAACGATCTTCTTTGTTTCTATAGAATCTGTGACAATTCTGTCATCAGGAAAACAGCAATGTGTGTTTTAAAATACTGGTTAGAAGGAGGAGAGAACATTAAGTTATAAAAGAAAAAAAGTGAGAAAATTAAGTTATAAAAGAAAGAAACTGAGACTGCTTTATGTAGCCAGATCTGTTCCTGACATCAATCGTCAGTGTGAAACACTGTCCATGTATTCAGTGTCTCCAGAGAGTTTTGTTCAGAACAAATGACTTCTCTTCTGTGAGGCTCTGACTGCCATAACCGAGTTCAACATAACAGTAACCCTAAAAGGGACAGTTTCATTGCTTCCAAATAGTTTTTCAAACAAGGACTCTTTAAGCAGAACGATTAAATACTATAAATTCATACCTGGAAGAACGGTGCTCTGGCTTATGTCGCTCGTTGCGATCTGTAAAGAAAGGAGACAGTCACACGTCAGCACAGGCTTTAAAGCAGCTGTAGATTCCAGCTGCCACACCACTGAGTCTCACAGATCACTTCAGGGCAGCTCTGTTTTCTTCTGTGCAATGTTCTTCACTGGAGTTGAGAGGATCTGCCTGACATGGGCGTCGAGAGGGGACACATAAAACTTTTTTGATGGGTTGGTAAAATCTACTCAGAAAGTATTATTCATTTTAGAAGATCTTTGCTGTGTTAAAGGCTTTGCTAAAACTTAGCTAAAGAAAGTAAGGAATCTGAAAAGCCAGCGATTACTCAGCTCTAAAAAAATTATTCCATGAATCATGGTTGGCAGGAGCTTCTAACAGAATGGGAGGGAGCAAAATGAGCAGCTGCCAACATCTGCAGACACACCAAGACCAGTACAGCCTTAACTCCCTCCCACCCAGAACATTCAAGAACGTTCTGTGGAGAGTTAGCTAAAATGTGATACACATAAACATTCCTGTCATCACAACAGCGAAGGAAGGAACTTTAAGAATAAGAAACCAGGGCTGGAGAAATGGTTCAGCAGTTAAGAGCATTGACGGCTCTTCCAGAGGTCCTGAGTTCAATTCCCAGCAACTACATGGTGGCTCACAACCATCTGTAATTGGATCAGATGCCCTCTTCTGGTGTGTCTGAAGAAAGCTACAGTGTAGTTATATATGTAAAATAAATAAATCTTAAAAAAAAGAAAGAAAGAAACCAGAGATGCTGTTAATTGTCCAAAAGTGCACAGGGCAACGCCCTAAGATGTCAACTGTGTCCGGGGTGAGAAAGTCATCAGTGTATAAAAGTTCAGGGGTTTAATTTGCTCAAAAGTAATTGTCTAGACTGTTACAAAATACTATGTATCGACCTGAAAACCATCTCATGCACAAGACACACAAAACATCCAATTTGCTCATTTGAGTCCAAGTAACAATTGTTCCCTTGTTTACACGTCAATACAAGAAAAGGAAACCGAAGAAAGCCTCAGTGTTTACAAAAGTCACACAGAAAGAAAGAAACACACTGCAGCCCACCAGACTTTAAAAGGAACCTATGAGAACACTGTCACATTCACTCTCCTATTAACACCATCTCATTTCAATGATGTTAATTTCTTAGAATGATTTAAGGACAAAGCCAAGGTTAGCTAATAACACCCGCTCCAATCTCACTGATGGTAGAGCAGGCCAGAGAGCATTGTGCTCTAGGAGGAAAGGGGAGGGAAGGAGTGAGGCACACAGAGGTGCATGATGTTCTGTCTTCTGCACTGGGTTTATAATAAAAAAGAAGAGCTCTATTTGTTTGTTTACTTGTTTAGTGTGCGGGTGCATACACATGCAACTTTTGCACACATTAGGTCCTTCCTGCTGTGGCTTCCTGGGACTAGACGGTCAGGTCAGCGGTCTTGCATAACAAGAACTCTCCCTGCTGTAGCACTTTACCCACTGAGCCATCTCACCCACCCAAGAAATGCCTTTTTAAGCCAAAGAACTAGTATACAGTAAGACACTGAGCGAGTAGAAAGTAGATTCATGGTAAAACATGTTTGTTTAGATGCTCTGCCCTCCAAGTGTACAATGGTAATGTTTCTGGTTCTAATTTCTACACTGTGTGTTACTGTACCTTTAAAAAAAAATCTTAATTTCATTCCACTCCTCCCTTAAGCAAAACCAGCAGACTTTCCACTGTCCGGCATTAAAATCATAGTAACACTTGGCATACTGTGAATCTTAAGAGGAAACAAATCATTATTCTAGCTTTTAGCTTGCTTGTTGGGTTAACAAAAGCAAAGCAGAAACTGGATAGAAGCTAGTTATTCCCATAACAAAGCAACAGCTCTTACCTTGGCTAGCCACAAGCTAAACCTCTGTCCTGGCTGTCACTGCCTGCTTTCCTGCAGTTTCCTTATCTAGGCATGTGCCAGCAGGATCCTCCACTAATCTTCCAAGGCACACAGCACACAGGAGGAGGGAGAAACAGAGTCAAGAGCAAGTAAACAAGTCTCAGCATCAGCATCCAAGGACTTCCCTCCAGGGCCCATTCTGATTGGCAGATGTGCTATGACCCGTCTGCACATCTGGATCATGTCCACTCAGGAAAGGGATAGCTAGCAATTCTCCTCCACACTGGGTTCAGGCAGGAAATCCCAGTCATTTCGTAACTTTCAGCTCTGAGAAAACACCAATGTCTTCTTCTTTCACAGAGTATCACGCTGGTAAATACAATCCAAGAAAATGATCTGATTAACTGTTGGAAGACATTTAGACGTTTTCCACAAGTTCACTTTGTGTTATAGATCAGATTCCTATGTCAATATATATGCAGTGTTTATAATGTCTTAGCTCTACAAACCCACACAGTGATGATTTGAGGATAAGATAAATTATCCATTGTTTACAGTATCCCCAGACGCTCAACTTTCAACAACAATAATAAATTGAAACACCCATCCTCACTTTGATCTTTTCTCCCAAAGGACACAGATAAACACAGTTCACACTTGGTGATCATGTCATTTTTTTTAGCTGGAATGCATATAAATATGTGGAGTGTGTGTGTGCTCTCGCGTGTGCATGTATGTGTATGTAGTGTTTATCTGAGTCTTATGTTTGTACTTTTTAAATAGCGTTATGGTTTATGCACTTCTATTTTAAGCAAAGCAATCTTCACAATGGGGAAGAATATTGTGCAACTGTCAGGGAATATATTGTGATTGTTTCAGTCCAAAAGCCAAGACTGAACAAAACAAGTCACGAGAGCAGATTCAGGCTCCACTTTCTTGCCAACAATAAAAAATAAGTTGGATAAAAACCTTAAGCAAACTATGAACAAACTGACATCAAGCATGGAAATTTTGTCTTTCCACACAGTGCTTAAAGAGCACGAATTTTACTTACTTCAAATCAAATACTTTCTAATATATTCTCCATTTCTTTAAAAAAAAAACTTCTAAGTTTTAAATAATTAGAAAAGAATGTATGGGCAGAAAGCAGGTTTCTGGATTCATGTATATTTAGCAATGATATGAATAACATTGAAGAGTTGCTAAAAATAAAAAGACCCAGATTAACATCTCCAGGTTATACACATTTTCCTTTCAAGACAATGTTTGGTTCTAAGACATGGGGCACAAATGCTTTAGTTACTTTCTAGCAGCTGTGATAAGAACATGCCCAAGGTAAGTCTTAGGGTTTTACTGCTGTGTACAGACACCATGACCAAGGCAACTCTTTTAAAGACCATTTAACTGGAACTGGCTTACAGGCTCGGAGGCTCAGTTCATTATCATAAAGGCAGGAACATGGCAGCATCCAGGCAGACATGGGGCTGAAGGGGCTGAGAGTTCTATATCTTGTTCTGAAGAAAACTAGGAGAAGACTGGCTTCCAGGCAGCTAGGACAAGTGTCTTAAAGTTCAGTGCCCACAGTGACACACCTACACTAACAAGGCCATACCTATTCCAACAAGGCCACTCCCTGGGCCAAGCATATACAAACCATCACAGCAACTTACAGAAGACGGTATTTGGGGCTTACAGTTTCAGAGAGTGACTCCATGACCATCATGGCAGGGAGCACGGCAGCGGGCAGGCAGGCATGGTGCTGGAGCAGGAGCTGAAAGATTACATCCTGATCCACAAGTAGGAGGCAGAGTTAACTAGAAATGGTGTGAGCTTTTGAAACCCCAAAACTCAACCCCAGTGCCACACCTCCTCCACCACATCTAATCCTTCTGAAAGAGTTCCATCCTCTGGGGACCTATTCAACTATATATGCGTCTGGAGGCCGTTCTCATCCAAACCACCACCATCATGTATGATCCAATGTTCATGTATTCAGATAGTACACCACTTGTGTCCACTCTGACCAGGGTGGATTTGGGGGAATGACCACACAGACCCTTACTCATGACTCTAAATCTAAGAAGACAAGCACTTTGAAATGTAGACAACACAAATGCAAATGTCATCTTTTGCTTTGGTTAAAACTTAAGGATGGCCAATGTAGATCTTGCAAAGTCTGTTGTAAGATATTTAGGCTTTGATGATTCGGCTTTGATCACTTAACTTAAGAGAAAAATCAAACTTCATTGAGTAGAGAGGAGCTTGCTTTAGTAACTGCAGTCAGAAGTGATGGCTCTTATATTGTTCTTTGAAATTAGGGGAAGACTCAACCTCCAGAATGAGCACAGGATAAACTCACAGCAGAGTGGGAAGCAGTAGGAAGCAGTGTGAAGGGGATCTACCCTACACCTCACACTAGAGTTTCAAAATGTCTATGACAAGAAGAATCTTTAAAAGATTCTATAGTATAGTCCTAAGCACTACCATCAAGTGTTCGAGTTCTGGCTTGGGTGTTTGTATATGTTCAATTTTAAATTGTAGTGTGTGTGTGTGTGTGTGTGTGTGTGTGTGTGTGTGGTATATGTGGTGTGTATGTGTGTGCATGTGTGTATGATGTAAATGGTATGTATGTTTGTGTGTGGTGTATGCGGTATATGTATATAGTGTGTGTATATTCATTCACATGTGTGGTGTCTGTATGTGGATATGTGTGTGTTCACACATGTGTGGGCACATACATGTCATGACATGTGTGGAAGTCAGAGGACAATGTTCAGAAGTCTGTTCTCTTCTTCTGTGTTGTGCTGGAGACTGAATTCAGGTCATCAAGCTTATCCATTAAACTATCTCACTAGCCCTAAAATGTGTGTGTGTGTGTGTGTGTGTGTGTGTGTGTGTGTGTGTGTTTATTTTGAGACAGAGTCTCACTGTATAGCTTTGGCTAGTTTGAAATTCAGTTTACCACCATGTCCAGCGTTTAAAAAAAAAAAAATTCTGCCTTACTATATTGCCTAAGCTGGTCTCAAATGATACCTCAGTTTTCTTAGTAGGTAGATTTAACAGGCATGCACTTGCCTCCACGTTTAGTTTATTCTGTTATTCCAAAAACATGGACCAATCACACACACACACACACACATCCTTCAATCATTCAACATTAATGCAAGAGCACATATATCTGAAAAAAGGATTAGCCAAGTGCTATGTAAGGTTCAAATAGACCATATATACACTAGTGGTCCCATTTGATTTCCTGGAGTTCCTATTGTTTATACACTGTCACAGTATAACACAGCGCACACATGTTTGCAGGATGCCGCTGTATGGCACTCATGAGCACATAGCACATGCGATGAAGCAGGGTACATAATAATGACTACACTGCTGGTTTAGGTATTTATTATCCTACACTTCCAATCATTATTTCAGATCATATTCTCCTCTGTATAACACAAATTTACTGTAAAAGAGCACATAGCAGCCTCATTTGTCTTGTGTGTAGTGCATCTCTTCACTTAGTGCCGCTCCACACCACCTGGTTCTGGGTAAGTCCCTGTGATGTGCACATGTCCAAGACACTGCCTGATGATGTATCTTCCATACACATTACATCCCCATCATTAGCGACCCAAGGTGACACTTGCCCAACAATACTATTGCTTTTTATTTATGATAAGCAGCTTAAATAACACAATGAACCCATCCATTATGTGATGGAACAAAACCATCCGGGGCTCATGAGTGCTTGATGCCTCTTTAAAAACTGATTCTACAGAGACACGTGGGATACACAGCTTCACGGGCTTTCCCAACGCTTCAAACAAACAGAAGACATACCAGGGAGTGGGGATGGTTCAGCAGGTCAAGCCTGACAGCCTGGGTTCCATCTCGAGGACCCCATGGTGGTAGCAGAGAACCAACTTTCACAAGCTGTTCCCTGACTTCCACATGTACACACACACACACACACACACACACACACACACACACACACACACACACCAAACAATGGAATAAAAAGAAATGCATTGTACACACACATAGCTCTTAAGGACCCACTGATTGTTCTCTGTATACCTGTGTAGACATGAATTCTTAGAGACGTCTGCTTCTGCTGCCCATTGAATCAGCTTTGCTCCAGGGTGTCTCTAAAGTGACTTTTCTTCACTATTAGGGTTTCTGCAGTGACTGGAATATTGCTCTATTAAATGCAAGTTTCCCAATAACTTGTTTCTTTTTTTCTTTTTCTTTCTTTCTTTCTTTTTTTTTCTTTTTCAGTGCTAGGGATCAAACCCAAGGCTTTGTTCATACTAAGCAGGGAACTGCTCTACCACTGAGCCCCGCTCCCCACAGTGAAGCCCAGCAAAGATCTATTTCTTCTTGACATCTTTGAACTTCCAGATTAACACCTCTGCATCACTGCAGCAGGGAACACTACCGAGCAGTTTGCATGACTGCTGCCCTTTTCTAATCCTAATTAGAAACCCTAAATGCACTGAAACGTAGCACCTTAATCACAGGGAAGGGAAATGAATACAGAAGGAGAGTTTAGTTTTCAAAACAGGATACCTGATTACAGGGCAGCACACTGTCTGTGTAGTCTGTTTGCTCCAGCCACACCCACTGTGTCTATGGGAGTCTCCCAGGCCCTTATCAGCTTTTGTCAGGGTGCTGTGTCCTGACCGGATTTTCTGGTTCTGGTCTCTTCTTCCATCCTGCCATATTTGCTTGCCAGATAAATCTAGGTCTTAGAAAAACTACAAACCACGACATGCCATACAACCCAAGAAGACAGATAACACAGTGGCGCCTTGCACAGCCGGCCTGTGCTACCGTAAGACCTCGTACGCCTCAGCCGCCACCACGTCAGAGGGCAGCGGTGAACTAGCTGGAGTCACTGGTGCAAGACCTCATACGCCTCAGCCGCCAACATGTCAGGGCAGCGGTGAACTAGCTGGAGTCACCTGGTGCAAGACCTCGTACGCCTCAGCCGCCACCATGTCAGAGGGCAGCGGTGTACTAGCTGGAGTCACCTGGTGCAATGACTGTGCTAGTTAGTTATGCTCAGCCAGTTTCCTCAGCTCTGAAAAGTGAGAGACTACATCACAGAGTTTCTGTAAGGGAACGTGCCATGCATGAGTGCATGCCATGTATGTGTGTGTGTGTGTGTCAGTGTGTGTAACTTGCTATGTACTGAGAATGACCTTCAGCTTCTGATCCTCCTGCCTCCACCTCCCAAGAGAGATAGAACCCCAGGCTACACGCATAGTATGGCAAGCCCTGCACAATACATGTGGGTGGGGGGGGGGTACGAATGTGGTCTGTGTGTTTATGGCTGTGCACGAGTGTGTGCTTGTGAGCACCCGCCAGTGCAGGGCAACAGGTGTGCTATCTCTCACTCTCCATTTTATTCCTTTGAGACAGGGTTTCTCCCTGAACCTGGAATTCACAACTGTCAGCTAGGCCGGCAGCCAGCAAGCCCCTGTGATCACCACAGCTCTGCATCCCCCGTCTCGGGTACAGGCATGCACACAGGCTTGCTGCATGGGATGCAAGCCCTCACCGTTGTAAAACAAGGGCCCTTATTGACTGAGTCAGATCTCCAATCCCCTTGTTTTGCCCTTCTGAGACGGGGTTTTGCTATGTAGCCCAGCCTGGCCCCTATAATTCTGCTTCAGCCTCCCAAATGCTGTGATTACAGGTGCAAGCTAACACATCCAGATGAAAAGGAGGCGTTTTTATGTTGTCCAGGCTGCTCTCAAACTCCTAAGTTCAAACAATCCTCCTGCCTCAGCTTCCCAAGTTTTGGGGCTATCAGCATATACATTTATGCCAGGATTACTTCTACCATCTTTAGTAAGTGGCTTGAGAGCCACTTTCTCCACAAAGCAGACACTAATGCTTCTTTCTCTTCTTCAACAGTCTTCTATTAGTTTTCTCTTGCTGTGTTCTTAATGGAAAACAACAAAAATGTGTTAACTCATGGTGCAGAAGCAAGATGTCAAAGGTGTATCTCCTTGGGATAAAACTAAAGTTTCTAAAAGGCTTTATATTATTTCTTCTGGAATAACAGGAGTTGTAGGGGTATCTATTCATTTCCTTGCTTTTTTTTTTGTTCCCTGAAATATTGTATTCCTTAGCTTGTAGTTTCTTCTTCCAATAGTATAGTATGTGTATATGTGTATGTGTGTGATGTGTATGTGTGTATTTGTATGTATCTCTGTGTGTGTTGTGTGTACGGCTGTGTGCATGTGCACAGAAACTAGAGGTCGACACTGAGTGTGTTTCACTACTGTGGTCTACCTTACTTTTTTATAATTATGATATCTTATTTATTGTGTTGGGGGTATATATGTGCCACAGTGTGCATGTAGAGGTCAGAGGACAGCCTGCAGAAATCAGTTCTCTTCTACACTGTGAGCCTTGAGAATTGAACTCGGGTCATCAGGCTTGGTGGTAAGAACCTTTACCTGTTGAGCCATCTCTCTGGTCCCCTATACCTCTTTTCCTGATACAGGGTTGTCTTAGTCAGGGTTTCTATTCCTGCACAAACATCATGACCAAGAAGCAAGTTGGGGAGGAAAGGGTTTATTCAGCTTACACTTCCACACTGCTGTTCATCACCAAGGAAGTCAGGACTGGAACTCAAGCAGGTCAGAAAGCAGGAGCCATGGAGGGATATTCCTTACTGGTTTGCTTCCCCTGGCTTGCTCAGCCTGCTCTCTTATAGAACCCAAGACTGCCAGCCCAGAGATGGCCCCACCCACAAGGGGCCTTTCCCCCTTGACCACTAATTGAGAAAATACCCCACAGCTGGATCTCATGGAGGCACTTCCCCAACTGAAGCTCCTTTCTCTGATAATCCAGCTGTGTTAAGTTGACACAAAACTAGCCAGTACAGGGGTTCTCACTGAATTTGGAGTTCATCTATTTGGCGAAGCTGGTTGGCCAATTAGCTCCATCGATCTGCCTGTCTCCACCTCCCAAGCACTGGTACCGTGGATGACACATGCCTTTGTGTTGGGCTTTTATGTGGGCACTGGGGAATCCAATCAGATCCTGATGCTTATATGGTGTCTTAGTTAGGGTTTTACAGCTGTGAACAGACACCATGACCAAGGCAACTCTTTTTTTTTTTTTTTCCCTCATTCTGGTCAACCCTGCTCAGTGGTCGACCCCACTCACTCCGGCCAGCCCTGCTCGCTCCAGCTGGCCCGGCTCACTCCAGTCGGTCCCACTTGCTCTTCTCCGGTCCAAGGATTCATTTATTTTATTATTATTATTCATAAGTATGCTGTAGCTGACTTCAGATGCACCAGAGGAGGGCGTCAGATCTCATTACGCGTGGTTGTAAGCCACCATGTGGTTGCTGGGATTTGAACTCATCACCTTCGGAAGAGCAGTCGGGTGCTCTTACCGGCTGAGCCATCTCACCAGCCCACCCCAAGGCAACTCTTATAAAGACAACATTTAATTGGGGCTGGCTTACAGGTTCAGAGGTTTAATCCATTATCATCAACGCAGAAGCATGGCAGTATCCAGGCAGGCATGGTACAGGAGGAGCTGAGAGTCCTACATCTCCATCTGGAGGCTGCTAGGAGGAGACTGGCTTCCAGGCAGCTAGGACTAGGGTATTAAAGCCCATGCCCACCGTGACACCCACTCCAACAAGGCCACACCTCCCAACAGTGCCATTCCGTTGGGCCAAGCATATACATATACAAACCATCACACATAGAAAGCACTTTACTGACTGAGCCTTCACCCCAGCATTTTAAAATCTATTTCTGACTCTGGCTTTCTCTCATACTGTCTTAAATATCAGTCATGTCCATCATAGGTCAGAGATGATCATTCAGTATCATTTCTTTCTACGATGACCAACTGATCAGTGATTGATCAGTGGCATTGATCCTCCTTTGCTACAGAATGAGACAGCCACTGATTCCAGGCATTAGGGTATGGATCTTTGCGGGGAAGGGGGAGAGCATTATCTTGCTTGAACCACCTTATCTGAATGCTGTGCTCCATCTCACCCACTCCATACTTAGCTCACAACAGCATGCATGCATTGCTCTTTACGGTTTTCACATAAGTCTGCTCCATTTACCCCAAGTATGGTATTTGATAGAAGCAATCTTGGGTCCTCTACAGGGTCAGCCTCTGCAAATGCCCACAATAATGGGACCAGCCAGTGCCCTTCCTCCCTTTCCTCTTCTGTCCTGCAATCCTTTATAGGGTACCCGTCTCACAGATAAATCTGACATCGCTGAAAAATACATCTGAGAATGTCTATGCATCTTTTACTTTTCATGAACATGATTTTAAAAACCACCTCTGTTCTAAAACAGTCCACTTATTGTCTATCTTTCTGCCTCAAAGCAGTCCTCAGAAAAACAAACCAAATATGGGAGTCAAAGTTACCAACAGCCCATATGAACTGGAAAAGGCGCTGCCTATTTAGTGGCAGGCTGCCTCTTTTTAATAATTCTTTTTTTTTTTTTTTTTGACAGGGTTTCTCTGTGTAGCCCTGGCTGTCCTGGAACTCAGAAATCCACCTGTCTCTGCCTTCCAAGTGCTGGGATTAAAGGCATGGGCCACCACTGCCTGGCTTAATTCTTTAAAATATTTCAAATGGCTCAGATTGACTGCTGAACTCACCTGGTTATTATATCAGGCTATTTGTGATCAGACCTTTTTTATGCTGGTCATTTCAGACACTCCTCACATGCCCTCACATGTCCTCACATGTCCCCTTTCACCCACAGCGAGTCTGGCAGGGACTGTAGGAACATGAACATTCATCAGCGCTGTGCAGGGAAGAAGCAGGAATGGAGGCTGGCCCAGGGCCCGGCATCCTCAGTCCTCCTTGCTGCTCTCACTCGAGCTTCCCAGTACAACACCTCTTTGTTGCATTTATTTAAGGTGCATGCGTCTGTGTGTAGCACAAGGTGGCCTGGAACTTATGATGCCCCTGCCTCAGACCATAAATTGCTAGTGTTAGAGGTATGCAGTGCCATGCCTGGTCCTTATTTACATAATTGTGTTCCCCCAATGTGTTTCATTATGACACAACCTCCTTTAGTCTCAAAATATTATTAGTATTATTAATTTGCTATTTTGAGACAGGGTCTCAAAAATATGAATGCTCTAATATGGCTGCTCTAGAACTATGTAGATGAGGCTGGCTTCAACTTCATAGAGATCTGTCTGCCTCTATCTCCCAGGTACTGGGATTAAAGGCATGAGCCACCAAACCTTGCCTAAAATTATTTTTTCTTAATCCTTAAGAGTTTCAAACCACTTTCCCTAATAGGCTGAGTGACACAGAGAAAGGAATAAGTAGATTAAATATAAGAATTTTACCTCTTTATAAAATTACTAGGATCCCCCCCCCATTATATTTCAGAACAGTACAGATTTTGTTCATGAGAACCCAGGAAACAAAAATTAAGATTATTATTTCAGGTGCATCAGGGAATAGATAACACTCTAGCCATGTGCTGCCCTTTCAGCTGATAGGGTTAAAAAAAAAGACAAAGTCTCTACATTCTTTTAAAGACAAAACCCCCATTTTCCCATCTCCTAGTCCATTAGTTCTAAGCATTTTTTTTAAAAAAAGATTTGCTTGTTTATTTTACACACACACACACACACACACACACACACACACACACACACACACACAGTAGCTGTCTTCAGACACACCAGAAGAGGGCATCAGATCCTATTACAGATGGTTGTGAGCCACCATGTGGTTGTTGGGAATTGAACTCAGGACCTTAAGTGCGCTTAACCGCTGAGCCATCTCTCCAGCCCTCAGGTTCTGAGTATTAAGGGATCTTGTAACACCAATGCTTTCCTCCTAGATAGCTGACTCTGAAAGGTAAACTAACATTAGGAAAGAGTGTAGCTAAGAGATGCTTTTACTTGTGAAGTAGCTGAAAGCACCAGGGCTTTGTAGAGTAGCTGAAGCATCAGGGCCTTGTGGAGAAGCTGATGGTGACCTTGTGGAGAAGGGAGGTTACCAGGCCAGGCCCAGGGACTCCAGTGAAAGAACAATTGGTAAATAAACCTTTCCCACTGGGATAAGAATTCTTGGGACCTGCATTTTCAAGTTGACATGTTTATCCACAGTGGGGCAGTCTTGATCTCTAATCTAGAGTGACCTTTAAAAATGTATTATAATCAAGAAAAGGTGTATGAGCCTTGCTAACTTATCTTACCTAGGGATAGAGAATGTGTTTTCTGGTACACACATCGCCTCCCACAAACGGAAGCACACTCATCTCCTTCCTGTCTGCTAACCTTCATCCAACGAAGTACCTTCAGAAGAACACAGAAACACAGGCAGAGTTCTCAGCCGGCTCATGCTGTTCTTCCCGGTGTAGATACCTAAGGTAAGTGCTTAGAACGGTTGAGTGTGAAGAGATGCCTAAGAGACATCTATCACTTTTGCTGTGAAACCTTGTTTGATCTTCTCCCAGGAGCAGAAGTAACACCTCCCTCCTCCATCCAGAACTTAGCACCTCTCAACACTAACCCGCTTTGACACCTCACTGCTTAGAGATGACAAAGCCTGTAATGACTGCTACCTTGCACAGTCTCAGTGCGACACAAATAGCGGGAGCCCGAGTCCTCCGTATCTGCAAATTAGAAACAAGCTGAGCTAAAATGCCGGTGTTGCCTCTTTTTGTCTTCTTGCGGGAGCGGGTGGTTGTGAATGATTCATGGAGTGTGTATCACCATCCAAAAACTTCCGATAGTTTTGATTAGGAAAGAAAGCATTTGGAGGTATTACCTCGGAAATGTAAACCAAGAAACGCTTAACACCAACAAAGCAATGCAGTGCTGCGGGGCAAAGCCTCTGTACAGAGAAACCGCAGAGTCACTCCTGTGGCTCCCAGGTTACACAACACCGCTGGAAGGAATGTGAACTGCTTATCAGCACAAAAGCCCCAAAGCTGTCTACTATGCTAGGGCATTCTTAAAAGTGTAGCCTCTTCGCCTTCACCAAAGCTCCGTGGTGAAAGTCGTTGACATTTTATTGATGAGAAAGTAAAGTCTCAGAGAACTTAGTTTGAGAACTAAATGGGGAGATTTTTGGAGTTGAAGACTGCCCCCCCCCCCAAGTCCCTGCTTTCCCTTTACATCAGAAAGCTGGTGGGGCTCTCATCTGATGAACCCGTGGTCCACAAACAAAACTGCCTCTCACCACAAGCCATGCTTACCCTACATTAGATGGCATGTCACTCAAAGACTGAATCCACAGTCCTGAACTCCTTCCCCCAGACTCTGAGTTTTCTTAAGCTCAGAAACCCCCATCTACACACAGAAGCCTTTGAGTTGAGCACCTTATGACAGGCAGGTGAGCTTGGAGAAGAGCTCCCATTTACTACCTAGTGTTTTCAGATTCTTTGTCGTTGTTGCTAACGTTGAATATATGAGCAAGCGTGTACACAATGGTAACAATGCAGAGCATAACATATAAGAGGCTTGGATTCTGTGCAGATACCGTATGCTGTTCATTCCTGCATCTTCTCTGCACTCCTGCAGGAAACAGGCATGCCTTATTCATACACTGATCGCCACAGTCCGCTCTGTAATCAGAGGAAAAGTGCTATCGAAAACAAACCTTCATCCTGCATCAGTCAGCTCATTCTTTCATTCATAAATATGCCCCCTCAACCAACATTAAACAAGCAGCTAAGGAAATCAATACATAAAACAGACTAGCCAAATGTACAATCGATTCTCAATCAAAGAGATAAAAATTTAGGAATGAGATATTTAAGGTGTTTTAATTGCATTCTCAGATTTAACAAAGTGTTATTTTCTCTATATATCTCTATTTATACATAAAACAGAAAAGATCTACCATGAAGAAAGAGAAGATAGAGAACAAGTAGTTCTTCTGAGAGACTGAAGAGATAGCTCAGTGGTTAGCACTTGCTCTGCTTCCAGAGGACCTGGGTTCGGTTGCCAGCATTCATGTGGTGGCTCACAACTATCGGTAACTCCAGTCCCAGGGGGGCCGATGCTTTTTCTGTCCTCTGTGAATACTGCATGTACATGATACACATACACAAACAAATACATAAAATAAAATATTTTTATAAAGAAGTAGTTCTTGGAAGGATTGGTTGTAAACAAAAGTCTAAAGAAGAGAATAAACACACCTGTAAGTCAATCTGAAAAAGTAAGGTGACGAGATTTACATTAACACAAAGATAGAAAATATAAAAATTAAGATCCATAGAAAATAAGTTCAGGATGTCCACATCATTGGCTCATTTATGTTTTTGTCTCTGAGATGCTAACTCAGCACAGAGCAGCAGAATAGATAATAGAGAGATTAAGAATCCCAAAGAAATAGTTGGTGGAAAGCTATGAACAGAACATATTCCAAGACATTAGTAGGTAACTGTCCAAAAGGAGAGCCATTACCCATGTTCCAAAATTCCATTCAGAAATATCCTCCAAGGAGAAAGGTGGACCGAGGAAAGATAGGTGTTATGGATCTGTTTGGGGTGTCTGTGTGTACGTGTTTGGGTTTATTTTTGCTTTTGAGATAGAGTCTCAAAGTGTAGGCCAGGCTGGCCTGGAACTCACTACGTAGTACAGGCTAGCCCTGAATTCACGGTGCTTCCTGCCTCAGCCCCATGAGTGATGGAATTACAGATGTGATGAATCACATCTGGCTGTTGGAGCTGTTGATTCTGTTACAATATTTATAGGGGGAAATGTCTGGGGTGGAGCTGACAAACCCGAGAAAAGCTCTGGAAATTGAGAAGTGCAATTCAGGAGAAAATGAAATAGAGATTGTATAAATAAGAGAAAAAGTGTAGCTAGATCCTATCCACAAGGAGTTAATAAAAGATTCCACATAAGAGGCTTAAGTTTTTCATCAGCATCACCACTGACCAGACATCACTGCACTGAAAGGATTTTTTATAAGTTGCTAACACACAATGAGAAACTACTACTCCACCTCCACCAGCTACATGTGAACAGATGGCTAATAAAAAGTATTGGCCAGGATGTGGTAAAAATGGAACCCTTCCTTGTTCCTGGTGGGGATGTAAAATGGTGCATCTGCTTTGTAAAAGAGTCAGCAGTTTTCAAAAAGCTAAATACTAGAGTTACCATATGACCCCGAGATGCCAGTCCTGGGCACATGTATCAGCGCAAAAAACAGAGCTTATAACTCCAAAGCAATAAGAGACAGCTTATTCTGTTACCATGAGTGACCATGGCCTGGGAGCACAGACTCAGGTTACCTAAATTCCAGGCTCCAACACATAGAAGCAGTTTCACTAAGTTTTTACAGTAACGTATCAAAGAAAGTCATAAATTAAGTCACTTGGCAAAAACATACATGGAAGCACTAAGTGGGCAGTTACAGTACAGCAGGAAAGCCTTGGCTATGGCCCTCAGCGGCTATCTAGAGCATTCTTAGTCTTTGGGTTGATAGAACTGGGGTTTTGTTAAGCCAATACATCCAGTTTTTAAGTCTGGCTTTGTCTGGTTGTGACAAGACGTTAGGTCCAACACGCTGGGGTGGGCATGTAAGAAACAGCTATCAAGTGTAGACAAGATGCCCAAAATAAATTTAATTAGACTTTGGGCTGCAACAGCCAAACTCTCCACATCATTGATGTTCCAATCGGCCTTTGCAGACACAGCGTATTTCCAGGAATTCTTGTTCTCAGTACTCAAGACAAAGGAAATCATTTGCACAAAGAATCCTGTAAACAAATGCTCAGAGCCATATAACAAGCAGTAGCCAAAAAAAAAAAAAAAAAAAAGGAAATATGTTTTACACTAATGAACTAGTAGTGGATAAAATATTGGTAGCAGGGCCAGAGAGCTGACTCAGCAGGTGAAAGTGGCTGCTGCTAAGCCTGATGACCTGCGTTCGTCCTTGCAGCGCAGTGCAATGTGTTCTCTGGCCTCCATTCACGAGCCATGGCGCACATGTGCGAGTGGGCGCACACACACCTACACGCATGTGCACACAAACAAGCACACACACAAATGTGATTAAAATAGTATGGCTTATAATAGAATATCATTCGATCAGTAATCAATGGAGAAAGGAAGCACTGAAACGTGACCCACAACGGTGAACCTTGAAAACATTATTTAGAAAAGAGACTGAACACCCTCATGGTGGCAGGACCGGAAGCCGAGAGCGCACATCCTCAACCGGAAGTTGAGAACCGGGAGCGTGAACTGGAACTACGCAAAAAACGACAGACCCTCAAAGCCCACCCCCAGTGACGTATTTCCTTCAGCAGGGCCACACCTCCTAAACTTCTCCAGACAAAGCTACCAGTTGGGGACTAGGGTTTCAAATGCCTGAACCAGTGGAGAACATTTCCACTCAAACCATCACAGCTTCATCTGATTCTTTACCTTTGGATGATAGTAAATTGGCAAATTTAATACTACATTAAAATTTAAAAATAAAACCAAGTCATCCTTGAGGATGCAGAGCCTCCAGTATAAAAGCTTCAATGATAGTATAGACCCAGCTATATCTTGCGATATCTAACTAAGGCTATAACAGTTTGATTATCTAAATATGATCTAAAAATGGCCTTTCGACAGAGTAAAAATATAGATTAAAGAGGTGACTGTGGATTTGCCTTAGAGTAATAACTAAGTTGTATGAATCAAGAGAACCGACTCCAGTGACAGACCGTGGCAACCGCATGAGGTATTCCCTAATCTCTCTTATATTTTTCCAGAAACGGCACAATTGAGAAGCAAGCACCCTCATAATTGTCAGCCCTCAGTCCTTATGATGCTAATCAGTTTAGAACAAATAAACTTCAATGAAGAACCTCTATACTTCCTGAGTAATCAGTATCTAAGTATTTATAAGAATGATTATTTAATATCTAAGATGACAGTGCTCTGTTATTACCAAATAAAAAGTACAATAGCTGACAAGTAACACTTAAGCTCTTATGCTATAAAGTGGAAAAGTGATTGTCCCTTCCTATTTTCTTCTATGAATGCCGCGGAGATGTGAGAGTCAAATGCCACATAGTTATGTCACGATTCAAACAAAGGGGTAAATATAAGTGATCCCCATATAACTGATGGCAAAGCCCTTCCCTCCCTTCCCATTCCCCTCAACAGGGCATCTTCCTAACCCAGCCCCTTCTCTCCCTTCCCTTCAACACATCATCCCTTCCCCCTGCCATCACCTCCCCTAACTTTCTCTCCCTCTCCCCACTTCCCCTTAGTCCTTCCTTTTTTTTTTTGCCCCCTTGTTCGGCCCCACTCGCTCCGGCCAGCCCCAGTCCTTCCTTTTTATAAGGAGAGTAAGTGCAGGTCTCACTGATGCCAAGCAGGCACTGTATCAATAAGCTACCACCTTCCATCCATCAACAGGAAGTCCTTAATTAAGCATTCATGTTTCGTTCTTGCCCAGTGGCAAAAATTAAGTCATAACTGGACAAATACTAAGCTAGAGAAAAGATTCCTTATAGCACAATGGTAACTATTAATAATACTGTTTTGAGAACAGAATCAAAGCAGGAGACACTGGGTCTGCACTGTACGTGTGCAAAGCAATCCCCCATGGCAAAGCATTTCAACTGCTGGGGAGAGCTAGGCACTCAAAGCACACTCTGTTTGTCTTTTACTGGAGTATGGAGGAAACTTCATTCTTTGATACAAGCTAAAATACTAGCATAGCATGGCTTGAGAATTGCTACTACAAAGGAGACCAACCATAAATGCGCATCTTAGTTACTTTTCTGGCTGTGATGAAATACCATGACCAAGACAAGTTACAAAAGGAAGCATTTAAACGGGCATACTGTTCCAGAGTGTTAGAGTCCCCGACGGCAGGTCATAGTCATGGCAGTGGGTAGCTAGAGCGAGCACAGCTGAGAGCTCTTGGCTCCACTGCAGACAGGAGGCAGAGAGAGCTCACTGGAAACACAGAGCTTTTGAATCCTCAAAGCCCATCCCTGGCCACACCTCCCCAAACAGGAGTACCACTTGGGAACAAGTACACAAAACCCCAAATGTATGGGGGAGATTTTATACTCAAACCACCACACAGAGAGTCATGGCGTGAGCATGTTAGCCGGCTACTAGAAAAGAAACTCAGAAGGAAAACCATCTGTCTTAGTTAGGGTTTTACTGCTGTGAACAGACACCATGACCAAGGCAACTCTTATAAAAGACAGCATTTAATTGGGGTTCAGAGGTTCAGTCTATTATCATCAAGGCAGGGGACATGGCAGCATCCGGGCAGGCATGGTTCAGGAGGAGGTGAGAGTTCTACATATTCATCTGAAGGCTGCTAACAGAATACTTACTTCCAGGTAGCTAGGGTGATGGTCTTAAGCCTACGCCCACAGTGACATACCTACTCTTCCTAATAGAGCCACTCCCTGGGCCATGCATATACAAGCCATCACATATATATATCAACTAAAATACACCTTCTGAAAGAGCCCAAGATGAAAATGAACAGGAGAACTGTGGTGGTCTTTCACGTGAGTTACTAAAACAACCCACTTGGTAAACATGCTTCCAGTATGAAAGTCAAGAGTTGACTAAGCATCACCACACAGGGCTGTCTCTGAGACAGTCACAGCAAAAGGGACAGGCAAACAGGAACAATCTCGAAACATCCCACCATGATTACTGCTGGCTCTTCTGCAGCATATCAGTATTCATTTGTTCATACGTTGATTAAATATTGCAACAAGATCTGATTTCCATTTCATTTGTTTCTGGGGAAAAATGAGAAGTGAGGAAATATTGATATTGGGTAAACTTTACAAATCAACACTCTCTCGTGGGAAATGGGGGTCCTCCCTCAGCTGCATGCTTTCAGTAGCAAGTGTGCCCGGGTCTTTGGAATGTTCCTAGAACATTCACACCTGTTTTCTGTAAAAGCTTGTAACATTCTGGGTGTAGGTTAGCGGCGAAGCTGTCAAAGTCAAATGTAATTGGATAGATTTACACTGGTCCAGCACGGCCTTCTGTGTCTTTCCCTCAGATCTGGCCAGTCTCAATTCCCAAAGAAGATACATTTAACTAGGGACGAACAGTGATGCGAAGGCCTGGTAAGATACATGACTTGAAGAGACCAGATCCTCACCCTCACAAGAGGTAAAAATTGCTAGTTTTTCTGGGAGTGTTTATGTTTTTAGGAAAACTAAATCCTCCTCCAGATTAAAATAGCTAAAACCTTCTGGTGCAAAGGTTAAATTTCACTAATAGCATATAAAACACAAATGTGAAAAGGAAACCCCAACTCCAGATACCTACCTAGAGGGGTGTCTTTCTCTGAGCTTCATGCCTCTTGGGGGTAAGTCTGAATTACATTTGTGCATGTGTCACCAAAGAGAGTCCCTTCAGCGTGGGGTTAGCAATGTCTCCCTTAGACAAGGGCTTATTAAATTCTTTCCACTCATGATCCCTTTCACCTGAGAAGTTTTTATGCAACTCCACACACTGGTATATAAAATGAGTACACATATCAAACATTTACTGACAATAAATCACAAAGTAATTTACTTTGAAAGAATTCTGTGGTATACATGTAAGCTTATTTCTTATTAAAGGCAAAGGCAAGCTTAAATATTAATGATAGGTGGGCTTGCTTAATTTTTGAGTCCTGGCTGAATAAGGATGCTGAAGGCTAGAACATCTTCAACAGTTCTCAGAGCTGATTACTATTTTGGTTTATATCGTCGATGCGGCCAGTGCTCCTTCACATAAAAACATGGTACAATGTAGTAGAAGTATGGTTAGGGCCATTTCCGAAACTACTGGAAATTATGTCCTAATCCCAAGACAAAGTTCATTTAAGAATTTTTTTTTAAATCAAACCAAAACACTAATTTTTAAAATCAAAGCTTTGGGGGCTGGAGAGATAGCTCAGCAGTTAAGAGCACTCTTTGCTTTCCCAGAGGACCCAGGTTGGATTCCCAGAGCCCACAGAGCAGCTGCCACTATAACTGCCATTCCTGGGGATCTGATGCTTTCTTCTGGACTCTGCAGACAACGAGCTCACAGTGGTTGAGAGGTATGTATGCATGCTGGCAACACACACACACACACACACACACACACACTAAATAAAATAAAACTCATAAACAAATACAACAAAATGTTGTTAACCCAATACAATCCAAAGACACTAATTTGACATTTACATGCTGAAGAATGCTGGCGTGAAAATCCTGTCTTTGCTTCTCATAATTATTATGTTTCTAAAGAGCAGAAAACTTTGTACGCACAGCAAAAACACGGTAGATCACAACCTACAACCATCTTGAAAATTAGGTATTTCAGGGAACCGTCACTGGTGCCACAGGACATGATGGCATGCGTGGGACACATGGGCTTTCAGGACCACAGCTGGAGCGAAGTCACGCGACTAGGCCCAAGCAACCACCTCCAGAACAACATTACACGTGCAATCTTTGAACTCATTTTCGGTCACTGAATCTTAGAAACCACACATTTCTCAAGACTCCTACAGTTACTGGATCCCTGATGAAGTCATGTCTCAGGATTTGACATAATGGAACTCACGAGCATCTTCCTGAAGAAGGACGTGGGGATCGGCGGAAGGGCGAGAGATCTCTAAATGAAGCAGGAAGGGGAGAACGCAGTGGAAGGCCTGGATGGGCATACAGAGGAAGCAAAGAGCTGGGTGCGTCAGTCTCTAAGTTTTACTGAGATGGGCGTAAAAACTTGGTTCGCCAGAGGAGTCAAAACTGCGCTCCACCCTTTGGCTGGGCCAAGGAAGAAATAAGTACCTGAGTTCCAGGACTGCTGGTTTTAACCCTGTGGTCAGTTAAAAGGCTGCTCGTTATGGACTAAAATTCAGGCTAGAGATATCAGGTAGCTAACCAAATGTATTACCTTTAGTTGGCTTTGAGCCGGAAGGCACAGTTGATTGTTAGCGTAGACTGTTTACCCTTTTATCTCTGCGGTCAGAGTAGGGCTGCCACAAGCTGCTCCTTTGATTCCTTTTTAATTGAACAGAGTCAAGCAGTGTGGGAAGTGTTTGCTGAAATGGTAGCGCTTGAAAGTCTTAAGTTGCCTCTTGAGAATCTATCTGCCTCCTCTCCCAAGTCTCTAACTCCTTGCCTACTATATCTTATTCTGTATATAACTAAATGCATAGAAAAGGACACTATTTTTTAATAATAATGTCTAATGCTGGTACAAATAGCACAGATACAGGCATTCCTCCTTGCCATGGTAGAAATGGGAATGGTTCTTTCTAGACCAGAAAAATCTGACATTTAAAAAAGTTTACAGTTTTTTCCCTCCTCAAAAGTTCAGTTTCTAAAAAAAAATAAAAATAACAATAACAATAAAAAAAATCGATCTCAAGAAATAGAAGGGCAATAGAGATTTCCATGAAGATTTTCATTGCTCTCTTCTTTTGAAAGATTATTTTATTTTATATTTGTATGAGTGTTTTGCTTGCACACACATCTGTGTACTCTGTGTATACTTAGTGGCTGCAGATCCTCTAGAAGTGGAGATGGTTGCAAGCTGCCATGTGGGTGGTGGGAGCTGAACCTGGGTTCTCTGGAAGCATAGCCAGTTAACTGTGTTAATGTGCTTTCAACCACTGAGTCGCTCTCCAATTCTACACTGTACTATTCTTAATGAACAGCAAGTTTTAATAAACAACCAAAGGTTCAGCACAGTTTTTATGCCTCTAAGGAAGTAGAAAAGGAAGGAGGAGAGGAAAAGAAGCTCTTTAATAACTTCTCTATATAATCAATATTAACTCTTCTTCGATGTTAGGAGTTCTGTGGTCAGCTACAGTCATTTTTCACTTCATACACTTCATACAGCTTAATGACGAGTATTTTACATGCCATAAAATGTACCTCTTTAAAGATACAAGTCAATGATTCTGGTAAACTCACAGAGCTGTGCAATCAATACCGTAATCAATACTGTAATCAATACTGGAGACACTGTAGCGCTCTCCTGCTGATGTACATCCTTCAGTCACAGGACTATCAAGAGGCAAACGACACAGTAACTAGAGGCTGCTGCCAGGACTACAGAGTCCTTACAGCAGGGCAGGCAGGATGTGATAGTCTCATGGTAAAGACAAGTAGCTGGGGCCAACATGGCTGACCAACCACATCTATGCATCATTAATCTTACAGAGTCGCCTGCTCCTATCGTGCCATAGCTGCAAATCCTCAATGAGGACAGGAAGGGGAGCAAACCCCATTCTGGAACAATAATAACTCAAGATAATTCTCCCTTCATTAAAGTTTGCCCAGTGAATAAGCTAATGTATAAAAGCCTAGCAATGTATCTCATCCCTTAAATGTACCTTTGCCCTAGTAAGTGTATTCTTGGTCATTTACTTTGACTCACAGTACTCTGAATTTCTTGCTGGCAGGAAGAACCTGAGAACACAGAAGAGGGAATCTCCATCTATCTCTTATCTTTGAAACCTGCTCCATTCTCACCTCCCCACCCCCGTGACCAATCCCTTGTGCCCATCTGTAGTTAATCCTGTAGCTGCCTTCAAAACTTCCACTTTGTCTCAAGATAACTCTACAGTCTTAATGTATATGAGCAGATATGTGTTCGTTTTATACTGATTAGCAGATAATTAAATCTTAGATGCATAGTATATAGTGGAGTTATAGTAGATAAAATGTCTACTTTTAAAGATTTAACGTGGTGCTATAAACAAGTGGTATGATTTTCTTATAGCTCATTAGAACCTTCTGGTAGCAGGAATGGGGACACTCCAATACCAGTTGAGGCAGAGGGATTGATTGCCAGTTCAAGGCCACCAAGAGCAACATGGTGAGCTCCTATCTCAAAATACAATTTAGAAGGTATGTAACTCCATCATAAAATACCTGCCTAGCATCTGTGAGGGTCTAGGCTCAGTCTTCATTAAGAGGCAAATGAAACTGACTGCTCTCATCTCCCTGTATTCAGCAAGGTGACATCCACAAACACGTGTTCCTAGCAGTGCTTTTGGGAGCATGCAAAAGGGGTCAACATTCACAGAGTCATAACAAGCCCCCTGCCTCTGAAGCATATTAGAAATGGCCACTTCGCCTCCACTTTGGTAGCCATTTTTAATTGGAAGATGTTTTTAGACGCTCACCTTCTTTATAATTTTGCCTAATGAGAGTCTGGAAAAAAGTCTGTTTCTGAAGCAGACAAAGTATTTTCACCCAAAATATTCAGGAATTTGGTGCTCAGGAATAAGCGCAGCTGATTAAGAGACTGGCCAGTATGTTTTTGGTGAGTGCTGAATAGAGACATCCCTAATTAGGGAGCATTTGTGTCATCTGATTTCTGATCCTTGCTTCAAAGTTCTCCCCCACACAGTAGGGAGCACAAGGAGAAGATTAAACTTGATTTAATGAGAAAATATTTTTACGTGTTCAAACACGCATAATCAAGGCAGTAGCATTTTTTTAGATCTAAAATTACTAGGAAAAACTGCTTTGAGCATGAAGAAATTCTTCCAATGACAAAGGTCAACAGGAAAGAAAGTCTCGGTAAAGTGCAAAGAACATACACTTTAAAAAGAAACGTAGACAAAGGTTCAAATCTTGGGACGGTCACCAGTTTGTCTCAGTCTCTGTTTCTTCTCTTTCCCTCTCTGGTCTCCCCTCTCTTCTATCTGCCAGTCCCTTACCTCTCCAAAATATGTAAGTAAAACACTTCAGTGGAAAAATAGCTCCAGGATTTTCTCACCGTGAGTTTGTACCAGCTTGAATGTTTTTTATTCAGGATCTAAAGCAACTAAATTAGGTTTCTCCCTTGTCAACACAATCTCCTGGTCGGCCATCTGTTAGCCTTTCTGTCATCTCCCACTCAAACGCATAAAGTGAACCTCAAAAACACTTACATGGATACTCAGGATTGTTTTGAGGCTCAAACAGATGTGTACTTACACCAGCTCTCCACGCTGAAGCCTCCAGGGTAATTACTGTGCTGACAAGAACAGTCACAACACGGGTACCCCAGGCACAGCACACTCAGTCACTCAGTCCTCACCTTCATTCTCAGCGCACACATTCAGGAAGTCTGTCACAATATTTAAAAACATTTCCTCCATTAAATAAAAGAAAAAGATTACCCTTGACTCTTCCGGTTTAAAGATGAACACTGTTTCCAATGTTTTTCTATTATGAAAAATATTGGTTTTTAAGCCACAATAAAAAAAAATGTGACTTAACTGGATTGAGAGCATACATTCAAGATTTTCATAAAATAATCATCAGAAAGGAGAATAAACTTGCAAAGTCTAAATCTATACTACTGCCTCTCAGATGAATGCACATTCCCTCTAAAAATAGGTCAAAGTTTAAAGATATGAAAACCTGGTTACTGATTAAAGAAAAAAAATATATTCCAGCGTAGTCATCGGAAAGTCAGGCACTCTGTTGGATCTAAGGGCAACACTTCCCAGGGATTACTCCAATCCTACATCTTTACAAATGTTCTAATGAAAATGATGGCTTTCACAATTCTTCCTCTTTCCCCCCTTCTCCTCTTTTTCTAACACAGGGTCTAGCTTTACAGCACAGGCTACTTGTGACCATCCTCCTGCCTCAGTTTCCCAAATACAGGGATTAAAGGCATAAGCCACTATGACCTGTTCACCATTTTCTTAATTAAGAAATTAGTTAAGACTATCTCAGTTTAAACTAAATGCTGTAGCTAAGGCTAGCCTTTTAATTAGTCCACCTCCTGTCTCAGCTGGTCGTTCTTTAGCTGGTATCTGTAAGCCCTCAGAGAAAGGTATCAAAGTTATGTAATCTTCAATAGGCAAGCATCTTCTACCTTTACTCTTTTCTTTCTTCCTGTGGTTTATCTAACAAATGAAAGACACAAGAAATTATAAACTCCAAAAGGGAGGCAGAATAAAATATCCAGACGGGGCTCTTTTCTGTTATGACAAGTTTACTCCAGAACAGGTCCTGGCACCTGGCATAGGAACCCAGAACTGACTGCTCGGTGAACGAATGATGATTCGTCAGGAACCTTCTGTAGCACGGAAGGATATGTTACTAGACAATGAACCTGTAATATTAGAAAGCTGGGGTGATACCAAGCTTCGCTACTTGACACATAAGATAACTAAGCTTACATTCAGCCAACAGCAACCTCAGTTTTCTTACCCACAAAAGGGGGATGAAGACTTGAAAGACTGCTGTGTGACAAGGACACTGAGCAAATACTAACACCATTGAGTTTCTGTAACCGATCACATTAAATGATTTAGAATCACGTTCAAATCTCTATGCAATAATTTATTGTTAGAGGAGTTATTTGGCTTATAAACCAAAAGGACTTTGAAAATAACAAAAGACTGTAATCACCTTCTTTTCTCCGGGGTTCATAATTATCTCCATATAAGTTGTACATATTCATATCTTATAAATTCTAACTTCTGGGTGCTATGGCCAAAATTATTTTTGCTCTCTATTCTGAGGTCTTACCCGCCTCTTCGATGTTGCTTGTTATTTTGAGATCTTTGATACTTTTTGTCTTCCTACAGGCCTTCCTGCGGTCCCCAATCAGGGGACTCACACACAGAAGAAACGGGAGCCCTGGTCCTCAGGAGAGCAGGCCAGGCGGTCTAGGGCGGTGGTTCTCAACCTGTGGGCCACAACCCCTTTCACACAGGTTGCCCAAGACCATCAGAAAACACAAATACTTAATCTGTGATGCATGACAATAGCAACATTACAGTTAGGAAGTTGCAAACCCAGTGATATCATGGTTTGGAGGTGGGGGGACACCAGAACATGAGGAACCATATTAAAGGGTTGCAGCATTAGAGAGGTTGACGGCCACTGGGGTAGGGAATCTAGTGGGCACCTGGGACGAGAAGAAGCCTCTTCCCTGAGATATTTTTGTGTTTCAAATTCTATAACCAGAAATGTGAACACTCCAATTACATTAGTTATCGCCTCACGGAAATAGATACAAAATGATGGCGTCAGCGTGTATTAGGAGACCACCTTAAAAAAAAAAGGGATCCCTACAAAACTGCTTATTAAGTTAATCAATGCGCTTTTTATAACACTGTAACAAATGCGCTGAGAAGACAGTGTCTCTTGATTGAACAGCACATTTGCTACCATCAGGTCACATGGGGTATAAACGTGTCTTTTGATGCACTGACCTCTTGAAACGTCCCGTTCTCAACTGAAATCCTTACAGCATTGCAATGCTATCCGTGACTCTTGGAAAATACAACCCCCCCTTTCCCCACTAAGGGCCTTCGAACTCTATACATTTTTATTATTTTCATGATGTATTCCTGTGTTGAGCACTGGAAGGGCTCTCAACTGCACCAGCATCATTATATTAGCAGTCATAGCCAGCTCTTGCTTAGCAGTAAGGTTATAACTCATCCGTTCAAAAGTTCTCAGGGTCAACCTGCAGGCGGGCCGGGAACGAGGCTGGACAGCCTGTGCCATGCATGCTAATGTGGTCACTTACCTTTCATAGCCTTCTCTATTATGGTTGTAATAAACATATGTTCAAAACTAAGACCTCTTGAGTTACTCCTCCTTTCCCACTAGACTCTCCCACCCCACTCCACAGCTACATTAGTGCTACAAATCCTGGTCTCCATTTAGCCTAACACCTTGTAGATTACAAATGCCCACAAATATCTGGTGACCAAGGACTGCAAAGAACAGGGTGTAAAAGAGCAAAACTGTAAAGAGACAGCGAGAACCCTGGTTATCTAATGGCTAACAATGGCTAGCTAGCTGGCAGGTGAAGTCCCTCACTATTTTCCTGATAGGCAGGTAACCTTTTCCCAGGCCCAGGACCTGGTACAGCCTGTCCGCTTAGGCTTTTTTTGATCCCAGTTTAGGGTTTGGTCCAAGCTTCCTACTCTCAGAGAGGAATCAGATGAGAGACTGGGGTATGTTCCTGAGATGTAGCGGAGAGGGCAGAAGGTCTGTGTCTAGATTTGTCCCACACTGCAGCCACTACCCAGTAAGCAGGCCCTGCTTCTTCTACTGCGCACCTGCCTTGCTCTACCCCTACTTCCCCCCCCCCCCCCGGAAGCAGCGACTCTCCAAATAGCCCCTGAAGTTCCACTGCCGGAGCCTACAGTAGTCTCCCAGTCCACCCCTTTCCCAGCCCGGCTGAGGTGAAGATGGTGGGGTGGAAGTGAAGGACTTCACTCGGAGATGATGTCTTGCTCCTTCTCCTAGCTGCTCCATCTATGTTCCTGTGGATGGAGTGTGGATTCTGTAGGCTCTGTGGACCTGCTGTTACTTCTCCCGGGGACCTCAGGTGAGCCCCAAGCCCTAGGCAGTCACACCTACCTTGGCTCTACCGAACTCAGATCCTCATGCTTGCCTGGTAAGTGCTTCCATCACACAGCAATCGCCCAGCCCTCAAATCCTTCTCTTCCCTGTGCTCCTTCCTTCACAGTCGTCCTGTTATGATCTCCCTGATTATTTATACTGGCTTTTGTTCTTATTTAGCTATGGCCTCAGAAGCACAAAGGACAGGGCAACTGCCACAGGGAGGACAGCGGTGGTTAATCTGAGAAGTAATTGGTAATATGCCAATATCTACCTGGGTGGAGGATGCATGGGTAGGCAGGTCCGACCCAAGAGAGCCTCGTTTCTGTGTCCCCGGTCTCACTTCTTCTTACCACACTAAATCTACCCTTTATTTCTATGTAAGAATAGAACTATAGTCCAAATTATAAGTAATATAAAACTATGTCCCAGATATAACAATAACTCCATTTTATTGTTTCCTGAATCATAAGATGTCTCTGTGCCGTCAGAATGGGAGCAACGATGTTTATTCACATCCAGGAGCTCAGTCTGTAGACAATTTCAAAAACCATAAATCAGGATTCTGCCTACCATGGGACGAAATATATTTTTTGGTTTGTTTGTTTTTCAAGACAGAGTTTCTCTTTGTAACAACCCCGGATGTCCTAGAAGTCACTTCATTGACCAGGCTGGCCTCAAACTCATAGAAATCTACCTGTCTCTGCCTCCCAAGTGCTGGGACTAAAGGCGTGCACCAATATGTCATGATGAGAGCAAAATACTTCAAGTGCTACCTATCAAAAATCACTTGCTAAAATCTGCATTTATTGGTGAAGTTGCCTTCTCAGTCTTTAACATAGCTCTGACTCTTTGGGGCCCTGCATTTTAAAAGCCAGCATAAATGCTAAAGGGGCTGAGAGTGTCTCACAGATTTGCAGACATTTAGGGACAACTGTCAAGATGAAAATGTGGTGCTCAGAATCGAGTTAAGCTATGATCTGCTTGCTCCAAGTGCTGGTTGGGGCTTGGGTAGGGACATGGGCATGGACAGTACATCACAAGGAAACCTTCTTCAGTGTACTTCTTCCATGCTGCACCTATCCTCAGAGCCCCTGGAGAACCCAGGAGGTTTCAGACAGGTCTAACTCCACAAATCTTAGCTGACCCATGGAAAGGTTCATTTACTTCCCTTTGCCCCTACCCCTCCAGTCCAACTTTCCGTCTTCCCTGGACAAGCAAAGAAAGCTCCTTCAAACGTCAAGTTGAAAGATTTGGGGTCCTGGAATGAGTGGTGAGCTGGGGATCAAACTATATCCCAAACAGTGAGCCTCCGGTATACAACATCTGAACCAGTGAGCCCCCAGTATACACAAACATCAGTTTTATAGCGTTTGTATGGAGAAGTCAACCATCTCGTCCACAGAGCTTTCGGCTACCCCACTTTCTGGGTTCCTCTGTTAAGTTTCTGCCTCTGATTTTTCTTGGGGCTACTTTAACTGGTGAGGTCACTATGGCCAGGATGAAGGAGCAATTTGCAAATGAAGGCGACAAGTCAAATTTTAGAATCTGAGAATCGTAGAGTCTAGCAAGACAGACACAGTTCTGCCGGCCTGTAAGTCTAACCTGCTTGTTGACTTTCTCAGCCTGTCTGGAGAGCCAACTGCCAGAGTGAACACTTGGGGTGATGGATAACCCAGTGGCTTAAGCTCATCAATACACAGTAAGTGTACCACAGCATAGTATAACCCGAGAGGCTGTACAACTACACTCTGTCAATCAAAAACTTGGCAACTCTAACAGTTCGCACACCTACTCTCTTGATGAAACGGGAGCAGAGCTTGCAAAGAAGACAGAACTTTAAGGCTGAAAGGAATATTGAAACCACCTGGCCCCACCCCTGTCCATACTCAGTAAGAAAAGAAGCCGGGGTCCAAAGGTTACCCTGCTTTTGGCTGGAAGTCAAGAAGAAAATCAGCCAGTGTAGGCCTTAGACTCGATTCTGAAGAAAAGGGGAAAATGTAAGAGACCAAGTGGTTCTAGGGAAATCGGGTGAGGCTGAAGGAGCCCACAGGGTGCATTAGCAATCTACAACAAACCACCTCCATACTTACCTCACTGAAACAGTAAACCTTAGTTGCTTTCTGTGGGTCAGTGACCAGGAAGGGCTGGGCTGGGGAGTAACGGCTCAGCGTCTCCCGTGAACTGCTGCTGTCTGGGCCACATTCCACGTGCCTATCTGAGCTCATTCACGTGCCTGCAGCAGACCTCAGCTTGTTTGTCATTCTCTACCTATCTACTCTCAGGCAGCCCTTGGCAGAATGGCCTGGAGAACATGGCTTCCCACGAGGGAGTGACCGAAGAAAGAGTGAAAGCAAGAGCCTGGGTCTTTTTAGAGCCTACTTTCACGTCAGTCATCTCATTATGTCCTACTGTATTCTCCAGGAATGAGTCAACAAGGTGTGACACTCAAGAGGCAAAGATCGAAGTGACCTGGTTACTTCTCTATTGCTGTGAAGAGATACCATGACCAAGGCAACTCATAGAAGAGTTTCCTGGAGGATTAGAGTTTCAAAGGGTCCATGACCATTACGGTGAAGGGCGTGCCAGCAGGCAGGCAGGCAGGCAGGCATGGTGCAGGAGCTGGAGCTGGAGAGAAGCTTACATCTTCCTCTGAAAGCACAAGGCAGAAAGAGTTGAACAGAAATGGCATGGGCCCTTGAAACCCCAACCCCAACCCCAGTGGAGGCAACACCTCCTGATCCTTCCCAACCAGTCCACCAACTGGGGACTAAGAACCCAGATATATGAGCCACTGGGGGCCATTCTCATTCAAATCACCACAGGGAGGACACTTAAGGGCTGGACACTTTTCTCATTTAGAAGCTAAGGGACACATTTTTATGATGGCTTGAAAGTCAAGGCTGCCTGTGCCTAGTGCTCAAGGATCACACAGAAGAATGCAGAGGAAAATTCCTTGAGTCTCTCAGCCCCATCAACAGGAAGTCACGCTCCCTGGGGAGGTGTTTGGGAAGGTTTTGTTAAAGTTACAGAGAGAGCCTCTGAAAACACCTTTCATATAACAAATGCAAGACTGCCTTACTGTTCTTTTCCTAAACTCTGGCATATAAAAGGTAAGTAAGCATGGGAAACACACTAGCCAGGGCTAAGTCCTTTTTGTTTTTGTTTTGTTTTGTTTTGTTTTCATAAAACACTAAAACAATGATATATCACATGACAGATAAGAGTAAAACATAGTCATTGGAAGGAGTTCTGGCATGAAGTAGAATGAACAACAGCAAATCAAATCCCAGATTTCATTAAATACCAAAAAAGGGGGGGGGGAGCAGTATTTAAAGTCATAGCTTTCCACATTGGAAAGAGAACAAAACCGGGGCCATTATAAGAGCTTTCAGGGCTGGAGAGATGACTCAGCAGTTAAAGCACTGGCTGCTCTTCCAGAGGACCCGGGTTCTATTCCCATACCCACATGATGGCTCACAACTGGCTGTAACTCCAGTCCAAGGGATCTGATGCCCTCTTCAGGCACGGACACACACATGAGGGCACAGACACACAGCAGATAAAATCCCATATTCATAAAATTAAGAAAATAATAGCCGGGCATGGTGGTGCACGCCTTTAATCCCAGCACTCGGGAGGCAGAGGCAGGCGGATTTCTGAGTTCAAGGCCAGCTTGGTCTACAAAGTGAGTTCCAGGACAGCCAGAGCTATACCGAGAAACCCTGTCTCAAAAAAAAAAAAAAANAAAAAATTATTTTTTAAAAAGTTTTCCAAACACAAGAAGTGCTAAGAACTTTAAAAAAAAAGTCCCAAATGTAAAATTATACAAATTATAATCAAGACTCAAAGAATGATTACAATTTATTCTCAAAGGGACGCTGTCTGTGTCAATAAGATCTGGGAAGAATTATTTTTAGATGGCATTATTACCAAGGAATACTTGACATTGGAGAATGCTCAAGCATTAGAAAAAGATGCTGACTATGTATAAACTTAAAATGATAGAAAGAACTGGAAGAAGACATGTGTCTAGATGTTAGAGTTAAAAACAAAACAAAACAAATCAAAAATAAAAAACCACAAGTAGATAAAAGACTGCTATAAAATATCATTAAAAAGTTGAAAGGTACTTTACAAAGGAACTTTTACCTTAAGGCCTAAGTTTGCTTTTTAATAGATGTAATTGATGGAGCAAAATCAGAAGTCAACTGTTGACTGTCAAAGACAGGAGAACAAGAGCTGTGATCACAGCCCAGCTCATCATATTGCTGTACCCTAGATTTCTCTCTTCTCCTATGCTAACAAGCTGTGCATTACACACATGCACGCACGCACGCACGCACACACACACACACACACACACACACACACACACACACACATACACACACATTACACACAGATGCATGTCAGACAACTGTTCTACCATTAAACTACAACCACCAGTCCTGCAACCTTTTAAAATCCAAAACTTAAATATAATACATGGCAGTTACATCTAAAAGAAAGCCAAAAGATTCCTGTAAATATATTCTTCATGTATTATAGGAATAAACAAGAAAAATTTCAAGTCAACATACTTGGAATAAGATCATTTGTAGGAAAAGTTAATTCTTGTTCACAATATAAAAGACTGATGAGGGGAAAACCAGCAGGTAGATAACTTGGACTCTAAGACGGAAGTCAGTTAACTGTGTTTATCAGACCTTTGGCTTCTGAGGGAAGGTATCCTGAGTCTAAATAGAAGCATTGTATTTTCTTCCTTTTTTTATTGGATATTTTATTTATTTACATTTCAAATGTTATCCCATTTCCCAGCTCCCCTCCCCATGCTTCTATGAGGATGCTCCCCCACCCACCCACTCCCACCTCCCCACCCTGGCATTTCCCTACACTGGGGGGGGCATTGATCCTTCACAGGACCAAGGGCCTCTCCTCCCATTCATGCTTGACAAGGCCACCCTCTGCTACCTATCCAGCTGGAGCCATGAGTCCCTCCATGTGTACTCTTTGGTTGGTGGCTTAGTTCCTGGGAGCGCTGGAGCTCTGTTTGGTTGGTCTTGTTCTTCCTATGGCTTGGCAAACCCACTCAGCTCCTTGCATTGTATTTTCTTACAAAAACATGCTGTATCCGGAGAAGTGATCTTATGAAGTGGAAACTTATGGGTTCTTTGGAACGTCAGTTGTAACGGATTTTTTTTTTTTGCTAGGGCAGACACATGAAGGAGTGTTTTCCTGAAGCAGACACAGGTTCTGCTAAAGCAAGCATGAAAGGAAGAGTGATGAAGGATTCTTTGCTAACATCATGCGTTTATTGGTCTGCCTTACATTTTGTAGCTGAGCTCCATTTGTTGTGACTCCACAAAGAGAAATGCATCCAAAAAACTTCTGGTGCTATGCTGGTAGGTTCCTGCCACTTCCTAGAACTCCAGCAAATCAGCAGGGTGATGTCAGCTGATACACAATCATGTGTTTTGCTAAGATAAACTCACACGCGGAAGCAAGACTTGTGGTGGGGCAAGACCTGTGGAGGACATGTGGTTTTGTAGTGTATAAATAGGACTCAGTGGCCTATGAGAGAGGCTTGGCTTGCTTGCAAAGCTAGCTTTGCAATGCTTCTTGGTCTCAAGTCTTTGCTGAGAGAGGGGCAGCTGAGAACTTCTCGTGGTATCCCTGGTGGTCCTGTTTCCTCCTGCTGACTCTACTACTTTGTGCCACTGCTACTGAGGGATTCGTCTTTGCTGCCCCGACTCTACCAACCTGGACTGCTGGTATATCCATGAAGTATTTGCGAGAGGATCAGGCTGCTGCTACTGATACCTGTGAACTGAACTGCTGGTTTCCTGACAATGCAGATGGAATTTGCTCCGAAGAACCATTGCTAAACAGGTCCGCTTACCCATATCCTAATAACCTTTCTTTGCCACTATGTCTGATAGGCTAGAAGGGAGGCCATCATTAAAATTAGGGTTGAGAAGAATTGAAGACAGTTTTTTTGCTAGTAAGAGTAGTTTGTAATTATATTTCATCCCAGGCCATCAAAGGCCACCACCACTTGCTCTCTTTTGGGCTCTTCAAACCACACCTACCTTCTCATGTGACTTCCCTACACATAAGCAAGAAGGAGGTGCCTGGTTGGAAAAAAAAATAAAAGTTCTTAATAATGGAGAAATAAGTAGTTCCTCTTGTAAATGGTGACTCTAGTTTCTATGGAGGTCTTGAATGTGATAAACTGGATCTTTTGTGGGTGCTCTGACAAGCCTTGAATTCCAGCAGTCAAAAAGATAAAGCCTAGAACCAAGACTGAGCCGAGTCGAGCCACGTCATGTGTGTGTGTGTGTGTGTGTGTGTGTGTGTGTGTGTGTGTGTGTGAAGACCTGCTTCAGTGGATTCTGTAGGCAATGTGGCATCGTTAGCTCATCTCCCAACTATGGCACAATCTTGCATTTGCCTTGTGATTCCTCGGTATTAGATACTACCTTGTTCACTTCCAATATCACCTAATTCAGTCCTACCAGTGAACCTGTACAAAGGAAAACAGGGTCACAAAACAACTGAGATGTTAACGTATTTATCCAAAACTGCTGGACTCTCCACCAGAAGTGACGTTCATCCACTTGTTGAGAAGCTGGGTCCAGGGCTCTTCCTTCCATTAGACCAGAATGGCACCCGCCCTTTGTCCCCAGCTAGTGTGCGTCTTATTGGAGTCAAAGTCTCCATTTGTAGTTGTTTAGTTCTCCTTTCCAGCCTGTATGAACAGCTTGGGAGGAGAAACCAATGTCCTAGTCCTTTTAACCTTCTAACAGTTCTAACAAATGGGAAGTGTCCAGGCCAGTTACTGAGGGGTAGTTTGTTTGGTTTTTGGGTTTTTTTGTTTTTGTATTTGTGGAAGGGGTTCATATGTAACCCATAGGTTATACCCAAACTTTCTATGTTGCTAAAGATGACCTTGAACTCCGGATCCTGCTTCCACCTTGCAATTCCTATTTTTGCCTAGCTTCAATCTAGTTTTTAAATGAACAAAATGAGACCTATACACTATAGAAACCCAGCTGTTAAAATCATGAAGAGTTATTTAGTATGAGTAGAAGCAAAAATTTTCAAGAAGTATTTTCTCTTTAGTAAGATATAGAATATATACCTTATATATTATAGGTATGTAAATCCCTACAAGAAGGCAAGCAGGACAGAACTCGGACAGGGTCAGTCTCAGTCAAGGGATACCCACAGACCAGCTAAGAAAATAAACAACCAGGGAAAAGAGAGGGCTGTCCAGATGTCCAGGGGTCCAGGGTGTGAGCTTGATATAACAGGTACTATAAATATATATGCTCTATGATTTACTATACTGAAACTAAAGCTTGACTAAAATGTTCTTATCCAGGTTCAAGAACTAAGATCTGATTGGGCCCTTTAAATTTGTGTTTATTATTATTATTATTATTATTATTATTACTAATAATATTAATATTATTACTACTACTACTACTAATAATAATATTGGCAGTGGTGGTGGTGATAGTGTATACTGAGTGTTTGTTTGTGTGAGCATGTACCACAGCAACTGTGTGAAGACCAGAGGATAACTTCTGTAGGTTCCAGGGATCGAACTTGTGTTGACAGGATTTCATGGCAAGCTTTTCTCCAGCTAAGCCATCTTGCTACCCTCAGATAGGATCTTCCAGTAGAAGTCTGCTATTCTTCAGGAGATGGTTTTAAGTGGGCTTGCTCATTTTCCTATACAAAACTGATTTAATGGACTGAATTAGGTAAGAGGCAGAAATACAGATAAAAAGTTGCACAAGGTGCAAATTCATTTAGCTCCTTTTATCTTCAGGATGCCTATGATAAAAATTAATTCCTAAAGAGCAGGAAAGTGGTGGTGCACACCTTTAAGCCCAGCATTTGGAACGCAGAGGCAGACAGATCTCTGAGTTCGAGGCCAGCCTGATCTATAGAACAAGTCCCAGGACAGCCAGTGCTGCACAGAGAAACCATGTTGAAGAAATACAAAACTAATGATGATGATGGCGACGATGAAGATGATGATATAATAAAATTCCTAATGTGGCATCCTTACCCTGTATAACAGGGTTCTCAACAACCTAATGACTTTGACCCCAGGGCCATTTGACAATGTCTGCAGACATATCCCAACTAATAGTAGGTAGTACCATCCATCTGGCAGCCTAGGAATGCTCCTTAATATCCTACAATTAACAAGGCAGCTTCCCCACAATCAAGAATCACCTGATCCCTAAGGTCACCAGTGCCAAGGTTGGGACATCCTAGCCTACAGTATTCACTGGCACAAATCTAGATTGTCACCAAGGTTGTCTTTGCTGAGGATGAAACCAAAAACAGCAGCTGGCATTTATCAAGCTGCTTTAATAGGTGAAATCGAAGCTCAATGCTAGCGCTGTACTAATGCATTTAGTTCTTATGAAAATCTTATGGTGGATTATTTATTCCCACTTTGCAAAGATAAGGAGGTAGTCACCTCCACAGCCCCACAAGTAACAAAACCATCAATACTCCCTCCGTATTGGCATTTCCCAAACCAATAGCTTTCGTGTACAGCAGAAGCAGTTGAAAAGCACCTTAACTTTGAGGCCTGGGACAGAGAATCCAACACCCGAGGCAGCAGCGGCGGCGGCAGTGGAGAGCTCCGAGAGAGTCCATGCGGTGGCATAAGATGGACACTCTCTACTCCGACGCCTTGCCTGCTTCCTTAGTTTAGAACAATCCAGGAAACAGCAAAAGGGCAGGCTCAGTGTGTTTCTCGATTGGTGAACTGAAACTAAAATGTCTGTAGAGGAAAAGTAGAGTCGCCACAGCATGCGACGATGAAGAGGCGATGCATCATCATCATCATCATCATCATCATCCTTGATATTTATCAAGGATGTGGGGGTGGGGTGGGGGTGGGGAGGGGCGCTGAGACATCTGTGGTTAAGGACACCGAGTGCTCTTCCAGGCGTCCTTAGTTCGGCTCCCAGCAACCACATGGCAGCTCACATTTATAAAGGATCTTTGTGATCATCAGTTGATTCCCGCCATAGCTCAGCAGGAGACTGAAGAAAGGCCATTGGATAAAGGTGATTTGTTCAAGGCCACTGTGCAGAACAACAGGGCTGTGGACTAAAAACCATCGGGGTATTCTCTAAAATGACAAAAAGAATTTAGTTCAGATTTACAAAGGGCTCATGGGTTCCTGATTCTCTCTTTGAAAATATATATTTCCTTATATAACCCAAGGTCATTGTCACACCTACCAGGATTAACGTCACCCATCCAATACCCGGTTCTATCAAATTTCCTTCCTTAGAGGAAAAGGACTTATTAGAGCTGATTTGTTAAGTTGGGATCTAAACAGGGAGAACACACTTACATCCCTCTTTAAAGTGAATGATGACCCAGAGTGGTGTCTCTCCCCCTTTCCCCTCTCGGGGTTGACTTACTACAAAAACGAGGTTAGCAGCCTTAGAAAATGCCCCACATTCTGACTCTGCCTATTTACTTCCTTGTGTTGTAATTTAACTGGTACCTTCATCCAGGGTATTTTTGGCAATTGGAAGTAGCTTTAGAGCTCAGGTCTCTTTCTCTGACAAGAATGCTGCACAGGAGGTACTGTGTGCTTCATATTCCCCACATCAAGAGTCTGCCTTGTCCCACTTTTTAGCCATGCCACAGTTGATCAGAGGGCTCAAAGGTGCCAGCCTAAGATCTGCATCTACTTTTCAACTAAACTACTCAGGACCTACTCTCCTAATCAATTTTCATGATGGGCTGTAAGTAAGTAGTGACTTTCTAATTTTTAAAATTTTTTACTAGTCCAAACACATTTATTAGGCAGACTCTGCCCCTCATGGGCTGAGGCCTAATTGGTTTCTACAACTATAATTTGTACAAGAGAAGCAGGTCAACTCTTTTTTTACCCTCCATTTTTCAGAATAAGAAGCCAGTGCCCTTGTTACATCCCATAGAGTTTGCGTCCAACAAAACTTAACAGACCGCAGTATCAAAATACATTTTTATAAAACATTTTAACAACAGAGAAAAGAGAATCTGCGAGCAACCTAACTAAATTATCAAAGAAGCCCGTTAGAACTTCACATCTGTCCTGTGATGGCAGAAGCCCAGACCCTGAGATAATCATGGGACCCAGCAGTGTCTGCTCAATCCTTTACTCCTGCCAAATCAAAGACCTGTCCAGAGCCCAAGAATCGATATAAACCAAGGCAGAAGCAACCTGTTCTCCAGTCAGGGGCAAACGTCAAAGGAAGATCTGATGCTTCTCTATTCTTTTCGCAGTGATTGGGGTAGGATCCGGGGCCCTTCGTATGTGAAGTAAACACGCGGCTATGCAGCTATCCCCAGCTCCCTGACCTTTTAAAAAGTTCCATTCATGGTTAAAACTGTCTGTGAACACCAGAAATTATTTGAAATAACCACAAAGGTGGTTGTGATTAAAACAAGTGGGGTTTTTTTTTTTTGATTCAGAAAAAAATTAAGATGAAAAGCAGGAAGCCACAAATTATAAGATGATAAAATCATTCCAATTGGTACAAAGCCGGAGTGAAGGTATACAGCTCAAAGACAGAGAATGGAAAGAATCCTCGGAAGCCTGTGGGAAGCTCGGAACAACGGGGAAGATGGAGCTTCTCTGGCAGATACAACTGAAGACAAGTGGATCTGGCAAGCCTGGGAAATGTAGTGGGCAGTCAGCAAATACATGGAGACATTTATGTTTTCAAATATCCATTTCTAAACACATCTTTAAAATGTAGTTATTTTAAATAAAGAAGTAGGTTGGGCAGGGTGGTGCAGGTCTAAAAAACTAACTTGAAGGTCACATTTTTGAGGCCAGCCTGGGACTCGGTGTCTCTCTGTCTCTCTAACTCGGTGTCTCCTTATCTCTGTCTCTCTCGCTTGCTCAGGCGCGCTCACAGCACAGGCACAGGAGGAGTCAGGCTGAGGGCAATATCACTAAGAAACCTGCTGGCCTACTCTGACACATTTCCAAATCCCCTCCCAGTTCCTTTTATATGAGGATAGGTATTTCAAAAATAATCCACAGCCATGAGAACCTATGTTCTGGTAAGAACAGATCATCTGCACCAAATAAAGCCTCTTAGGAATTTAAGTTGAATACAAGAAAGCTCTTGGGCAGGTGGTATGGACTGTAGTTGAGCCATTTTAATATAAGAATGCCAGGAATCTGTGTGGAGAGACTCAACAACCCTGCTTATAAGCTCTCAAGCTACCACAAACCCACGTTCTCCCAGTTCTGGTCTTCAAGGGCTGTCCTAGGTCAACTCCCCTCTTGGCTTTTCACACACACCCCATGTGTTAACACCAAGACCACACTACAATAAATGTTCCATACACAGAGCATTGCCAGAATTTATCTTCCAGAAAACCTGATTTGTAAAAGCAAACGGATTTAACTCTGAGAGTGGGTTAATTTCCTCTTTTCCATTATGTGTGTGTGTGTGTGTGTGTGTGTGTACTAATGCTCAAATCCTGCCCACTTCCAGCTTTGTGCTATGGGCAGACACGATCTTAATCCTTCCCAATACCCCCTACCCCGACCCTTGGCATAAACAAAACAAAAAGAAGCAAAAACCTCCACACAGTGGTTCCCCCAAGACAGTAGGGGGCGCTGCACTGTCCAGCAGCCATTACAGTCCGGCCCAGGCGAAGGGGCAAACGCTGAGAGCGCCATCTAGCGGGAGAAGCTGGTCCTGCCCCTTCCGCGGCTATCCCGGCGGCCTTCCGCCAGGAGCCAGAGTCCCGGAAGCCGGAAGTGCTGCACCCGAGGCCAGAAGCATGGGCCCTGCTGGTCTCAAGGTTCTGCTGCTGCTTTTGCTGGGTGAGCCCCAGTGCCAGAGCCAAGAGGGGAGAAAAGCTGAGGTTTTGCCTCAAGAAGGAATCAGATGATAACGAGTGGGCGTTACTTGTGAGTGGCATCGCCCAAGAAACTCCAGTGAGGTCATTGCATACTCGCCACTGCTGTAATGTCCGCGGTTCCATAAAGCAGTAAACAAAACTAAGGTCCTTGCTTTCATGGGACTTATAATCAGTGCACGTATTGAAAATGTAAATTACCAAGCATATCAATGGGTAGTAATGTTATGAGAGGAAAAAGGCACCTAAGGTTCAGGGACAATAGAGGCCTGTAATCCCGATATTCAAAAGAGCTGTGGCAAGATCCTACGTTTGAGGCCAGACTGGGCTACATTTGCGAATTCTAGGCTGACCTAGCCTACATAACACAAAAAAACAAAAAAGGGTAACTGGTTAGTATAAAGTGGCCTCTCCCAGAGGACTAATTTAAGCAGATACTTGAAAGAAACTAGGAAGTGGCGCAGTTGGTGGAACACATGGCTAATGCGTTCCAGCCCCAGTAACACAAGGGGTCTCCCAAGTACCGTCCCAGGGACCCACCTGGCTGGGGACATGAGGGAATGAGGAAAGGACAAACACACATACACAGACACACAGAAAAGCTGGGGTTGGATGACTGGAGCTGCAGCAGCTCAGAAGCTCAGCATGTTTATTATATACAGTTGAATAAAAAGATGGGCTTATTACATACCCGTAAACAAAGAGGCAGGGTGTATGGTGTAACGCTGGATTGAGGAGGCAGATTTAGCTAATCTACTTGTCTTTGTTGGGGAGCATCCTTCAGGCCATAAACATGGTGGGAGAAAGCTACAGTGGGCATTTTCTGCCCAAAATATCAACATCCACATATGAACCGGAGGAGACTGCATGGAAATGAGCAAGTTAGATAAAACCCAGGCCTGGGAAAACTGCACTTCAGGCATAGGAAACTAGAGGCACTTCTGGCATAATAAGTAACTTGTTCGGTTAATTCTCTGGCCCACAATTGATTAAAACAAGGGCACGCTATCAGTAGCAAAGAGTAAGAGGTAGCACAAGAGATACACACATTTTGTAAAATGACAATTCAGTTAAAGAAAACAACATAAAAATAAAGAGCCTATACATCTCAAACGCATCTCCCAGCACCACTGTATCACGAGTGAACACACCAGATGCCCTGACAATGACCTTGAATCACCAAGTAAAAGGTAAACTTCAGTTGCCATAGGCAGGAAGGTATACAGTTATCAAGAGCCCTGCTCGCTGGCAGATAATTGTAAATTTTAGCCTTACCACCAACCTGGAAAGCTTTCTGTTCAGTGAGTTTAATATAAGATGTTTTCTTATGTATTAATGAATGACATGGTGTGTTTTCTCTAGGAGCTCTCCAGGGCTCTTTTACCAAAAAGAAAAACTTGCAATCAGGTGAGTATCCTCATGCTGGATCTGAACCTGAAATTGGGGGGCTAGAGGCATGGCTTGGTGGTTAGGATCACTGGCTGTTCTTCCAAAGGTCCTGAGTTCAATTCCCAGCCCCCATATGGTGGCTTACAACTGTAGTTCCAGGGGATGCCCTCTTCAAGATCCTAGAAAAGGATGAGATGGGAGTTTGGGGGCAATAAGAAAATGGCGGAACTTCAATCTGCACAGTTCCCCTGCTCTTCTTTGTCTAGTATGTGGACGACCTGTACACATTGTGGGTGGCCAAGATGCTGCTTTGGGGCGCTGGCCCTGGCAGGTCAGCCTGCGTTTTGACAACGCCCATTCTTGTGGAGGTTCTCTCATCAGTGACCACTGGGTGCTGACGGCAGCACACTGCATAAAAAAGTGAGTTGTAGCCAGGAGCTAACACACAGAGGCTTCTGGGAAATGTTTGGATGGTGTCATGGGAACCAGGAGACCAGTGCCAGCATTCAGATCTGTGGGGCAAAAGGGAGCCCTACATCACCTAGGAGTGAATGGAACAGGGTGAGACAGTTCCCTTCCTTTGTTTCAACTTACTTCTGAAATATAGGTCAGGGGGTTTCTCTTGAGCTTTTAGGGCTCACAAATATAATCTAAGCTTCCTCAGAGACACTGTGTGAAAACAACTTGCAGTGTGGTGAGCACTGCATGAAACTGGTTCCTCACAAAGACTCCGACTCAAATAAGTGAGCTGGAAACAGACTCAGTCAAGCCTAGGATGGCTTCAAGCCCACTCTGATTGGAGCAGCTTGAGAGACACTGAGATGGAGACAATTGTTAGGTCACATCTGACCCGACTCAAGTATTTTTTCACTTGTACCATAAAACATGGTAGCAACTAATTGTGCAACAACAGATAACTAATATGTATAGAGGTCAAAATAACAGGCTTCTTATTAATAACCATGAAAACTTAGGGAAATGGTGTAGTGACTTCAAAATGCTGAGGGAGAGTTTCTTCCCAGGCCAGAATTGTGTAGTCTAACCATATACCCATATACTATGAATCAATAGGATATAAACATAGACATTTACAAATATACAATTTCATAAAAATGTTACCATCCACACATATGGGCAGGGAGGAAGAGGAAAACAGATCAAGACAGAATAGTAGGCTCTAACACAGTGAACTCTCAAGATCATAAATATTATAAATGTAAGTCCAAAATGATAGCAGCTGGAGTAGACCAGAACAAGAGGGCCAAGGGCCACATTGGGGTAGGGTGGGGGCTCACAGACTGCCTGACAGGCCTGCACATACTGAGGAGTCTGTATTTCTAGCAGTGAGTTTGGGGGCAAAATGATGGATTTGAGAAGGGCGAATAGAAAGCAGAAGGAGGCTATGGTATTAAGTTCAGGAAAAGCAAAGGGTTTGGTGAGAAACAGAGTCACAAGATCCAATGTAGCCTGTAGCGCTGGAAGCCCACACAGGGATGAGAAAACACTGATCTAATCGCATTGGTTAGGAAGAGGTGTGACAACCAATCAGGGAGAGGCTTGTCTCAGTCGCTTCCTATTGCTGTAATAAAGACCATGCATGACCCAAATTAACCCAGCGAGGAAAGGTTGGTTTCAGCTTACAGGTGTCGTCAGTCCACCCTGAAGTAAAGACAGGACAGGAACTTAAGGCAGCAACTGAAGCAGAGACCACGGAGGAACCCTTCCTACTGGCTTGCTCCCCATAGCTAGCTCAGCCTGCATTCTTATACCACCAAAACCTTAGGGGTGGCACACTCCACAGTGGGCTGGGCCCTCCCATATCAGTCATCAATCAAGAAAATGCCCCACAGACTTGCCTCCAGACAAGTCTGATGGAGGCATTTTCTCAGCTGAGGGTCCTCTTCCCAGTTGTGTCAAGCTGACAAAAAACAAACAAACAAACAACTTAGTAGAGAAGGCTAGTCAGTGAGCAAGGCTAGTCAGTGAGCAAAGCTAGTCAGTGAGATGTGTAAGGGAGCTCAGTGTTCACTTTCTAATTAGGAACTCAAGACCCAAAGTGTGTGTCTGTGTCTGTGTCTGGGGTGGGGGTTGTAAAAAAGGCAAAACAGTGTTTCTTTAAAACACCAGGGAAATCATTAAGGGCTGAAAGCTGGAGTGACACACATACACACCTACACACACACACACACACACACACACACACACAAAACTATGGAAGGGGTGAGAGATCAGGGACAGTATGTAGGACAAATTCTGGCCACCAGCATGTAAGAGGAGATGGCAGGAAGAGAAGCCAGGGCAGGGCACAGAGAGAAGAAAAGGACACAGACTAATCTTAGCTCAAGATTAACTAAGTGCTGGTATCCTCCTTTCTTGTTCAGAGTCTTTGGGGTACAGATGGGCAGCTTGTTCTGATCTACTGTAGGCCAACCCTCCACTTTGACATTCCTCTATCTTTTCCTCTTAGGACCTGGTTCAGTTTTCTATACAGTGTGTGGCTCGGATCCATCGACAGTGAGTACTCAAGCACAGGCAAAGAGTACTACGTGTCCAGAATCGCCATCCCTGACAAACACCGCCACACAGAAGCAGACATCGCCCTGCTGAAGCTGTCTTCCCGGGTCACCTTCTCATCTGTCATTCTGCCCATCTGCTTGCCCAATATCTCAAAGCAGCTGACAGTTCCAGCTTCTTGCTGGGTGACTGGATGGGGAGAAAATCAGGAAGGTACAGGAGAGATGGGGAAAGAGACAGGATCTTGTGTAGCTCAGGCTAGCCTTAAACTTACTCAGTGGCCAAAGATGGCCTTGAACTCATGCCCCTCACACCTCACCTTCTGTCTACACTCTGCTCTAGCTAATATTATTCAACTGGATCAAATCAATCTATGAGTTTTCAGATGGAATATCTTTTGGCACTTACACGTTTATTGACTCCTGTGTCTTGCCTAGAGCCTGGTTATAACTGACAGAGCAAATGCTAACAATTTAAACACATAATTCTCTCTCCTTCAGAGATTATTAAACATGACTTAATGTTCGGGGAGTCTAGCTTTGCTTGGTTTGGTGTGTGTATGTTAATTTGTTGACAAAATGTATGTCAACACTTTCCCAGGTGAAGTAGAGATGGGACAGGAATTTATCTGGAAACAGAAAATAAGGAAGAGCAATTTTAGAATAATTTAGATTACCTTCATTTTGACTTAATCAGAAGTTACCTGACTGGCACAAGTAAAAACCCTCAAACACAAAGAATTCAAATTTATTATCATTTATTTTGGGTCTTTCCATAAGCAAGTATGGCTGGAAGTGGATGATTCTGACTGTTGCCCTGGCCACTGTGCAGGTGGTTAAGAGCTTTCCTTCCCGTCTTCCTCTGCAGGTCAGTACCCCTCTACCCTCCAAGAAATTGAAGTGCCTGTCATTTCCAGCGAGGCATGTGAACAACTCTACAACCCAATTGGCATCTTCTTCCCAGATCTGGAGCGGGTCATCAAGGAAGACATGCTCTGTGCTGGCGAAAGGCAGGCGAGGAAGGATAGCTGCAAGGTTAGTGTTGGCTCTTGAGGCATTTCTACACACCTCCTTCTAGATCTTAATGTGGATCTAAGTTGTTTTATCTGTAATTTGCAATAAATTACAACCCAAGAAATGATAGTTCTGACAATAATTCTTGAGTTATGCTGGACAAATCAACTGACCTGTATCAATATTTAAATTTGTTTGTTTTATTTTTAGGATTATAGTTACATTGTTCTCCCCTTTCATTTCCTCCCTCCAAACCCTCTATATACAATCTCTGATCTGTTTCCAATCCATAGTCTACTTTTTCATTTCATTGTTATGCATATTTATCATATATATATATATATATATATATATATATATATATATATATATATATATATATATAAACATAAATATAATCTGCTCCAACTATATATCATTACTTGCATGTATATTTTCAGGGCTGACCATTTGGTGTTGGACAACCAATTGTCATCCTCTTCCCTGGGGAAGATCCTCTCTCCCACTCTCAGCCTCCCTTAGACACCTGCAGTTCTGTGTAGGGTTGGAGCCTCGTGGGCTTTTCCCTGTCCACTCTGACATCTCTGCCATCTTTGTTCAGCAAACATTTATGCAGCTAGTGAGATCTGATGAGTGTAGATTCTGACATTACTGAGACACTGTCTCACAACAAGTCCCCGCTCCTCTGGCTCTCACACTCTGTCTGACCCCTCTTCCATAATGTCCCCTAAGCCTTAGGAATAGAAGTTGTATTACAGATACATCCCTTGGTACTAGATTCCACCACTCTGTATTTTGAGTATTTGTGTATTCTGTAATGTTGACTGATGTCAAGCTTACTCCTTCAAACATAAAACTATTGATCTAGGTCAGTGGTTTTCAACCTCCCAAGTACTGTCACCCTGTAATGAGGTTCTTCATGTTGTGGTGATCCCCAATCATAAATTTTTTTGTGTTGCTACTTCATAAATGTAATTTTGCTACTGTTATAAATCAAAATGTAAATATCTGATGTGTGAACCCTGAGAAAGGGTCATTTGACCTCTCCCCCATCTCCCCACCCCCAGCAAAAGGATTATGACCTACAGGTTGAGAACTGCTGATGTAGACCAATTACATTTTTTTCAAACATGTAATTTTTCATAAATATACTGATGTAAACACACAATTGCCCACTTTTTACTTTTCTTAAGAAAAAGTATATGATGAAATATTATTATTTCAGAGCTGACCATTTGGTACTGGACAACCAATTGGTGTGCTCTTCCCTGGAGAAGATCATATCTCCCACTCTAAGCATCCCAGGGTATATTATTTCATTATATACTTTTCAAATGTCATCTGGAGTCTCCTGATCAACTGTCAGCCACAGGGTTTGTGGGTGTTCCTCGGTGGTACATACAGACTTGCCTAGCTTCCATGAGGCCTTGGGTTTGAGTTCCAGCATCATAAGAACAACCCACCAACCAACCCACCCACCCACCAACCAACCAACCAACCAACCAACCAACCAACCAACCAACCCACCAACCCACCCAGCTACTGCTTGGATCCTCATTCCACGCAGTGTATGTTGTGTTGAATCCAGGTGACTGCCCTGACCCCCTTTCTCGTCTTGCTAGCATTGCTCCCTTTGCTTTCTAATTGTTGTGGTAGCTCTGAGCTCTGTTCCCCAAATCTCAAGCCAGTGAGACTGTGTGTTTCTATTTAAGTTCTTGCTACCAGATATGCTAAGGATGGGCCTGTTTTAGAGAAAACCACTTAAAGACAAAGGGCCATTCTTTCTTCCGAGGATTAACCCGTGTCTGTCTGCTTTTGACCTCTGCCCACTGCCTTCCTAGAGTTGGCTTTTCTATGTTGTCCTCAGCAGAGTTGCTGTGAGATAAGCATCAAAGGACAGAACACACTCTGGGTGCACACAGAACACTCCCTAGATCAGCAGAGCTGTATAAGCCGAGCCTCAATACAGATGGGGGATTGAAATCATAGGCAAAGGAGGATCTCTAGTAACAACAGAATAAAATTAGAAACAAGTAACAGAAAACTATGGACAGTTCAGCTCTGTGAAAGTTATTCACATATTCCTATGTAACCAATGAGCCAAGAAAAAAAAAAGAAATCACAACAAAAATTAGAAAACAGTCTGCTAGAGATGAAGTAAAGACATATACTATGGTTGGCACTAACACAGTGGTTAGAGAGAAACTCCTAGTTGTAATGTCAGTTGCATAAACAAGAATATCTCAAGTGAAGAACCCGATCTCCACACTGAGACACTGGGAAAGGCGCCTGGACATGCAAGGCAGTGGCAGACCTGCCCAGCCTCAGTCTGAGCTGCAAGTCTGGGCTCAGTCTGAGGACGGAAGAGAGAAGGGGCAAGGAAGGGAGTAGAAAGGAAGACAGCCGCCGATGAGAGGGGGAGAGCACAGCACTGGGGGTGTGAGAAGCAAACTAGACCTGGAAAAAGAACACAGAAAAAATGAGAATTGTAGCCGGGCGTGGTGGCACACACCTTTAATCCCAGCACTCGGGAGGCAGAGGCAGGCGGATTTCTGAGTTCGAGGCCAGCCTGGTCTACAGAGTGAGTTCCAGGACAGCCAGGGCTACACAGAGAAACCTTGTCTCGAAAAACCAAAAAAAAAAAAAAAAAAAAAAAAAAAAAAAAAAAAGAGAGAGAGAGAGAGAATTGTATTACTGAAGCAGAGAAAAGACAATATAAAAAAAATTAGCTACACTGAGAAAGTAATAAAGTGATATTAAAACTCATATGGAAATTCAAGTGGCTATAAACAGTCTTAAAAGGGAAGAACAAAGCAGAAAGACTCACACTTTCTTATTACAAAGCGACAGGAATCAATTTTGAGTGGACAGTCAAAAGACCTGACACACAAAGTGAGCTGTGAACAGCATCATATCGTAAAGCCACTAACGAAACAAAGAAACAAAGCAGGAGACAAACTCCTAATGGCTATCATTATCACTCCACAGACGAAATGAGCACTTAGAAAAAGGACAATGGAAAAAGAGAGGGTGACATACTACACGGAGTAAGTCCTGCTCTGTAGTGAAAACCTTAACGGGAGTTAATTTTGCTTTGCTTTTTCATGGTATATAGATGAACATTTAGAAATAGCTAATGTATATTTTTCAAACTCTGCGATCCCAAAACTTGAGAATTCCACAGCTGAGGGTCCAGGTCCAGTTCTAAAGACCTCTCTGTCACCCCTGACTGGCCCTCCTCTCCCTGTAGGGCTTCTCAAAGCTGAGCTCAGACCTTTCTGTCTCCCTTAGGGTGATTCCGGAGGGCCTCTGTCCTGTCACATCGATGGTGTCTGGAGGCTAATGGGTGCAGTAAGCTGGGGTCTGGAATGTGGTAAGGGTCTTCCTGGAGTCTACACTAACGTGACCTACTACCAAAAGTGGATCAGTACCATTATCTCAAGAGCTCCTCCGAGCTGGGGTGGCGACTGCACTCACATGACTTCCTGTTCCCTACTGTGTTACTTTCTCTGGCTCTCATGGGATCCTCCTGAGCCTTTGGCCCTAGCATAGCACCAAGTCAATCCAGAAGCTGCTGCTGTTGGGGAACTCATGGGATGGGGTGCGTGGAGAATAAAGCCTTAGCGGAGAACTCATAAGACAGTTGCTGCAATGCCTGGATGACTGGCTTTATGTATGTGCTTTCAAGCTCTTGCTTTGCTTATGCTTTAGCAGTTGAAATGCAAACAGCTAATAAATAAGGCTACCACATCTGTGCAAGATTTTGGGGGTTTTGTTGTTGTTGTTGTTCCAGAATAATGTGTCTAATGAGGGAGAAAGGGTGCTTCCTATAAATAAATATTTGTGAATATGAGTTAAATAATAAAAACTCCAGAAGGGTCTACTTTGAACCTTAGCTGCCTCATGGGCTTCCTGCTCTGTCTGCTTTGCCTCCTCCATCATCCTTTCTTCCCCTGATAACCCTCTTCTATCCCTGAATCCATAACAAGGAGTGCATGGAAGTAGCTTAGCTCTTGTACAATTCTAGTCTGTGATTTACTGCTAAAAATGTCATTAAGTATGACAGCACAGCCCCCAGAAATCAGAGGATAGCAGGTCTGAGGATAGCCTGGCCTATGTATGAGTCTGAGGCCAGCCTGGGCTACAAAGCAAGACCCTGTCTAAACAATGCATCAATCAGCTAAACAGACTGATGCAATGAGCTGGAGCCCCGAGGCCTTAGGGGTAAATGGTACTAACCTACAGAGGTCCCATAGTGTCTGGTTTCTAATGAAAGACTTCAAATGTTCAGATCTAGGAAAAGACCTCTGTGCTTAGACTTCAGGGGCTCAGAGCTTAGTCCTGCATGGACCATGGTCATTATGTTTCTCATTGACTTTCTGGTGTAATTTCATTTATACACCTTTGAGTCATCCTTTCTTTCTCATTTGACTTGTTTATTGCCATCTGTGCCTTTTATGGTAAATCAATTTCCAAAACCAACTTTTTGGTATTTATTTAAGCACATTAAGTAGGAAATAAGAATAAAAGCTGGCCGTAGCCGGGCAGTGGTGGCTCGCGCCTTTAATCCCAGCACTTGGGAGGCAGAGGCAGGCGGATTTCTGAGTTCGAGGCCAGACTGGTCTACAAAGTGAGTTCCAGGACAGCCAAGGCTACACAGAGAAACCCTGTCTCTGGAAAAAAAAATGCCAGACGTGTGGCGCATGCTTATAATTCCAACTCTTACCTCGACCTCCATTCTCAAACTACCTTTCCTGAAGCTCTTGGTGGCTCTTCTGACCACAACAAATCTTTATAAATAAACATTTGCACAGAATGGTGGAGCTTTCCTTCAGAGAACTCGACACGGCCATAGCCTAGCGCCGGGTGTGGTGGTGCACACCTTTAATCCCAGCACTCGGGAGGCAGAAGCAGGTGGATTTCTGAGTTCAAGGCCAGCCTGGTCTACAAAGTGAGTTCCAGGACAGCCAGGGTTATACAGAGAAACCCTGTCTCAAAAACAAACAAACAAACAAAAACAAAAAAACAAAAAAACAAAAAAAGATTAACCTAGCATTGCTTTATATAGCTGTATAATTATTGTATCCGTCTTATCAAAATGTAAGGTGGACGAGAGTGAAGATGGTTTTTGTTTTTGTCTACAACTGTATCCCAGCCTTGCTAACGATCTGAATGAAGGAAAGAAGGAAAACCACCCAACTTATTTTTGTCTTCAAATACCCTGTGAGGACTTGAGTACTCTGTTTGCTGAGATAGCCCGGACTCTGATAAAATTCTTATGCTCAGGTGTTGAAGTAAAAGGATGAAGGGGAAAACGGTGTTGCTCCTGCCCAGCCAACAGAGCAGAGGAGAGACTACTGAAGGCAGGTTAGTGGAAAGCTTTTCAGACAAGAACAGAAGCTAAGGCAGCTCTGGATGACAAAGCCAGAGGAGTAAATACAGATTACCCCCAAGGACCAGGGTGGAATAGAAAGTACAGAAGTGAGCCAGAGTCACAAGGCAAAAAGGACACAGCCCAAGACTACCAAATGCCCACTTTCTCAAAAAGGGAAGCGCCTGCCCCACAGCACAGCATGGGGTAGAATTTTTCTTATGAATCAGGAACCAAGCAAAGCTTAAAGCTTTAGCAGGTGCAAGGAAGGAGTGCAAAGAAGGCTATCAAAGGATCTGTCACATGATGGGATGGAGCAGGGATGGGAGCCTGATTGAACAGAGATACACACCCAGTCCTGGATGACAGCAGATCCTTCCCCTGGGGAAGTCTGAAATGAGTCAGTGTATATTCAACAGTGTCAAGCACACGCCATGTAACAGGCACATAAACAGCAGAACTACACTAAGCCTGCCTTCAAGGAGTTTACAGCCTAGTGAGGGAGTGACAATATCAAATGCAAAAGAAACAAACTAAAGTCTGATGGAGAAAAATAAAACCAAAGAGGCAGCTGGTAAGAGACAGGATTCTACCTGACACGTGTTGTTTTCTTTCTTCTGTTTGTTGTCTCTCCCCGTACAGCAAGAGCCGGTCTACACTGATGATCTGAGAAAGCCACAGCTTACTTTTTACACTGAATTAAAATCCAGCATTAAGATTACCCAGCAGGCTCTTCAGCCCGTTTCCACCTCATGGCCTTATTGTGTCTGCCCTCCATACCTAAAATACCCTTCCTTTGTACATCTCAGTGCACTTATTTCTGTCTACTGCTCAGAAAAGGAAGCAAAGAATACCAACAAAATACATTAAAAGCACCATAGGAAATGGCTTTTAAAATTAGGGCTTGAGGTGTGGCTCGGTGGTAGAACACTTGCCATGATAATCAAAGCTCTGGGTCCTATCTCCAATACCAGGAGAGAAAAATTAATAGGCAAGGGGTGAAATGCATAGCACATGAGTTATCTCTCATTAAGGAGAGAACAGGGAAATTAATCTTCTGCTTAACTTAAATATTGACTTCTCTATGATATATTTGGGGCCCACTAAAGATCTGAACAATACTTGTGATTGCATTTCAAAACAAGACTCAAAGTAATTATATACATTTTCTGTTTCAGTTGCTAAAAACAAAATGGAAAGTATAACCAAAATGTGGGATATGGAACTTGTTAATACATTACTGGAGGGGAAAAAAATCAATAGACATTTGTATTCACAAAACTGAAATGTCAAGCAGTTACTGGCAGCTAATGTAGTCAGCGCCGTCACACCAACAGCGCGAAGGAGGACATACACAAGGGCATCTTTATCCTCTGCCGTGGGAGGGCTCAATATAGCACTTCTGATTTAAAATCAATTTTAATTTTCAGACTATGTTACTTCTCGGAGTATCTCATTTTCATATGTTCTACCTTTCATTTTCAGATGTCTTGAGAAATTTTAATTAAGGTAGGATTTTAACAAACAAAAATTGCTGAAAATATCTAGTCAACGTTTTCCCCCAAAAGTGAGAGGGGCAAGTGTAGAGATCATGATATCCAGATTTTATTTTTTTTATCACTTGTTACCAAGTGTATCAGGTAATGACCTGGTTTCCCCTCAATCTCATTAAGCCATACCGTTGTCCTCTCCAGTGTGGGGACATCACAGAATAGGACTGGAAGCCTGCACACTGCTTCTGTTTCAATGGTGGTACTCCACTTTCTCAGATGCCTTGTTCTGTCGATGCTATTGTAATATCCCCAACAACTCTGACAAAATATACTTTATTTACATATTACATACCCATCTGCAACTTCTTAAAACATACCCTTTCTTCAGGAAGGAGGGGGGGGAGGCTCAGCTAACCAGAGTCGCTCTCTATCTCCAATGATGGAGAGAAAATACTCAATCAGAAGAACAAAAAAGACTAAAATCTTTAATGGAGATCCTAATTGCCTTTCAAGATAATTATCTTTAACCAACTTTAAGTCTCTCCAGTGTCTTCTCTGATGTAAGAGTTCACTTCCATCTCCATATGGCTGAAGAAGGTAACAGATCTAGTCCTGTGGCACAATGTATGTATGCCACTTCTGACACTTAGCCCACACAGTATTGCGCTGTAATTAACTCAGAACACCCAAGAGTGAAAAGAAGGGGCAAGGAGCCAACCTGGGGATCCAGGATGCTCCAGACATCCATTCTGCATTTGGTGGAAACTAATGAATAGGATAAAACCGGATCCAACCCAATGGTGGCAACAAGGCAACATCTGCTCAGCTTTGGACGTGATCTGAAGGTGAGCTGGTGTAGGATGGAGACAGGAGGATGGGAAAAAGAGAAGAGAAATTAAGAACGACAAGGCTCACAGGTCACCTCATGGTGATTGTACCATTAAATTAGATGAAGAAAGAGGAAGAGAAGGGGTACTGTGCTATCAAATTAGGTAATGGTATGAATAATGCCTCCTGCAAGGATCTCAATGTCCTAATCCCCACAGCCTGACAGTATGTCTTCATACACAGGTAAAGGGGTTTGCACATAAGATCAGGCATCACAAAGTGGGTACATTATCTTGGATTATGTAGGTAACCTTAAGTAATGGTAGGGCTTATTGACACGCTTAAGGCAGGAGAATCGCAGAGATGCTCATAAGACATGGTGACCCAAGAGATGTCCTAGTGATGCGAAAGAACTAGAGAAGGAAAGGTGCTGCACTGGAGATGAAGCAAGGGACCATGAGGCAAGGAATACACTTGGCTCCTAAAAGCCAAACGCCAAAACCTTGGCATTGTACAACTAATCCTGGCATTGTGGAGGTAGAGGCAGGAGGTTCTCTGTGACTTCCAGGCCAGCCTGGTCTACACAGTGTTAGATTTAGGTCAGCTAGGGCTACACGGTGAGAGACCCTGTCTCTAAACAAATAAAAAGTAAAGATATGTGTTGTGGATGGCCCTGGTGTTGTTTGTATTTTGATGTTAATTCTGCTTTTCCCAAGAAGAGTGACTTCTTGTGAACCAGTCCCCCAATGAATAAAGGAGCCAACCACTGGGCGAGTAGGTGGGACTTCCAGGTTGGATGGAGGAAGAGAGGTGGCAAGAGAGAGTTAGGTCTTTTTGGACGGGTATAGAGTGAGGACAAGATAAAGCTACGAGTGCCTCCTGGTTTCAATGGTGGATCCACCAGGATTCGCCACCAGAGGATTTAGATTTAATAAGGCTTACAAGATTAGGATTTTAGTTGTTGGGCCCAGGGATTGAGTTACCGTCGTTTCTGAAACTAAGTTTGTGTGGTGTTTCCCTTCACACTGCGGCTCGTCCAGGCTCAAGAAAGAAAGGTATGGCACAGCAAAGTGTGGGTTTGCCTGAGGTGCACCACAAAGGCTGTGGGGGTACTGAAGCACAGGGCTGGCATGGTAACTACCTGTCAGTGGGAACCTAGCAAGCTTGGTGGAGAGACTGTGGAGCTCGGAGTCAGAGTCTCCACGAGATAATAACAGGTCGGCTACTGCCTGCCAGTGCATGGCCAGCCAGGCCACGGAGCAGAGAGTTGCCGCCACAAGCGCAGGAATGTGCCATGCGTGTTCGTTTTTTAATATTTCCCGCAACAGATACGCTCTATCTGTGCAGCCTACAGATGAAATACAACCCTGCCAGACATTCTTTTGAGTGCAGTGAGAGTGATTTTACACTTTGAACCTCCAGAACTATATGCACTCTTAATTTCAGGTTGCTTTTAAGCCTTTAATTTGCAAATTGTTACAAAAGCAATAGGAAACTAATGAAGGTTTGTTCAATCCGAAAGACCTTTCAGCTACCCAGGTACGGGCTACAGTTCAAGCAGAGGAGCAGGGGGTGAGAAATGAGAAAGACCCTGTTCAATTATGATCAATCTTCACATTGCCAACACAGTATAAAAAATGCACATTCACACACTTTTCTTGTAATTTTCAAAGTATTCAAGAACCCTATGAGGACAGAACCCCAGCAGCAATGGCAAAGGAGGCTGTTCCAGTGCCGTGGGCAATGCCTCCACCAGGGCAAGAGTCAGGAATGTTTACTCTAAAAAGGAACCATTTTCTCTGAACTCTGGCTATCGAACGAAAACCAAGCATCGCTGACGGGACTGACATGGAAGGTTCAAACCCTATGTGGCCGCACAGACCTTCACTGTTGACCAGGGCACCTCGCTGTCACTTGCTGAGCTGGCTTAAGGACTTGGCTCTTGTGCCATGACCTCTTTTGAAATGTCGAAACAAACAGTGCTCATCTTCTGAAGCTAAGTGTTTTTAAAATTAGCTTGACCAGAAATCTGTGACGCAACATCTATAAAGCTCCCAGGTGACTAATGTGACTAAAATCCCATATCAATTAATAGTTGAGGTAAAGAGGGATGACAGTGCTTGTTTCATCAATGAACTTTTGTGTCACCGAGTTTGGAATAATAAAAATACTTCGGCTTTGGGAAATTAAAAATTGGCGGAACATCGTCAAAGGCAAGTATTTGGATTTTAAGAGAAATATCCTATCTCCCTGGGAGTTCAGTGAACTTATTTTTAATTTAGAGAGGGCCGCCGACATGAAAGACCACAAACAGGGCTGGAGAGATGGCTCAGCGGTTAAGAGCACTGACTGCTCTTCCGGAGGTCCTGAGTTCAAATCCCAGCAACCACATGGTGGCTCACAACAATCTGTAGTGGGATCCAATGCCCTCTTCTGGTGTGTCTGGAGACAGCTACAATGTACTCATATACATAAAATAAATAATTGCTTTCTAAAAAAAAAAAAAGTTAAAAAGACCACAAACAAGGAAAATAAATGCACTCATGTTGCTGAGAGTTCTAAATCGGTGCCATACAAGGGAAAAGATGTTAACCATTTGAAGAGCCTAGGTGAATAACAAAGTAGTTCTAGGTGGACCTGACCTAAAATCATTCATATTGTCACTTAAAACTTCTAAAAACACACTCCACACTTAGTTTTGAATAAGCAGGTTATGAAAACTCACTGGGCCATTTTCTAGTTACTTCTTAATCACAGGGAGTTCGTGGACAGCACTGCACAAAGGGTTCCAAAACAGTTTCTGCCAATGGTCTCAATCTCGTCAAACTAGCAAAGCTTTACGGAGGCACTGCTGCTGCCTCTCACTATCACTGTGTCCCCTGTAAATGGGTCACCCATCCACTAAAGACCCCCAGGACTCACTAGGCCATTAATACAATGTTAGCCAAAGAAATGTGAGACTGAAGCCTGCAGGCTCTAAGCAGAGGCTTTAAACGCTGGCACTCAGATTTCTGTCCATTTTTCTTACCCAGTTAAGGGTTGCGCCTGCAGCCAGGATCCCAGAAGAGGAGCAGGGCGAACCTCTGCATACACCTGTCCAGCTGAAGACGGTGGTGACCGTTAAAGCTTGTTGTAACCACTACATTCGTGACAAATTATGTCAAGTTCCGGTGGCTAGCAAGTAATAATGTATAATCTATGGTGTTTCATGTTTCAGTTGAATTTTTCTAGTAATTTACTAAGAAGAAGAGGCTGGTGGGGATACTGGCCTACATATCCAAATCCAGAACCAAAAATTTTAAGCCTGAAGGGAAATCTGATAAACAGGAATTAGCAAACTTTTACTCTAAAAAGCAAGCCAGCAAGTATTTCAAGCCATAGATAAATGAGTGTGTGTGGCTATGTACCAATAAAGCAGTCATAAAATTGGGGCCCAGGTCCATATCCTTTGTATTTGTCAATGGAGATTCTGAGAGAGTTTTGTTTATACAGTTCTTATTTTAGTTTCCTTTATTTAGTTATTTTTTTGTGTGTATGAGTATTTTGTCTGTGTGTATAACTGTGCACTATGTGTGTGCAGTGCCCGCAGAGTCCAGAAGAGGGTGTTGGATCCTCTGAAAGTGGAGTTACAGACAGTCTTTAGTTGCCATTCAGGTGCTGGGAATTGAACCCAGGTCCTTTGGAAGAGCAGTCAATGCTCCTTGCTAAACAATCTCTCTTGCTCCTTAATTTTCTTTCTGTTACTTTTTAAAGCACTGGCCAAAACCAATTTAGGGACAAAAAGGATTTATTTGGCTTACACTTCCAGGTCACAGTCCACCATTGAGGGGAATCATAGCAAGAGCTCATGGGAGCTTGAAGCAGAAACCACGGAAGAAGGCTGGGGCTGGCTCCCTGGGTAGCTCCCTGACAGTGGCACTTCTTGCAGGAGTCTGTCTTCCCAGATCAAGTAAGGCGATCTAGACATGCCTCAGCAAGTTGGCAGCACAGTAACAGATAAATACAATTACACAACTGAAACTCTTTACCACATCCTGCAGGTGAGTCCAGGCTTTCTCACATTGATTGACAGTTAATGTTAACTATCTAGGACAGCTGGCCACTAGGAGGTTGGACATTTAGTTTAGTTTAGATTTGCTTTTACTTTTTGAAACAGGGTCTCTCAATGTAATCCTGTCTGTCCTACAACTCACTATGTAGACCATGCCGGCCTCAAACCCATAGACATCCACCTGCCTCTGCTCTGATTAAAGATGTATGCTCCACTACGCCCACTGAGGGTGCGCTAGTCCTCAGAAAAAGATAAAATACATATAAAAAATAAAGCAGGAAACACTTGGGATGTTTAATTGTATTAGGCAGGCAACAGTGATATAAATGAGGATTGATTTCCAAGCGATTATGGCATCTGTGGAAACACGTGAATGGGGTAAGCACAAACTCATGAACAAATGATGGATTAGGCAGCATCTTGAAAAACGAGCTTCAGTGGAAACACAATTACATGCTCCCTTCCGACGATCATCTGCACGACAGTTTATCAATCACTTCTTTTATCAACAGGACAGCAGTTGCTATTACTTTTACAGTAACTCATCTCAGGGGAAAATAGCATCTTACAATAATATGAACATGTATACGAATGCAGCCATAAGTCGCTTCTCTTTGCTGTTTCTGTACTGAAGACAAACTCGGCCGAGGCAGCTGAGCTCCAGCTCTGCCACCGACCTTCTCACCCTTCCTGCTTTAAACTTACTTTCCTTTCTTTAACTTTCAAAAATAGTAAGTACTCACTGGCGAAACTCAAACAGTACAGGAACATAAAGTAGAACACTCCAGGCTCTCTTCTATTCCACTGTCCCCTTGTTAAGCACACATTCCCTTTTAACATTATTAATTATTGTTGTATCTGAGCAATGCAGTAAAGTTACTTTTTCTAGTCACTTTGACAAAGATGAAGAAGACGAAGTTCCTCTGGCCAGATATTCATGAGAAATCCTGTTTTAAAACTCAAATAATAATAATAACAATAATAATAATAATGATAAAAGTGGGATATAGGGGTTTTGTCTGTGATCTTAGAGAAGGAAGGAGATCAGAGAGTTTGTATGACAGATGAGTATTCAGCTAAAGAATGCCCCTTTAAAAAATGTCCTTCTTTTAATATCTCCATATGTGTGTGTGTGTGTGTGTGTGTGTGTGTGTGTGTGTGTGTGTGTGTATTTGTCTGTATATATGTCTGTGCAGCACCCCCATGTCTAGTGCCTGCAAAAGCCAGAGGATGACATTGGATCTCCTGGAACTAGAGTTACAGATGGTTGTGAGCCACCATGTGGATGTTGGGAATCCAGACCAGGAATTCTGAAAGAGTAGCCACTTAGCCACTGAGCTGTCTCTGCAGCCCCCAAAACTCATCTAATTCTATCTATCTATCTATCTATCTATCTAGTGACCATGGGGCTGTCATGCCAAGTCATTCATGTGAATGTCAGTAGATAAGTGGGAGTCAGCCCCTTCTTCTCACATGGTCAGCTCGGTGTCTGTCACCTTCTCAAAGAACCAATTTGCCCTCCTCAAGAGTCCTCTCTATAAATTCTTTATACAGATTTACTTTATTACTTTAGGCTAGGTGTATGTATGTATGTATGCATGTATACCTTGGTGCAGTGCCCTCAGAGGACAAATGTGTCAGATTCGGTGGAGCTCGAGTTGCAGGTGGTTGTGAGCTGCCCTGGGGGTGCTGGGGAATGCATCCGGGTCCTCTGGAGGAGCAGCAAGTGCTCCTAAACCACTAACTCCTCTCTCCAGCTCATGCTTTGTTCTTTTAAACTGTCACTATGCTGCCAAGGCTGGCCTAGAACGACTGGACTCAGTCAATTCTTTCACCCAACCCTCCAGTACCCTGGGTGCAGACCATACTGCAGGCATCCTCAGAAACGCCTCTAAGGTTCACAGCTCCCACTCCACCCCCGAAACAAACCTCTTCTTACACTTTGGTGGGGATTTGGGGAGCTTGAAGCTTTTGCAATCACTGTTTGGGTTTGTAAGGTGTGTGTGTGTGTGTGTGTGTGTGTGTGTGTGTGTGTGTGTTTGAGACCTAGCCCAGGTTGGCTTCATTCTCTGTGATCCTCCTGCCTCAGCCTCCTCAGTGCTGAGATGATAATCCTGTCACACAATGCCAAACTTAGCTGCAAACACTTCTAATGGTACCATCTTTCCAGCATCTCCCTCTTCACTTCATGACTAGTATCCTTCTCATAGCTAAATATGCAAATGTAATTTGAACTTTAAAAATTTTTAGACGTCAGTTTGATGAGACACAATGGCTCTGCCCTCCTGTACAAGCAGAACCTCTGCCTCCAAGAAACTGTGGCAGATGACAACCTCCAGGCTCTCTCTCTCTCTCTCTCTCTCTCTCCCTCCCTCCCTCCCTCCTTCCCTCCCTCCCTCTGTGTAGGGAACTCATCTTCCCACCCCCACCTCCACCCCAGCAGAGCCTCTCTGTGGGGACAGTCAAGTACATCCATCCCCAAGAATGGCTGCTGGGAAGGCGCTGGAAGCTGGACCTGAACTCCATATACTACTACACACAAGCCAGCAGCAGTAAGCTGGTGCAGGCTACACTGATGGCAAACATTTAATGCCCTTTGGACTCACATAAGACAGGAAAGCCTAAAGCTCCAGCTCCTTAGATAAATAGCTTCCCCTCAGTGGGACAGGCCACAAGCAAAAGAGGCTTCCCAAGGTTGTGTACATAGGATTCAGGTTAGAATAAAAAAACACAAGTAAATAGAATAAAGTAAATCAAGTCAGGGTTTAAAACTAAAGAACAGTAGGGCATGGATGCACACATACACGTAGGCACACACACATAGGTACACACAAGTACACACACACACACACACACACACACCTATAATCCTAAGCACTGGGCAGGTGGAAGCTAGAGGCCCCCAAGCTTGAGGCTTATGAGTCTGAAGCCAGCTTGGGCTACATATCAAGAAACTGTCTCAGAAGCAAGAGCTGAAGATATAGCTCAGTAGAGAAAACCTGTTAGCATACAAAGCCCCCATTCAGGTGTGTGTGCACTGCTTCCTAATTGATTCTAATACCTGCCAGAATGGAGAGCCACTGCCCCACAGGATAGACATGGAGGGCCTCGTCCTCCGATTTGTTCCAGGTACAGTCGCCAGCAGACCACCTGAGCGCAGGGGTAGGAGCCTGTAGGTAGTTCCAGCTATTCAGGAGGCTAATGTAGCAAGAGGATCCCTTGAGCCCAGGAGTTCAAAACCAGCCTGGGAAACACACAAAGCCACCCCCCCCCCATGACCGAGGGAGAGAAGATGGGAGGAAGAACAAGGTAGAGCAGAAAAGAAGGGAAGTAAAAATGCAGAATCTTAAAACCCACGAAACCAGGACCTGCATTCTAGCAGGGCCTCCAGTGGGTCTACGGACATAATGAGATTTGAGAAGCACTGGAGACTACCTGCTGCTATAGAAATATGGAAATTATGCCCACGCTATAAAGTATTTATACAAAAAAAGAAATAGTACAAGGTAGAAGATAAAATCGTGCTTGTGATATTAAGGCATTTCATATAAAGCATCCTCTTAAGTCAAATATAAGCCATGCCTTTAGTCTCAACACTCAGGAGGCAGAGGTGGGTGGATCTCTGTGAGTCCGAGGCCAGCCTGGACCACAGATCAAGTTCTAGGACAGCCAGGGCAGCACAGAGAAACCCTGTCTCAAAAAAATAAAATAAAATGAATAAAATAAAATAAAAGTGCACACTTTAAAACTAGCAACCACACACCTTAGTCCAATAGAATCCACCCAGAGACGGAGAGACCGCATCCTCCACTCCAGTGTCAACACTCAACTGAGTAACCCAAAGCTACCCTGTAGCCCCAGAGTTCCAGCTCTCTCCACTATATGACAAGTCCTTGTGAAGAAATGAATAGCGAAGAGTATGGTCTCAGGGTGAGAAGGGGTCATGGACACTGGTGGTAGTGGTGTAACACTTTCAAGGGACTATTTAGAAATGGTGATTTTATATATATATATATATATATATATATATATATATATATATATGAATGAATCTTGTACCTTGTGTACAATGCACTCAACAGATGTTGTAGGGAGTTAAAAATCAACAACCTTCCAAATACAATGACACTTTGATTAATGTTACTTCTGGAAACAAACTTCTGTTGCAGCAAAAGCAGCCATATTGAACAGGGACAAACGCTAGACCCCCACCCGGCAGCCATCCAGGCGTTATGGTCTTCACTAGCAATGCAAACAACAACAGCCTGTTTACAAGCATCGGAAGAGAAGTAGCACCTCCTTCTACAGCTTCTGCTCAGTTATTTTCAATCAAGCCGACACACTAGGCAATGCCAAAGCCAGGAAAAAAGCTGTTTCCATATTCCTGACTTGCTAGAAGGTAACCAGGACTCCTCAACACATGTAAACTTCAAACGTATAAACACACTCATCATCATCAACCTCTGAGATTCCCAATCAAAAGAGGTAACCAAGAGGCACTCATAAAACTGAATCGATTTTTCCAAGGTCATTAAAATAAACCAAAAATATTATACGGATCCACGTGTTTGCTTTTGGTTGGTTGGTTGTGTGGGGTGTGTGTGTGTGTGTGTGTGTGTGTGTGTGTGTGTGTGTATAGTGTGTGTCTACTTTGCCTGCATTCGTGTCTATGTACCATTTATTTGTCTGAGGAGGCCAGAAGAGAGCATCAAATCCCCTGGGACTGGTGTTACAGACCACGGTGAGCCACCATGTAGGTACCAGGAACTAAACCCAGGTGGTCTAAAGAGCAACCAATAGTCAACTCTCCAGCACCGGGTCTAGGCAATCTTGTTTTAACAAAGTACATTGTAGTTTAGTGATAAGAGGATGCATGCAAAAAGCCCAAGTTGGAGCCTGTCTTAGGGTTTGCATTGATGTGAAGAGACACAAAGACCAAGGCCCATCAGGATACAAAGAACACATTCCTCCAAAGAAACAAACAAACAAGGCCAGGCGTGGTGGCGCACACCTTTAATCCCAGCACTTGGGAAGCAGAGGCAGGCGGATTTCTGAGTTCGAGGCCAGCCTGGTCTACAAAGTGAGTTCCAGGACAGTCAGGCCTACACAGGGAAACCCTGTCTCGAAAAACCAAAAAAACAAACAAAAAAAGAACACATTCCTCAGCTGTATTCATCTTGAGCTCACTTCCTCCTCCTAGCCCAATGTCAAATTCCTGCCAAATTCCAAGCTCTCCACAACATTTAACTGGAGCTGGCTTACATACAGGTTCAGAGGTTCAGTCCATTATCAAGGCAGGAAGCACTGCAGCGTCCAGGCAGGCATGGCACTGGAAGAGCTGAGAGTTCTACATCTTCATCTGAAGGCCGCTAAGAGAAGACTGGCTCCCACATGGTTAGGAAGAGGGTCTCATTGCCCACCCCCACAGTGACACTGTCTTAGTTAGGGTTTTACCACTATGAACAGACACAGTGACAAAGACAACATTTAATTGGGGCTGGCTTACAAGTTCGCAGGTTAAGTCCATAATCGTCATGGCAGGAAGCTTGGCAGCATCCAGGCAGCACAGTACTTGAGGAAAGCTGAGAGCTCTACATCTTGATCCAAACGCATTCAGAAGACTGATTTCCAGGATGCCAGGAGGAAGGTCTCAAAGCCCATTCCCACAGTGGCACACCTCCTCCAACAAGACCATAGCTACTCTAGCAAGGCCACACCTCCTGACAGTGCCACTCCTTGGGCCAAGCATATTCAAACCACCACAGATCCTTTACCAGGTAAGGGCTACATCTGACTATGGTGAGGGGTGTGGATAACGAACGGAGGCTTTATTAAGACAGTTTCAACTATTGTTTTTGTTGTTTTCTTAAAGAAAGAAGGCAAATAAAGGTTCATATGGCAGTGACTCTGTTATCACTAGGAACTGAGATTCCATTCTGTTCTACCACTGCTCTTGGGGGCCAGGGATAGCTACTGTGAGCTATCTTTATTTCTGGCAAACCACCATTTGGATCCTCAGTATCCCCCAGGGGCCCGTGTGCCTAAGGCTTGCTCTTCAGCACTTTTGGGAAGTAGGGGAACTGATATGAGGTGAGCCCTAGTAAAATGAAGTTAGATCTTGCAAGGCATGGCGCTTTTGCTTCTCTCTCTTTGCTTCCAGCTGCCATTAAGAGGGAGGCTTCCTGTGCCAAGAACTACCGGCCATGAGGAATTACCTGGCATAGGTGTAAGGGCAATGGGACTAAGCAAGTGCAGACCAAAACCCATGAACCCATGGCTCAAATAAACCGTTCCTCCTTTAGGTTGAGTGTCTTGGACATTTTGTCACGGTGATAGAAAGCTTACCAACTCACAGTAGGATGGGGAAAGATGAGGAGATAAGGGAATAGGCCATTCTATGCAACCAAGTTATCCTCTTTAAGGTTTTTTTTAAAGGATGCAAGCATTTTGCCTGCATACATGTCTGTGCACCGCATGTATGTCTGTACACCACATGTATGTCTGTGCACCACATGTATGTCTGTACACAGCATGTATGTCTGTGCACCACATGTATGCAGTACTTGTGGAAGCCAAAAGAGGACATCAGATCTTCTGGAACTAGTGTTACAGACAGTTATTAGACACCAGAATTGAACCCAGGTCCTCTGGAAGAGCAGTCACTGCCTCTTAACTGCTGAGCCATCTCTCCAGCCTGGAGTTAACCCCTTAAAGAACAAAACTCTCAGAAACCTCACTCAACACTGACTTGCAACTCATCAGCAGGCTAGAAGCAGCTCCATACGTAACTACGCAGCCATGCTCACCAACACAGGTGTTCCAGGCCCAGGAAGGCATGATGAATGACGGCTAGGTAGACCAGTGCCTGCAATGCACTCAGTCCTATTCTATCTCTAACCGTGTAACCTTCAGTGGATTATCTGCCCTTTGCAGGCTTGGGTTCTTCATTCACAAAACAAAGGAAAGAGTCACACCTACTTCATAGGACGCATGCCAGTGCTGAAAGAGAAACAACTCGCCAACTGCCTGACACCTAGTGCGCAATCAAATAGTAACTCATTATCGGATTCATCAGAGCCCAGTGTTTTTCCAAATCCTCCCCAGCTCACTGACTTCCTCCCCATTCCAAAAGTGGAAAGGAATGTATATTAGTCATCATACCTATTGATAGAGACTCTGGTGGGAATGAGTTTAGCTGTAGGGTCACCTCAGTCAGGTGTGCTGTAGGGTCACCTCAGTCAGGTGTACACATCACATCTTTCCCGTTTAAACCATGAAAAGAAAGTACACAAAGGCTTAGGGTGGGGGAACTGAGATTCTCGAGGACACAGGAGCATCCCGTTGGTCTGTAGAGCTGAAGAGATTAAGATACCCAGGAAGTGGAAAACAGGGAAATGGGGCCAGGAATGGTGTCTGGTTGGTAGAAAGCTTGCCTAGCAAGCATGGAGCCCCTGAGTTAGAAATTTCCAGAATTTTGAAAACCAAGTGGCAGTTGCCTATAATCTCAGCAGTCAAGAGATGTTGGCAAAAAAGATCACCAGTTCAAGGTCATTCTTGGCTACATAGAAATCTTGAGGCCAGCCCAAAATACATGACACTCTGTCTAAAAAAGAAAAAAGAAAGGAAAAAAAAAGAAAAGAAATTTTTAAAAATGCCTTTTATGCAGAATTTTTTTTAATGTAGATGCTTTATGTCAAAAGAGGTCTGTCAGGGCATCTTACTCTGTTGGGGTGGCTCGCAAGGTGACTTCCTTCACTTCATACTGCGTGAAAGTCATGGGGAGCAAAGTTAAAGTATAAAAACCTGCCAGTCACTACCAGTGCAATAGGTAATACGGATTGTATACATCCCTGATACTGGATAAAGACAGCACATCAGCCCTCTGGTCTTGCTAGCACCCAGGGACAGGGAGACAGCTTGGTGGGGAAGGACCTGAGTGTGATGCTCAGAACCACATAAAAAGCCAGAGGAGATAGCACACATCTGTAATACTAGCGCTCCTAAAGTAAGACAAAAGGCAGAGGCAGAACAATTACCCAGAAGCTCATGGGCAAGCCACCTTGCTGCACAGCACAGCACACACAGCACATCACACACAGCACAGCACACACAGCACACACAGCACAGCACACACAGCACAGCACAGCACAGCACAGCACACACAGCACAGCACAGCTCAGCACAGCACAGCACAGCACAGCACAGCACAGCACAGCACAGCACAGCACAGCACACACAGCACAGCTCAGCACAGCACCAGAGCCAAGAGACCCTGCCTCTGCTTCAAAGGGGAATGTGAGAACAAGCCCACTATGGTGTACACACAACTGCACGTTCTCATGCAATAGACAGACAGACAGACAAACAGACAGACAGACAGACAGACAGACAGACAGACAGACAGACAGAGGCTTCTCAGATGTTGTCAGACAAATCCCAACAGAGACACATTGTACAACATATCCAATGGGTATTCCTCAAAAACAACAAAGGCATAAAAAAAAAGCAAGAAATATCCAAGGGGCTGCCACAGCCACAAGAAGCCTAAAGAGGCCTGGCAAGTACATGCAAGATTACCAGTAGCTAGGTGGGATCCTACAACACAGTAAGGACAGGAAGTAAACACTAAGGAAACACAAGTTGTCTAGGCCAGCGGCAGAGTGCCTGCTCTGGGCGTCCACCCCAGCACGAATCCTTTACCTACAACACAGAACCTTAAAGCAAAAGGCCCAGGAAGATGCTGTAAACTGTCAGGGCTACAAAGCTAATGAGACTAGGTGCAAAGCTGGAATTAGGATTGAAAACAGAATGCAGATGTTGTCCCCAGAATGTGATAGTTGATAGAGCTACAGAAGTGCGGGGGTAAAAGGAGAAGACAAAGGAGAAGAAGAACCCCCTAGCAGAAACAGGTTGTGTGAGTCCGTCGATTACAGGCTAGCACACCGGCAATGGCAGCACTTTAGAGACTGATGAAGGAGAATCACAAGCCTGAGGCTACACAGCAAGGCTCTCTTTAATCTATCCCTAAAGGTCAAGGGAGCGAGTATTTTCTCTGTAATGGTGTACTATGATATTCTTAGCACACTGGCAGACAGGCTGTAAATAGTTACAAAGTTATTTGTGTTTAGTTTAAATCGACTTTTTGCTGCTTTTGTTTAAATGTCTGTAAAAGATTTGCTGCTCCCGGGTTCAGCCCCCAACACCCACACAGCAGCTGACAACAGTCTTCACTCCATGTCCAGGAACTTGATACCCACTCTGGCCTCTGTAGGCACCAGGAGTGTGCATGGTGCACATACACACATGAAGGCAAACACTTATACACAGTGTATGCGTGTGTGTGTGTGTGTGTGTGTGTGTGTGTGTGTGTGTGTGTGTGTGTGTTGGGAAAGTGGGATAAAAGTGCATTTTTCATGTGTATTGGGAAATGAGAAAATAAAATGGTCAGCTTTTATCTTACAAATAAAATTTAAAAAGAAGAGGAGGAAGCAAAAGACAGCACAGATAGTGTGAGGCTGGGGTGCACCCAGGTGAGACAGCACAGATAGTGTGAGGCTGGGGTGCACCCAGGTGAGACAGCACAGATAGTGTGAGGCTGGGGTGCACCCAGGTGAGACAGCACAGATAGTGTGAGGCTGGGGTGCACCCCAGGTGCCTCCCCAGTGTGTTTCCCGAGCACACTCAAGGCCCTGGGTGTGATCTCCAGGACTGAGGAGAGAAAGTAAGCTGTCAACTTCTGATTGGTTGAAATTAAGTCACAAGAGCAAACTTTTCACTGTGACAGTAATGAAAACTTAGCACTGCTACTGGTCAGGGTTAAAATAACCTGTACAGGGGCAGGAGAGATGGCTCAGCACTTGGAGCTCTTGCAGAGGATCTGGGTTTATTCCCAGCATCTACATGAGGGATCACCACAGTCTGGAACTCCAGACCCTCTTCTGACCTCTATGGGCACCAGGCATGTGGTACATAGACCAACATGCAGGCAAAACACCCACACACTAATAATAACAACAATCATCATCATCATCATCATCATCATCATCATCATCGTGGTTGTCGTTATCTTCATCTGATGGCTTACAGAATGCCAGGAGTATGGTAGGACAAAGGCATTTCCAAGAGCAGAGTGCATTTCACAGCAACCACGTCTGATTTCTGAGTGGTGACACTGTGTTCCTGTTGTTTCTTCTGCTGAAACAAAACCCACAAATCTCCAGATGGAACAAAAGTTCAGATACTTTAGCAATAGCAAAAAGCAGATAGAAAGTAAACAATAATAACTATAAATATTTACAACATGTCTGACCGTGTTCTAGGCGTGTTCTAAAAAAACGCTACAGGGAAAACAAGTTCTCAGGATTTATTGTAGGGATAGCATTTATTCACCAGGAAGAGGAAATGGACACAATTATAAAGGAAAACTTTACATAGTCATCTATATTAAAATGAGAAACACTGACATCAAAGAGACCACAAAGAAAACAATAATGAAATAGATGAGCTTCAGAGTAGAAAATATTTGCAATGTATGTAACTTACAAAAGTTTAGATACCCTAGTTTAAAAAAAAAAGCCAAAAAAAAAAAAACCCAAAAAAACAAACAAAGAAAAACAAACCCTCTAACAATCAATATAAAGAATGGAGAAAAATATACCACAGCTCCTTAGAGTGTGGACTTCCACCCTGCATATAATTGAATGTATAATTGCAAAAAAGGAGGCTGGCGAGATGGCTCAGCGAGTAAGAGCACTGACTACTCTTCCAAAGGTCCTGAGTTCAAATCCCAGCAACCACATGGTGGCTCACAACCACCTGTAATGAGATCTCACACCCTCTTCTGGTGTGTCTGAAGATAGCCACAGTGTACTTATGTATAATAATAAAGAAATCTTTGGGCTGAAGCAAGCAGGGACTGAGCGAGTGGGGTTGACCGGAGCAAGCAGTTCCAACAACCACACGAAGGCTCACAACCATCTGTACAGCTACAGTGTACTCACATACATAAAATAAATAAACAAATCTTTAGGAAAAAAAATAATAATTGCAAAAAAGTCTGGGAATAGTAAAATGTTTCTGAACATGCAAGGGCCAAAAATATATTCAAAATCAAATGTGCAGCAGACTCAAATATTCTGACAGTTCTTGTCCATGCTGCAGCCCCGGGCTTCACTCCAGCCCTGGTTCTGAACACAGAACAGCATCTACATCACACACACACACACACACACACACACACACACACACACACACACACACACACGGCCATCACACCATCAACACCAGCAAACACAAACACATCCTGAAACACCCATCAACACCAGCAAACACATCCTGAAACACTCTGGCTCATATTTGAGACTATTATAAATTACAGTGTTTTTTTACTGTATAGAAGAAGTTTTCTGCTTTTATAGAAAAAAACCTGGATTTATTATGGGAAGTGGAAACAGTATCTTCTTAGCACCATTCTTTAGCAATGTATCAAATCAGTATACATTTAAATTGCATTGGGTTGGAATGTTTGACTTTTCAAATTGCTGTTTGAGATAGTGCCTTAAATTTCATTTAAAAAAATTAAATGAATTTTTCTTATTAAAGAGAACAGTAAACATTTCAGACAAGATTTAACTTAAAAAAAAAACAAACAAAAAACCCCACACCCACCTGAAGAGTATACAAATTTGCTTTTCTCTTTAATAAGTAAGAATATTACATGTATATAAAGGATTGCCTTAAGATAGAAATTCTTTATGATTTCTCATCAATTACCACTTTTATAGGCCTATACAGCTAGAGGTATATGAAAATTATTCTAGCCCAAAAAGGGTGTCAAATGAAAACAATTGAAGAAGAGCCATTCTATACAATGGGGATAAAACCCCACAGCAGTCTGTGTCGTTATCAATCTTACAAACAACCTTGACTGCAAAAAAAAAAATGTGACACTTACTCTGAGGTTAGCACATCTATCAGCCAACTTTAAAACCTTCCTTTTCCTTCCTTTTCCTCCAAGGTCAAAAGAAGTTGAACAAACTTAGCTTTACAGAGGATGACTCTATACCCCGACTCGCTGACCCTTCTGGGTTTCCTGGGATAGGGAACTTTCCATTTTAAAAAGCGAAGTCAAGTCTCAGGAAACCAGGAAAGAATTGGTCACTCCAGCTTTTCCTTCCCCAGCACCAACCAGGGTAACACGGTGATGCCAACACAGTTAGCAGTGTGGATGGATGAAGAATTTTTGGCCAATGACAAAGAAGTCAAAAAACAGAGAATGTTGTTGACTGTCTGGGCTGGCCCATGTAAATCAGTCACAGAATCTCTTAAGCTTCTAAGAAACCCAGAAAGAAGTATAAACTCGTGTGCTGGTCAGTGGATCTCTCCGTGCATATCTCAGTGTTTTTCAACTGATCTGCTAAAAAAGAGCCAGAAGCATCAAAATATCTGGGAGCACGTTAAGGCGCACGCCTTTAATCCCAGCACTCGGGAGGCAGAGGCAGGCAGATTTCTATGTTTGAGGCCAGCCTGGTCTACAGAGTGAGTTCCAGGACAGCCAGGGCTACACAAGGAAACCCTGTCTCGAAAAACAAACAAACAAACAAAAATATTCTCAGATCTCAACCTGTGAGATGGCCCAGTGGACAAAGGTGACCAGTGGCCTGAGCTTCATCCCTGAAGCCCACATGGCAGAAGAAGAGAAGACTCCAGAAAGCTGTCCTCTGGTGCACATACAAAATAAACAAGTTGTGATTTTGTTTGTTTGTTTGTTTTTGTTTTTGAGACAGGGTTTCTCTGGATAGCCCTGGCTGTCCTGGAACTCACTTTGTGGACCAGGCTGACCTCGAACTCAGAAGTCTGCCTGCCTCTGCCTTCTGAGTGCTGGGACTAAAGGCGTGCGCTACCACGCCAGGTTTTTTTTTTTAAAGGAGTATTTTCAAACCTTATCCCCAAACTGATGGGGATCAGAGATTGGTCCTCTCTGCTCCCCTGGCTCCTCACAAATTCACGTAAATTGGGTTACGTCAATTGGCCTCATTTTCAAATGGTTTTCTCTTCCTCTTCATCTTCTGCATCCTTTTGCTTGCTCTCTCTCTCTCTCTCTCTCTCTCTCTCTCCCTTTTAAGTTCCCCACTCTCTCTCTCTCACCCCTGGAATGTTATAACTTTTTTCTATGTAGTTCTCTTTATCACTAAGAGCAAAACAGAAACACAAAGAAGTAATGGGCGAGGGAAGGGGTTGAAATAGAATTAAAAAAAATCTTGATCAAAATATGAGGAAAAAGTCCATTTGGTGCCCTTGGTAATATCTTTGAACCTTAAAAATAAATTAAAACAATAATAACAACAATAACAACAACAACAAGAAGCCAGGTCTGGAAAGAGCTTATATTTGGCATGGGTACGGCCCTGGGGTCAATCTCTAACATGTTCCTTGCCTCCACAAACAAGGGAAAGCCTGAGAAAACTTAGATACATAGTATGAAGGTAAGAACTGAATCAATTAGCCTCCCCTCTTATGTGTAAGATGAAATGATTACTAAAACGCATTTGTTTTCTAAGGATGCCCTGAACAAAACAAAAGAAAACAAAAAGCATGATGAATAAAAAAAGAATGCTGGTGCCCATACTCCTATAATCCAGCTCTTAAGGGGTGAGGCAGACCGGGCTACAGAGCATGACCTTGAGAGAAAGAATGCACTCGGGATGATTCTACCTAAGTCAAGGTACAAACTTCAACAACATTGCATAGGAATGTGTATGTGTATAGTAAATTATAAAGATAAAACAGGAAACAGTCTCAAAAACAGCTTTTTAATAGTAAGTAGGAAAGAAAGCACTTGCTTAGTATACACAATGGCCTGAGTTCAGTCCCTAGAAACACACACACACACACACACTCACTCAGGAAAAGTTTTTAATCGTTAACTATACAGAGGGAAGGGACAATGTCTGGGAGGGATAGAGCACGATGATGTCATTCCAAGGACCTGATATATTCTTTTTCTTACTCAGCCATAATAAGTTAGAAGAGCCTTCACTTTATAATTTATTCTATGTATATTACAAAAATAGATAAACTTACACAACCACATGTAATTTAGCAGGGCGAGAAAGTTCATTGGCTGTTTCAAGTCTACAAGTCCCAGGAAATGGCATGGATCAGGCCATGTGAGACTAAAGAGAAAGCAAGTCTTTAACTTGAGGGAGGGAGGAGGAAACATGAAGAACAGGCAAAGCCATCTACTATGAGGAAGAAGCAGAGGGACTCGGGGACGTTAGGCCTCTGAGTGAGCTCACACTCTCTTTTGGAAGAGGACACCGGACAAGTACTGCAGTTAATGCCCAAGCTTGGTAAGGAATGCAAAAAGTGTTTGGAAAACACGTTAATACATTTGGCGGGAGGAAAGCACCATTTGTCGACTATTAAATAATTTATCCCCAAGACAATAAAACCTAAAATTACAAGTCTGACCCTCTCACACGCATCATGGACTTGCTGACCTCTCACCCCTTCACAAAGGAAGGCCATTTTAAGGGTAAGAGGGCTGAAAACACTTATTTCTGGGAGCAGAAGGGACAGACCACCACATCTTGGCAAACTATTATCACAGAGCCTAGACTAGGCCTGGGCAGCCTTCAGACATTATGGAACTAGTAAAAAGTTACAAAAGTAACATTTGTGCTGGCCTTGGGGGAAAAAAACACACTGAAGAAATGTTGAACCTGTATCTGGGTCATATTTAGTTTAAATCCAGACACAGCTCTCCACGGTGCAGTCCTCTGTAAGAGGGAGACTTTCTTCTGAAAGGTACCAAGAATCCAAGGTACTTATGCACTTTTAAAATCTGCAAGCAACCAAGGCACAACTTGGCAAACTTTTTCATGGTACTGAATTATTTACTCAACAGTTCCATGTTGTTTCAGTTAGGTTTACACTGAACAAAACTACTGATTATTACAACTTGGTGTTCATGGTAACAGTCAAGTGTCTTACTCTAAAAAAGGCCCAGTAGCAGGCAGACAGGCATAAAAAGTTAATTTTAAGCTTCCAGAATGTCTACTCAGAATATGCTGTTCTTACTGACTTTTTTGGGGGGGTGGTTTTTGTTTTTGTTTTGTTTTCTTTTATCCCATTTTCTGCCCTCCAATTCCACAGACCCAACTTTCTCCTGGTGGTCACACAGAAGAACTTCTCCATGTTCACTTTCTAAGAAGGCTCCAGTCTGGTGAATGGATTTCCCTTGAATCCTCCCAATCCCTTCACCTCTTTATGCATCTTCTAGGTTAATTCTTCCATCCAGTTTCAGATAACTGTGGTTAACCAGCTGGCCCAATAATTTCCTCTCCATTACGGTTACATTGAAAGCCCACCCCGCCGGGCGTGGTGGCGCACGCCTTTAATCCCAGCACTCGGGAGGCAGAGGCAGGCGGATTTCTGAGTTCGAGGCCAGCCTGGTCTACAAAGCGAGTTCCAGGACAGCCAGGGCTATACAGAGAAACCCTGTCTCGAAAAAAAAAAAAAAGAAAACGAAAACCCACCCCAGGTAAAGGGAAGGAGTGTGGATCTACATTTAATTTTACACTTATGCACCAAGCTATTTGATTCGTGCTTCGTTGGTGTGTCCCAAAACAAGATCTTAAAGGTAACTAACTATAGGCCCCCCAAATGACCTCCATCCAAAAGAATTCCCTTCTCCAATACTACATTGGGCACTCCCTGTTTACAACAGGGAGGGTGGTTGCAACAAATTAACTCTCAAGCAGAAAAATCAGCGCTGTGGGGGAGGGAAGGAAGGGACTAGAGGTCCGAAGTTCACCAGCTGCTGAAACAAGACTTGATTCAGCATGGGCACGTGGTCTGACCAGGTTGAGGTGGCCCAGGCGAAACCATAGGGAGGGGTCGTGGTCCAGAGAGAGACAGACGTAGGGAGTTCTCCATGGCCTCTGACTCACCTACTGATAAGTAATCACCCAGCCACAAGTTCCAAGCCAGCCGCCTTGCATTTAGTTTGCACGGAAATTTTGGAGTTTCGGCTCCAGGGCCACTAACAGGTAAAGAGACCAATCTGAATTCTCTTGGGCTCAGCCCGAAAAAGAGACTAAGGATAGAAAGGCCACTGTCCCGCCCTCTCGCCTCCAGGAGTTAAAGGTGTCAGTCCCCTCCAGGCAGCATCGAGAGCAGCCGCCGAGCTGGGCAGGGCATGAGTGGGCGCGGACGGCCGGGTCCTAGATGCTCCCAACCCCCAGTGCGTCCTGGTCCCCGCGTCTCCCGCGTCTCACCTGCAGCCGAGTGGCCCGGGAGCGCGCGGCTCCGGGCGCGGCGCGGGCCCCCAAGCTCGCGGCGCTCTCGCAGCTCTTCCTCCTGGTCCTCCCGCCGCCGGCCCTCAGCCATGGGCGAGGCGCCGCCGCGCAGCCCGGGGACGGCGGGCGAGCTGCGGGCAGCGGATGCCCCTCGCCAGCGCGCTCGGCGGGGAAGGAGGGCTCCACCTGCAGCGCGCGGAGCTGGGGCGCGGGCCGGGCCGAGCTCCCCGCCTTCTGGGCACGCACCGGCGGCCTGCAGCTCCTCGGCAGCTCGCTTCCCGTCCGGTCTTCCCCGCCCCACAGAGGTCCAGACTGGGATCGGGCGGGCTCCCGACCAGCCTCGCCTCCTCGGGGAGGGGTTTCGGGCTGCTGAGGCCGCCCTCCAGCCGCACAAGCTGGAAACACCCCCACAACCCAAACAGACGTGCACAAAATAAATAAAGGGGTTGGGGAGTTGAGAGAGAGAGAGACAAGGAGGCTTGGCCTCTTCCTGCCCTTTCACAATATTCCAGAGTCAACAGGAAACCCATTCGCTTGACACTTGAACAAAAGGGGGAGGAACCGGTTCCTAGGCGAGTCTTGGAGAGATGCACAAGCTGGGAGAGGCTGAACTTCACTTGGGGCACACCACCTAGAGTTCAGTCTAGACTCTAAGAGATCTCTGTCTCTCTCTGTCTCTCCTTTCTATCTCTCTCTGTGTCTGTCTCTGCCCCTCTCTCTGTCTCTCGATCTCTGTCTATCCCTCTCTGTCACACTCACACACACACACACACACACACACACACACACACACACACACACGCACACGCACACACGCACACACAGCTGAATTTGGCCTCAAACTCCTGATCATTCTGCCTCTTAAGTGGTGGAATTACAGTAGCATGCTACCATATCGGGCCCATCCCCCTTGTCACCCCTTAAAAAGTACCTCATTAGGGAATAGTTTTTTTGGTATTGCTGTTTTCCTTTTTTGGTAGTGAAAGTACTCTGTGATACATGTCATAAATTAGTTCAAAGGCACAGAGCGTGCAACAGCAAGGATGAGCCCCATGTACGCTATGAACTTTGTGGGCGATAAAGATGCGCCTGGAGTAGGATTAAGTTTATTAGTTGTAACAAATGTGCCCCGATATGGAGGATAGTGGTGAAGAGGGAAGCTATGCATAAGGGGGTCAGGGAGAGCATTTGTACACAATACTAGTCTAAACAGTAAAGTCTAATTTCTTTTAAATACTAGATAGGACTTGGGGTTGGGGGAGGGGAGGAGGGGTAGAACAGTTCTTGGATAAGTTCTTGGATAAGTTCAAGTAGATAAGCTTGGGTGAGGCTTATCTCTGGCACTGTAAAAAATAAATACATAAACAAACAAATAAAGCCCCCAGTATTTAGCTAATTGAGGGTTAGGAAAAGGCCACCATCCCTAGAAGTCCAGGGAGAAAATGTGTTAAAGGAGTTCCATACCCGATGATTTGTAGAGAGGTGATTTGGCCAAGTGGTAGGGGAGCTGGCTCTGAAGTCAGAGCCTGTAATCTGAGGCTGTAAACTGCGGGACCTACCCCCTGCACACTGCTCCAAAGCTGGAAAGAGCAATGTAACAAAAGCCATTGTACGCACCTATAACACACAGCTAAAGTTCTGTAGGTGCACATACGTAATTTCACACCGAGGGGCAGATTCTGGAATGTCACAAAAAGATACTGAAACAGCAGGCAAGAATGCTCCCTTAGGAAGGGGCTGTGTGGGATGAACAGGCCTTTATCTGCAGCCTCTGGCTCTCATTCTGAGAGCTTGTGAGAGCCCCCAATGTTCGCCGAGCTGGAAGAAGAAAGGAAGAGAGAGGTCACTGGAGGCAGAGGAGCTGCCGCTGTTGCTTTACCTCTTCAGTGGTGACTGTTGCTGCCTGAGAAAAACTATTTCTGTTTTTAGGCAGATAAGAACAAAATTCAATTTTAAGAAATTGAGGTCAGATCCACAAAGTAAAAGACCACTCCTGCATAAGCAGTTAAATAAGTGGACTCTTGGATAGCTCAGAATTAAAACGGAGAGAGAGAATTCTGAACTCAAAGGGTTATCCTAAGTGTTTGGAATCACTTTACGTGGAAGTGTGTCTATCGATGGCCTTCAGGAAAGAGGAATAATAATAATTTGGAGGTCCCTCTCTGACAGCAGCATGCCTATTGGGGTCAACCTGCAGTTACCCACACCCTTAGTTTGGGACTCCCTGAAAATCGTGTTGGATCTCCCACGCAATCAGAGTTGGGAGATGCACATCCCTTGGGATTGGTTGCATGCTTACACTCACATTAGGCTAACATGATTTCTAAATACACTATGTGCCAAGAACCATCCCACAGGATCCCTTGAGGAGACCAAAGAACCAAGGACTCAAGACAGTTACTGTCAGAGACTGTTGTAGTGCTTGTCATATGTGTTTTGCTATTTTAAATGAACATGATACATTCTTTGTCCTCCAATAAAAGAGGCAGATGTGTGTAGAAGGCCCTCCTCGAAGCTTGCAGCCATTGCTGCATTTTGATCAGAGCAGCGGGATCACCCACAAGCAACGCTCAGATTGGACCTTGTATTATTAGTTCTCTAGAGTCACAGAACTTTTTTTTATAAAGATTAATTTATTTATTTTTATGCATATGAGTAAACTGTAGCTGTACAGATGGTTGTGAGCCTTCATGTGGTTGTTGGGAATTGTATTTAGGACTTTTGCTTGCTCCGGTCAACTCCATTCGCTCTGGTCAGCCCACTCGCTCTGGTCAACTCTGCTTGCTCAGTCCCAAAGATTTACTTATTATTATACATAAGTACACTGTAGCTGTCTTCAGACACACCAGAAGAGAGTGTCATATCTCATTACAGGTGGTTGTAAGCCACCGTGTGGTTGCTGGGATTTGAACTCAGGATCTTCAGAAGAGCAGTCAGTGCTCTTAACCACTGAGCCATCTCGCCAGCCCGGGTCACAGAACTTATGGAATGTCTCTATATTGAAGGAATTTATTGTGATGACTTACACACACATTGTTTGGTTAGTTGGCCAAGTGGTAGGTTAGTTGGACTACCAACTAACCAAACAATGGGTGGCGGTGAATGAGAAGTCCAAGGATCTAGTAGTTGCTCAGTCCCACAAGGCTGGGTAGATTCCAACAGATGTGCTGGTAAATAAATGCAAGCAGGTGAAGAAAAGTGAATCTTCCTTCTTCCTTTTATAGGCCTTCAGCAGAAGGTGTGGCCCAGATGAAAGGTGTGTACCACTACACCTGGATTTGGGACCTGCTTTGTCCAGGGCTGACCTTGAACTCAGAGATCTCCTTGCCTCGGTTTCTTGGGATTAAAGTCGTGTACTTCCTGGCCTGGGCCTATGCTTTTCATGCCTCAAGATCTCCATGCCAAGATCCAGGCCAGAAACTTGTGTCTTCCAGCCTCAAGATCTGGATCACCAATGAGCCCACCAATTCTGGATTGTAGTTCCAGATAGAGTCAAGTTGACACCTGGGAGTAGCCCTTACAGGCCTGTTGGTGTTGTGTCATAGAAAGGGGTTGAGTGGGTCGTTACACTCTCATCTGAGCTTCCAGCCACGCATGCCTATGTCCCTGTGGTATGTAACCCTGCCACAGCAGGACATGGTCTTAGGAGGTTCTGTCATTTATAGAAGGTAGAAATTGATCAAAGGGTGGGGAGAGGACTCCATCAACACAGCTGCCGGAAGTTGTCATGCACGCTGGAGTAAGACTTTCTGGTGATGTACTTCCTTGGGGACACCCGTAAGTCACCCCTGGTCTGTGCTCCTGCACATACGTGCAATAAGCTGATTGGCTCTTTAAGCTACACGAGGATATGATCATGTCATTGGTCAGCCTTTGGTGCCTTGTCTAGTTTGACTAGATGTTTGTTTGAGTCTCCCCAGGAGAAGTTAATGCAACAAAGACCTATCCAGTTGACCACAAAGCAAGGCAAATGTTAGGAAATCCCACAATAAATGATTTCCTCTTGTTGAAAGTATCTGTCTTAGAGTTTTTATTGCTGTGAAGAGACACTATACCATGGCAATTCTTAAAAAGGGGCTGGTTTACAATTTTAGAAGTTTAATCCATCATCTTCATGGCAAGAAATATGGAAGCAGGCAGGCAGACATGGTGCTGGAGAAGGAGCTGAGAGTTCTACATCAGAATGGCAGGCAGCAGAATGAGAAATGGAGCCACTGAACCTGGCTTGAGCTTCTGCAACCTCAAAGCCCAACCCAGCAACACACCTCCTCCACCAAAGCCATATCAATCTAACAAGGCCAGATCTCCCAAGTGCCACTTCCAATGGGCTTATGGGGGCTATTTTTATTCGAGCCACTACAGGGCTGTAAGTCCACTTAGAACTGTTGGTGACAGAGAGGGCATCACTATGGTGACAGAGAGGGCATCACTATGGTGACCTCATGGTTATTGTGCCATGGCGGACATTGTTGTGGTTTATGGGTGTCATAGCTGAGTAGGACTACTGGCTGCTTTTCTCCTTTGGAAGCCTGTGTAGCGCCTTCTGGTACCATGAGAGCTAGTCCTGTGTCCTCGGGGAAGAGGCTTTCAGATCAGATCCAGCCTTGGCTAGTGGGTTTATGGGATTTTGGAGGAGAACCTACAATCTCCATGTTCCTAAACCAGCATAATCCCTAAGTACATTCTAAATATTTTTCATTATGCCCACATCAAGAAACTTCTCTTTTCAATAGATGCATACCATTACAGAAAACCAAAAGCAGAGTTGCAGAACCCGATCACAACTGATCCACCAATAAGACAATTCCTGCACCTAAGGCTCAGGGAACATTGCAGAAGAGGAGGTGAAAAGATTGTAAGAGCCAGAGGATCAGGGAGTTTGCTGTGAGACAGTGTCTCTTAAGAATGTCAAAAGCAAGCTGGGACGCCGGAGCTAGCAGGGCAGGAGCGAGTGGGACCGAACGGGGATGGCCAGAATGAACGGGGCCAAACTGGAGCAAGCGGAGCGAGCGGAGCGAGGGGGCTGGCTGGAACAAGCGAGGGCCGTACGGGGGCGGCTGGGAGCAAGTGGGGCTGGCCAGAGCGAGCGGGGTCGAGCAGAGCGAGCGGGGTTGACCGGAACAAGGGAAAAAAAAAAAAGAATGTCAAAAGCCAAACAGCAATATGAACTAACCAGCACCCCCTGAGCTCGTGTCTCTAGCAGCATATGTAGTAGAAGATGGCCTAATCGGCCATCACTGGGAGGAGAAGCCCTTGGTCTTGCAAAAATTATATGCTCCAATACAGGGGAATACCAGGGCCAGGAAGCGGGAGTGGGTGGATTGGAGAGCAGGCTAGGGGGAGGGTATAAGGGACTTTTGGGATAGCATTTGAATTAAAAATGAAGAAAATATCTGATAAAAAAAATGGAGAAAAACAAAAAGAATGTCAAAAGCCATAAAGTCTCACCGACATGACTGCCTGACCTGAACAAGGATGACAACACTAGATGCTCTCTACATGGACAGGGAACGCTCACAAGGCCTCAGTATGTAACAATAATTAAAGAAAAAAGAGACCATGAATTTGAAAGCAAACAAGCAGGTATATGTGGGAGCATTTGGAGGGAGGAAAAGAAGGAAGGAAATGATATAATTATAATCTCAAAAAGTAAATCTAAAACTATTCATAAGATCTAGAAATTTAAAACACATCAAAGAAGAAAACACAGTATTGTTGGACATGGTGGTATATGCCTTTAATCTCAACACTGGAAGGCAGAGAGAAAGAAAGAAAGGAAGAGAGAGAAATAGAGAGAGAGAAGGAAGGAAGGAAGGAAGGAAGGAAGGGAGAAAGGGAGAAAGGGAGAAAGGGAGAAAGAGAGAAAGAGAGAAAGAGAGAGAGAGAATGCAGTATGAAATCTCTCTGGCCTTTTTTTTTCCTTGTTCTGGTCAACCCTGCTCGCTCTGGGCTGCCCCGCTCGCTTAGTGGTCCCGCTTGCTCAGGTCATCCCCTCTTGCTCCTGCCGGCCCCACTCGCTCCGGCTGCCCCCCCTCCGTCCCACTCGCTCCAGTCGGCCAGCTCGCTCCGGTCAGTCCCACTTGCTCAGTCCCTGCTCTCTCTGGTCCAAGGATTCACTTATTAGTCATAAGTACACAATAGCTGACTTCAGGCGCACCAGAGGAGGGCGTCAGATCTCATTATGGGTGGTTGGGTGGTTGTAAGCCACCATGTTGTTGCTGGGATTTGAACTCATCACCTTTGGAAGAGCAGTCGGGTGCTCTTACCCACTGAGCCATCTCACCAGCCACCCCCCCCCCGTTGGCCTTAAAGGCTGGAAAAGTTGCTCAATATAAGGAAAAATATTGGCCCAGGACCGCCAAGACCAAGTTCTCAGCACAAAGGAGTTTTATTTTCCCCAGAGGGACAGAGGTCAGGGTTAAGGGACAAATACAGGAAATAGAGGAAGAGGGTTAATAGGGAAAGAACAAGGGAGAGGGGGAAAGATATTTGTACCTGGGAAACAAAGGACTGCCTCTGGATAGAGACAGATGTGGCACATAGGCAAATAGTGATTTATAAAGGTACAAAGGGAAACACCATGTTAGGATGAGGTGTTGAATTTTGATTGGTTATGTTAATTAGGTGACCTTAATTGCTTTAATACTTTGATAGCTGGACTTAATAACCTCAGGAGAAGGAAGTAGCCAAAATGGGAATAGACCTTGGTGGCTAGCTTCAGGAATGTAATCTAATGGTTTTTAGCAAGGTAGAGGGGATGGGAGAGAAGGACAAACCTGCCTGAGCCATGTTTGCCACACTAGCCAGGGTCCCTTCATTCAGTGGTTAAGAACATTTGTTGCTCTTGCAAAGGACATGGATCCTAATCCCAGCACCTCCATGGAGCCTGTCTATAATTCCAGCTCCAGGAGACCTGATCCCCTCTTCCTCCAGCACCAAACATGCATGTGTTACACAAACATACATGCAGGCAAAACACCCATGCACATAAAATAAAAATTTAAAAATGAAGTCACTTTTTTCTTTTCCAAGGTGTTTACAAGTGTTTAGAAGCACTCTGAAGAGTTTGGTGTTTGATACATTGTTGCAGCCTTTCCTACACATGACCTCTAACAAAACCAGACTCTTGGATTATAGGATTGTTTATCTTTATACCAAGAAGGTTGGGAAATCACCAAAAATTCACACATGGTATCTGCCCAGGCAGACTTCAAGGGGCTCATGTTGTGAAACTTAAGAAAGTTTCTAAAAGGGAAAAATAAATCTAGCCAGGTCTTTAGAGGTTCCATATGTATTAAGTGTGTTGGTGAGAGGGTCAAACATGCCCTCCTCACTGAAGAACAGAAGATTGTGAGAGTGTTGAAGGCATAAGCTTGGGGTTAGAAGGTTTTCATAAAAATTATGAAGATAGTTTTTTTTAAAGTAGCACAACTCGACTTATCTGTGTAGGGAGGAGTAAAAAAATAGAATAAACTATGTCCAAATCAGAATATGAGACAGGAAGGAACATGTCTCAGTCATCAAAGTACTGCCAACATGAGCAGGAGGCCAAGCGTGTCCTGACACCTGGGTAAAAAGCTGGGCATGGAGGTGCCAGCCTACAATCCCAAATGCAGATAGGCACATCCTTGGGGCTCCATAGCCAGCTAGATCAGTGAGAATCCGACAGCTGAAAGTGGAAGAAGGCACATAGTCTCCAGGCTCCACACAGTTATACATTCATGTGTTCACACACACACACACACACACACACACACACACACACACAGATGGAATACAAGAATCTATTTTAAAAAAAAACTTAACCTAGAAATTTTTTAAAAATCCAATTTTAAAATTGACATTTTCAGGGCTGGAGAGATGGCTCAGTGGTTAGGAATGCTTGCTGCCCTTGCAAAGCACTGTAGCTCATTCATGCCACTCGTATCAGGGATTCACAACTGTTTGTAACTCCACTTCCAGGGGCTCTGACACCTCTTCTGACCTAGAAGGGTACATATTTGGATACACACATCCACGCACAAAAATACATAATAAAAGTTATAAATTTGTTTAATTTTTAAATTAGATGTTCAAGAGCCAACACACAAAGCTTGATAACTTGAGTTTTATTCCAAGGACCTACATGGAGGAATGATAAGGTTGTCATGGTTTGCATATGCTTGGCTCAGGAAGTGGCACTATTAGGAGGTGTGGCCTTGTTGGAGTAGGTGTGTCATTGTGGGTGTGGGCTTTAAGACCCTAGTCCTAGCTGCCAGGAAGCCAGTATTCTGCTAGCAGCCATCAAATGAAGATGTAGAACTCTCACCTCCTCCTGCACCATGCCTGACTGGATGCTGCCATGCTCCCACCTTGATGATAATGGGCTGAACCTCTGAACCTTTAAGCCAGTTCCAGTTAAATGCTGTCCTTATAAGAGTTGCCTTTGTCATGATGTCTGTTCACAGCAGTAAAACCCTAAGACAAAGATCAATTCTCAAAAGTTGTCCTTTGGACTGGCAAGATGGCTCAGCAGGTAAGAGTACTGACTGCTCTTCCAAAGGTCCTGAGTTCAAATCCCAGAAACCACATGGTGGCTCTCAACTACCCGTAATGAGATCTGATGCCCTCTTCTGATGTGTCTGAAGACAGCTACATATGTATAATAATAAATAAACCTTTAAAAAAAAGTTGTCCTTTGGGGGTTGGGGGGGGGGGAGTTGTCCTCTGATTCTATACATGGCCCATGGTCCCAAGTCCTGCATGGCCGCTGCAGAAGGGACAGCATGACACAGTTCCCACTCCTGGAGCCGAGGTAGCAGGGCTTGGGCTCCACAAGTGCTGAAGGTTACTAGAGTAAGGCCTGTTTGTATAATAATGTACATAATTTACTTTATGTTTTTCCTTCAGATGTTCTCCCTGCTAAGGTTAATGATTCTGCAATAATTAGAAGAGTCCAGGAGGTGAGGGTGTGTCTAAATGTCCTTAGCAAAGTGGTAATTGCTGAGACCCTCAGCAATTGACACAAACCTAGCCAGTACATTGTCTCTTTCTAAAAATCAAGGGGCTAAAGTCATAAAGTGTTGATTCATGGGAAAATCAAAAGAGAACTTGGAGTAAATGACTGACTTGGTATGTAAATAAAAGACTGAGTTTTGGTCTGCAAGAGAGAGTTACCCAGAGACAACTTCTTGGAGAGTGAGTACAGCTCTTTTAGAATTTTTCTAACAGGATTTCTGACTTTGGTCTAAAAACCCAAAAGCTATCCTAGAAAGCTGTTACAGCTCTTGTAGAATTTTTCTAACAGGATCTCTGCCCTTGGTTGGAAAACCCAAGAATTACTTAGAAAGTTAACACATCTTTTAGAATTTTTTCTAGCATCTTTTCTTTTTGGAATTTGTCTGGTGGGTTTTCTGAGCTACCCAGAGAGCTTTTAGAATTTTTTTCTAGCGTGAGAGAGCTGCATGTAGCAGAGAGCCATCTTGAGCAGAGAGCTGTCTGGGGAGCAGAACCACGAGCTGTCAGCTTGTTCCCTCAATTGACTTTTAGTTATTCTTTTCCTGCTCCCAAACACCCCTTCCTCAAGACCCCCTCTCCAAGCTGAGGCTGGTCCTTGGTACCATGTTATTCATATATCCACACACATGTATGCAATAAATAAGCAAGCAAGAAATTAAAAATAAAAGACCATTAATGCCTGTGACTATTAGTTTCTAAAATACCATTCTTCAAATTCTCAGAGGAAGGCAAACACATAGAAGGATACAGGCATTATAGCACATACTTGTAATCCCAGTACTCAGGGGGCTGAGGCAAGAAGACTGAGTTCAGCCTGTGATTATATGGAAAGAGATAGCTAAGAAAGGTGAGAGAGAGGGAGGGAAGATAGAGAGACAGAGAGAGAGACAGAGAAGAAGGGTGGGAGAGAGGGGAAATGTGTTTAATTAATTCCTAGGAAAATATAAATAATGAATTATATGGCAGCTACTCTAACTGCTAATTTTAAAAAAATCATAATGTAAGTGGATGATGGGAATACCCCACATGCCTGGGGCATGTAAAATGGTATATCTAGTTTGGTGAACAGTTTAACAGTCCCTCAAAATAAATCAATCTTAGAGTTATCACTTAACATAGCGATTACCATTCTCAGTGAATACCTGAGAGATACAGTCAATTCTAATTATAGCCTTTTGCAACCTTGTACTTAAATGTTCTTAGTGGCTTTTTTTTCTTAATAAACTTAAAAGTAGATAAAATTAAATGTTCATCAGTTGATGAGAAGATAAATAAAATGCAGCATGTGGAGTATTATTCAGCCATAAATATCGAAGAATGGGCATATATTACCTCATGTATGAACCTTGAAGACATTGTGCTAAATTAAAGCAGGCCAAAGATAAGATTCCTATGATATGTGATCCTATTTATATTAAATGTCTGGGATAGCTAGTCTACAGAGGCAAAATGCAGCTTAGTGGTCCCCAGTGGCAGGCAGGAGTAGAGATGTGTTAGCTACGTTTCTTGTTGGTTGTGACAACATGCAAAAAGCAATGTAAGGGAAGAGAGCTTATTCTAGCTCAAGAGTTTACAGTATAGTCCACAGTGGTGAAAGCAGGCAGCTGGGACTCACATCTCCACAGATCGGGCAGCAAAGAGAGATGCTGACGCTCGGCCGGCTCTCCTCTTTACCCCTTTTTTGTTTACACTTGGCTCCCAGAGCATGCATCCACATCCTGGGTGGGTCTTCCTTCCTCACTTAAGGTTCTCAGGAATCCAAATGTGCCTCTAAATCCAGTCAAGCTGACAAAGACCGTCAGTCACAGGGAGTGTTATAGTGTGGATAGAATGTAAAGTGTCACTATAGGCTCGTGTAGTTAAATGTATGGGTACCAGCTGATGGCACTCTCTGGGGAGGTGTTGGAGCCTTTGAGACACTGGGCCTGGTAATGTAAGTTACTAGAGGAAACTCCTAAGAGTTAGAATGACCCCACTTCTGGTAAGCTGTCTGCTTTCTGACCCACGAAGACATTTTTTTTTAATTAAATTTTTTTTTTTTTTTACATTTCAAATGCTATCCCGAAAGTTCACTATACCCTCCCCCCCTGCCCTGCTCCCCTACCCACCCACTCCCACTTCTTGGCCCTGGCATTCCCCTGTACTGGGGCATATAAAGTTTGTAAGACCAAGGGGCCTCTCTTCCCAATGATGGCCGACTAGACCATCTTATGCTACAAATGCATCTAGAGACATGAGCTCTGGGGGTACTGGTTAGTTCATATTGTTGTTCTACCTAAAGGGTTGTAGATCCCTTCAGCTCCTTGGGTAATTTCTCTAGCTCCTCCATTGGGGGCCCTGTGTTCCATCCTATAGATGACTATGAGCATCCCCTTCTGTATTTGCCAGGCACTGGCATAGCCTCACTTGAGATAGCTATATCAGGATCCTTTCAGCAAAATCTTTCTGGCATATGCAATAGTATCTGGGTTTGGTGGCTGATTAGGGGATGGATTCCCGGGTGGGGTAGTCTCTGGATGGTCCATCCTTTTGTCTTAGCTCCAAAGTTTGTCTCTGTAACTCCTTTCATGGGTGTTTTGTTCTCTATTCTAAGAAGGAATGAAGTATCCACACTTTGGTCTTTGTTCTTCTTGATTTTCTTGTGTTTTACAAATTGTATCTTGGGAGACATTCTATTTCTAAAATAAAGAGATTAGTTTTATAGTATGTTAGAGATACTGAAAGACAACTTTCTTAATATACAAATTATATATTTCAATAAAGCTATTTAAAGATAAACACCTCAGCACAAAAAGCACAGAAAACAGAAGCAAAAAAAAATGAGGTCGGAGTTACAAGCAATAACAATTCAATCGTATGAAAGAAAACCAATGGTATGGTCAACTACCTACTTGTGGTAGCTATTCTTGCTTGTCAACTTAACTACATCTAGAATTAACTAAAAATCCAAGAGGCTGGGTACACCTGTGAGGGAAGTTTTTCCTTTACTAGATCATTTGAAGTGGGAAGACCCATTTTTAATCTGGATCTTTTTGAGGTGGGAAGATCCACCTTTGATCTAGGCTGTACCTTCTGCTGTCAGCCAAAATTAAGGACATTGAAGAAGGAAGTTTGCTCTCTGCCTGCTTGCTCTCACAGTCAATAGCAAGTCCATCACTTCACTGGCATTAGAGCCTGTTGCTTTGGGACTCCAGTACATAGTGAAGACCAGCTGAGACATCCAGCCTCACAGACTGATCAACTACTGGATTCTTGGACCCTCCACTGATTGACAACCATGCTAAACTAGTGATAACCTAGATGACCACCAGACCCGTGCCATAAGGCTGGACAAGGAGCTAGCCTAAAACTACCACCAGTTGGGTGCACAGGCCTGGTGGTGGTGGTGGTGATGGTGGGGTGCAGACCATGCCCCAGATGACCCCTGCCCAGCACCATACATAATGTGTGAGCATTGGGTAGCACTCCCGAGACCACTCCTGAGATGACCTCAGACACTCAGAGATCCCAGGCACCACTAAGAGGAGTAAGTACTGGAAAAATGGAAGAGAAAAAAGAAACAGAATGCTGTGGGCACAATGAAGAGAGACAGAACTGGAGACTCAAGAGTAGTGAGGAACAGCCTGATATGAGTTGCGAGAGATGCCACCTGGGACTATGATGGGGTTTTGGCCTGTGCTGCTAGTAGGGGCCACTTCTGGGTCCATGGTCTTGCCAGGGGTCTGTTACCACCAAAGACCAGATGTTCCTTGTTTGGGCTACCTCCCAGTGACATGTTTATGTCTAAGGGCTATGCAGAACTGGTCCCACCCCTCCCCTGGGCATCCGGGAGAGAGCTGGCCCTGGGGGCATGAAAACAGGACAGCTGCCCCCACCCTAGCGAGGACTCAGGAGAGCGAGCTGTACACTGCTAGAGTTTTGAGCCAGCCCAGAGGATATAAGCATGGGAGACCTGGTCCTACAGATTGTAGTAGCATGGATGAGGGAGGATACCCTTCTCCCCACTTGCTCCTCACCACAGGCAGGAGACATGACTCTGGGGTCAAAAGAGCAGGAGAGCTGGCCCTGGATGTGGGGGTTGCAGGTGAGCCAGCCCTGAGGGCGTGAGTGTGGGAGAGCTGGCTCTGCTATGTGGTAGCATAGATGAGGGAGAGATCCTCTCTTCTCTCTTTTGCCCTCACCACTAGCAGCAGGTAAGACTGCTGGCCCCAGGGTCCTGCGAGTGAGAGAATTGGCTATGTCCCTCACCACTGCAACACCTGGAAGAACAGGCCCTGTGTCTCTCCTGGGCAGCAGGGTAGAGATGGGCCTGGATGCGTGGGTTGCTGGTGAGCTGGCCCTGTGGGCAGGAGAGCAGTGAGCTGATCCGCTCAGATCCCTCTCAAGCCTAGATTTAGGGCTATGAATTGGTCCACCCATATCTACTCCATGGATGAACTGCTGGAGTGTATGAAGAGGCTGATCCTACAGATCCAATGCTACAGCCATGACACAGGGCAATCACAGGATATCCGAGAGGAGTCCCAGTGAGGTTTCAGTATTGATAGAGTAGCAGAAGCCAGAGGCCTTGAACCAGACCAATGACTCATTGTAATGAATGTTTGCAAGCAAAGACATGTGGACAAAAGGGTGTACTGTGGGACACACTGGGACACACTACAGCTTCCACATGGAGATTTTCTTCCTCTGTTGTGGGGGTTGGTTGGAAAGGTGGAGGGCAGGTATGAGAGAAGGGAGACATGAGTGGGATTGGGGTGCATGATGTGAAATTCACAAAGAACCAATAAAAAGCTAAGAGATGGATAGATAATATGTATTGCTCTCTCTCTCTCTCTCTCTCACTCTCTCTCTCTCTATATATATATATAATATTTTAATTTATATAATGAATATAATATAAATCTATATTTGTTATATGAGTTCTGTTCCTCTAGAGAACCTTGACTGGTACAGACTTTGGTGTCAGAAGTGGTTCTAGAGCAATAGAAGTATAAGAATAAAATTTTTTAAGGATCTGAATAGGCTTTTCAATTTGCCAACACCCACGGTGTAACCTGCTTTATAAGCTTAAAAAGCAATATGCTTTTGGTTATTCTGACTCACCAGTTGTGAGAGGCAACAGATTTGGTGACTTTGTTTATAAAACTTTTAGCAATTTTTGGAAAAATAAGGAAAATGATGGTGCTGACTGACTGCTCCAGCATCTCTAGAGAAACTGACCAAGGAGAGGATCGAGCTCCCTGATAGGATTAACCAACCTCTAACATCTCAGCGCACACAGGACAACAGTGAGCTCAGTGACAAGACTGACCAGCTCCAGGTGCACATAAGCAGTCTAAAGGTTTCCAAGTGTGCTCTTAAGAGACTGATTCATCCTATAGTCTGTTCTTCTAGAGAACCCTCACTAATGCACTACCCAAGTGCACAAGAGCCTACATATAGAAAGAGAATTGTAAGAAACATGGGATGAGATCAGAAAGGAACATGATTCACCTCTAAAGCTGTAAGGTATTAAAAAATATTTCTATCAAAAAATACACGTCTTTCAGAGGAAAATGTTCTTCTTTTTTTTTTTTATAAAAAAGGTGTATTTATTTATTTGTTTTTACTATGGTATGTGCATGTGTGTAGGAGTCAGCTCTCCTTCCAACATGTAGATCCCTGGTATTAGACTCAGGTCATCAGGCTCAGCAGCTGAACTGTCTCACCAGTTCCAGAAAAATATTCTCACTTCTTAGTTTAAATGTAGCTCTAACCTACAGCAAAATGATATGCCAATTAAACACTAATATATATATATATATCTCACTATTTCTGTGGTGAAACACCATGACGACAAACAACTTGGGAAGGAAAAGGTTATTTCATCTTACAACTCACAGCTCATAAGCTCTACCACTAAGGAGAGAAAGGGCAAGAATTCAAGGTAGGGACCTGGATGCAGAAACTGAAACACAAACCATGGAGGATGCTGCTCACTGGCTTGCTCAGCCTGCTTTCTCATAGTACTTAGGAGCATGGACCCAGAGGTGGCACCCCCCACAGTGGTCCGGACCCTCCCACATCAATCACCAATCAAGAAAATGCCTACAAACCAATATGCTGTAGGCATAATCTTGACTGAGGTTCCCCTTTCCAAAATGACTCCAACCCGTATTGAGTTTCCATAAAACTAGCCAGCACAACTATATAAATATTCATGTGTTGCAGTGTTCGGCAAATAAAAACAGAATAGATACTTGTTTAATGATTGGAAGAACATAACATTTTTTTCCTGCGGAAAGTATGAGTCTTAAGTCCTTTTACTTAAATATAAAATAACTGGAAATAAAAGTTTACTTCTGAAGATTTTGAAGAGACAAAGTAAGAATGGGCAGACTATAACCTTGGATTTAAATGTAAGGTATCTTCAAAAGGTGGCTCTCAACATGACAGGACTTTAAGAGTGATTAACACCGGAATGTGGGCTCATGAATATTGCTTTTTCATTGCTGTGACGACAGTATCTGATGGAACAATTTAAGAGGGGTGTTTCAGGTACTTGTTTGTTGCTATGACAGAGCACTATGACCAACTTGTAAAAGAGAATGTTTGTCTCGGGGCTCATATTTCCAGAGGGTTAGAGTTCATGATCACTGTTGTGGTTTGAATAAGATTGGTTTCCATCGGCTCCTGTATCTGAGTGCTTAGTCAATGGCCACTATTAGAAAGGATCAGGAGGCATGGCCTGGTTGGAGTAGGTGTGGCTTTGTCGGAGTAGGTGTGGCTTTGTTGGAGGAAGTGTGTCACTGGCTTTGAGGTTTCAGGAAGCCCACCCCAAGCCCAGTGTCCCTCTTTCCTGCTGCCTGTGACTCCAGATGTGGAACTCTCAGCTACTTCTCTGGCACCATGTCTGCCAGTGTGCCACCATGCATCCACCATGATAATGGGCTAAACCTCTGAAACTGTATATTCACAAGAATAGAACGCTGACTTGGACAATCATCCTAACAGGAAGTAGGAAAGCAGGCAGGCATAGTGCTGGAACCATAGCTGAGAGAGATTGGGAATTACCATTGTAGGACTGTCTCAACCCACCAGCCACCCGAGTAATTACACAGAGACTTTTTATTTATGAATGCTTAGGCCTTAGTTTAGGCTTGTTTCCAAGCAGCTCTTAAACTTAAATTAATCCATTTATTCTAATCTGCCATATGGCCTGTTACCTCTCCTCATTCCCTGCACTTGTCTCTTCCACCTCCCATCTGGCTGGCAAATCCCCCATGCCTCATTCTTTCCCAGAGTTCCTATCTCTGCCTGGAAGTCCTGCCTCTCCTCTCCTGCCCAGCTTTTGGCTGTTCAGCTCTTTAGTAAACCAATCAGAAGGTGCCTTAGGCAGGTGAGGAAGGAAAGAGACACACCTTCACACAGTGTAATAAAGATTTTCCCAACAGAATGGCATGGACTTTTTGTTGTTGTTGTTGTTTTGAGACAGTTTCTCTGTGTAGCCCTGGCTGTACTGGAACTCGCTCTGTAGATCAGACTGGCATTGAACTCACAGAGATCCACCTGCCTTTGCCTCCCAAGTGTTGGTATTAAAGGTGTGCAACACTACCAGGCCGGTATACATTTTTGAAACCTCAAAGCCCAGTTCTCTAGCCATGCCATATATCCTAAACTATTCCAACAGGTTCCACCAACTGGTGACCAGGCATTCAAATATATGACTCTTTGGGGGATATTCTCTTTGGTTTGGGATGGGCTTCCTGAAATATCCATAGGGAGAAATAGTTTAATTCAGCTTCTGGTTTCCAATCTCAATCTATCATAGCAGGACCACATGGCAGTCACTGGGCATATGGTAGATGTCTTAGGGTTTCTATTGCTGTGAAGAGACACAATGACCACAGCAACTTTTATAAAAAAGGCATTTAATTGGATATAGCAAAGAGTCCATTATTGCCTTTGTAGGAAACGTGTAAGCATGTGGGCCGACACAGTGCTAGAGAAGGAACCGAAAGTTCTACATCAGGCTGGAGAGATGGCTCAGTGGTTAAGAGTACTGGCTGCTCTTCCAGAGGTCCTGAGTTCTATTCCCAGCAACACTCGGTGGCTCACAACCATCTGTAACGGGATCCGATGCCCTTTTCTGGTGTATCTGAAGACAGCTAAAGTGTACTCATATACATAAAATAAATAATGTTTTAAAAAAAAGGAAAAATAAAGTTCTACATCTTGATCCACAGGCAGCAGAATGAGACTGCCCTACTAGGCCTAGCCTGAGCATATGGGACCTCAAAACCCACCTCCACAGCCGGGCGTGGTGGTGCACGCCTTTAATCCCAGCACTCGGGAGGCAGAGGCAGGCAGATTTCTGAGTTCGAGGCCAGCCTGGTCTACAAAGTGAGTTCCAGGACAGCCAGGGCTACACAGAGAAACCCTGTCTAAAAAAAAAAAAAAAAAAAAAAAAAAAACCAACCACTTCCACAATGACCCACTTCCTATAACCAGGTCACACCCACACCAGGGCCACACTTCCTAAAAGTGTCACTCCCTATGAGCCAAGCATTCAAACACAGGACTCTATGGGGCCTACTACCGTGAAGGTTCTTGATGTCATGGTGGGACAGGAAGACCCGGGGCTCAGGAGCTAGGAATTACTTCCAAAGGCCCATGCTGACTGACATAGTAGCCAGACAGACCTACTCCCTACACGCCCCTCATGCTTCGTCAGCACAGTGCTTTCTTAGCAGGCAGGAAGCCTGGGGTTTGATCTCTAGAAATACAGAAACTGGGCATGGTGGTGTACACCTGAAATCCCAGCACTCCGAAGGATCAGAAGTTCAAGGTCATCCTATATGTCACATGTCAAATTCAAGGCCAACATGGGACATATGACACCCTGTCTCCAAAAAAGTAAATAACTGTTTGAAAAGCAAAACCAGACAGACAGACAGACGGACAGACACACACCAAGGAGTTGGGAGAAAGAGTAGCAGTTGGTAAACGGAGAAAGCTCTAATTTCCATTAACCCAGTACACTGCATTTCACTCAGGCAATGCCCCCGCAGTACATTAGTGTAAAATATTCCTCACTTCCTGTACCTTCCTCCATATTAACTTCCAAAGGTTCTTTTTCATACCTTCTGTTCATTTCCATGGGTCAAGAATAAAACCCCTGCCACAATTTTTTGAGCCAAATGTGAAGCAAAATTTAATTAAGTACTGGTCAGGATGGTGGATTCTGAGTCACATTTTGCAGAGGCTTATAAAGGCAAACTCTAAGGCCACTCACTAAATTTCCTATAAGATCTAATCAGGGGCAGGCATATATGCTGATGTACTTCCATCCTGAGTACCTCTGCCTCTATCCAATCGGGGGCACATGTACTTCCTGACATATATCCTGCCCACATATGGCCTGCCTACGTGTGACCAAACATATCCGGAGCAGGTAGGTCAAACAAAGGGAGAGAAGCATGCGGCTTGTTATCCCACATAAACAGGCTCCAGCATTTCAGGAGGTACCTGTCCTTGGACGAGGGGACATCTGGTTAGAAGCCTTTAGAAGCCTTTTTTTGTTTTATGGATCTCTCAGGCACAGTCATTAAAACTTAAACATAACCTCCGTTCTCATGTGCCCCTCAAGCCATGCTTTAAAAAGCCAAGGGAGCCGAGAGCTTTGCTTCCACCCATTGGAACGGCGCAAAAACGGTGAGGTAAGAACTCAAGGCAGACCGTAGGAGGCCTTGCTTGTTTCAACTTGTTCTGGAAGCCTTTTTACCATAGATGAGCCAGCCAAGGTGAGTCACTGCCTGTCCCAGTTGAGGCATGGAGACCAGCCCACAGCCAGGTGTCTCTCAAACACGTCAGACAACCTGGGACAACCCCAGCAGCAGAAACTGACCCACAACTGACCACTGCCTCCTGAGTGATAGCTCAGATTATAACTGCAGCATCTATCTGTCTGACTCACAGCCTGCAAGACTTGCTGGGTCTTTTTGTCACCGAGGTTTTGTGGTTGTTTGTTATGCAGAATTGGTTGGGTGTGTGCTCTCCAGAACTAACTGGTCAATTAAACATGAGAGCAACATGCCCTGGCTGCAAGGGGAACAGATGAGCACTCTCGTTGCTGTACATACCTGGCACTCTCATTACTGTACATACCTGATGGGACCTCTGCTACCCCGACTGGATGCCCTAGAGCAAAGAATTGCGCTCCACTCTGATAGGTAACTTCACCACTGGTGAAATGAAGCAATTCAGTCAAGCCAGATTAGAATATATTAAACGAAGGTTTATCGGGAACTTGCTCTTGGACGAGTTCACTGGCACCAAGGACCAAGACCAGGGAAGTCACTATGGGGGTTGCCGGGGGTGGGGGTGGGGGATAGAGAGAAAGGGGGCACATGCAGAGAGAGAAGGAGAGAGTGGGGAGACCAAGATGTCTGGATTATTTAGGGGAAAGGACTCTAGGGGAAGGGTAGCTCAGCCCCTAGGCTGGAAAGATCAGGGTTGGGGGCAGGGTAGGCCAGGTAGGAACTGAGGGATGCTGGGAGAACCTGGAGAGGAGGTCTGCTTTGATATGTAAAATATGCACCTCAGTTTGTTGTCCCTGGGTCCACCAAAACCAAACACACTCCAAGCACACAAGTACACACAGGCAGGCCTTTGAGTCACCGCTTGGCTCAGTGGGCTAAAGCAGCCTGAGCGCCCAGGCCCTCACAGCTGCAGGTCGCAGGTGGGTGTGGTGACACACACCTTTAATCTCAGCACTAGGGAGGCAGAGGCAAGCAGATCTCTGAATTCTAGGCTAATCTTGTCTACAGAGCAACTTCCAGGACAGCCAGAGATACTTAGAGAAACCCTGTCTGGGAAAAAAAACAGAGACACAAACAGACAAAACAAACTCCTGATCCCCGTGTCTCAGATGACAGGTGCTGGGAGTTTAGGTACATGGTTACACACCTAGCTGCATTTTATTAGCTTTCTGACGTTAAGGATTGAATCCGGGGCCACATGTGTGCTAAACTCCACCCCTCGAACACAATACATTTTTACTTAAGGAATTTACTTAAGTAATTCTTTCCTTGGCACGTCAAGGTCATTTTCTTTCCTCTAAAAAAAACCCGAGACAAGATTTATCTTAAGGATTGCCCTTTTTGTAAGAAGTCACGCTAGCTCTATAGTTGTCCTGTCAGCCTTACACAATGATTACAACCAGATAACGAGATGATCATCCATAAATCAAGGAAGGGCTCCAGAGTCAACCTGCTTCAGCCCCCCCCCCCCCTTTATATATACACTGCCTGGTTGTTAGCAGCCTAGAAGGGATGCAATTCAAATTAGCTAGGCAAAAACACATTTGTAATGCTCCAGACATCTAGGCATGCAGGATGAGAATCTGAAATATGACTCAAATCTTGTTCTGGGTGAAATAGGTATTAGAAAATCACACATGCCTTCCACAGTGTTTGCACCGGAGTACACAGTCAGGCAGCGGGCATAAAACCAGCAGTGGTTTTGTTATTACTTGGCTCTCTTGAGTCTTGCTTTGTTTCCCAGGCTGACCTTGAACTCGTGGTAATCTCCCTGCCTCTGCCTCCCAAGGGCTGGGATCACAGATACGTGCCATCACGCCTGCCTCCTGTAGCAGTTTGATATAGGATTCATAGAATGCTCTCAATAGGTCAATTGTTAGAAAGGTACCAGGCAGAAACCCAGTGGGCAATTTTTTTTTTCACGGTGATGTCCACAACAATTGAGAAAGAGTTCTTAAACCTTGGGGATGACCCAGTAAGTCTTCCCTGAGAGGGGATTTGAGAGCCACGGTTATTTGTCAAGCCGCTTATTGTACAAGGCAGATCCACTTTTCGATGTGTGTGTGCAGGCAGCATTTAGAGTGTGCTTTCTCTACTGTTCTTCCTCAATTTCTTTTTTCCTCAGCTCCCACATCTGCTAGTGATGGCGGCTCACCTTCCCGGGATTCGGCTCATGCCTGACTGGGTTTTTGTATCCTGGAGCACCGAGAACACATCCTTCTTGGGGTAGGCAGCTTGGCTTTCTTCTTCTCAGTTACGATTCATCAAAGGAAAGCAGGAAGCGCTGACTGGAGTTCCCTGAGTTCTACTCTCAATCCTTCCCAGTCCACTGTCTCAGAGCAGCCTCCTTCCCCCTGATGGGCACCCCAACACTGCCTACCTGCTAGTCCCTGTCTAGAGGAATTCCATTGCCCAGGTGGGAGCTATAGTTTAAATCAACAGAACTCTCCTGTATCCTTTGGTTAAACTATACAATTCTGTTGGTAGCAGAACCTCTAACCATATATGGACCACAAAACAAAAGTCCCAGAAAGTGCTTCTATTTTCTCCATCCAGAGATGCTTGTGTACTTCTGATTGAGGACCATATGAAGGTCTCTGGTATAATGTATGCACATCATGCACATCCCAGAAGATGATAGAGAGCCCTATCATCTCTGTGTACTGCCTCTGCCTTTGCATTTCAGCTATGTGCTGTGTGTGCTCCTTCTGTGTATGACATATGCCTATCTCAGATATATATGTGAGTGTATATATATATATATATATATATATATATGACACTTAATGTAAGACGCACAAGAAACTTTTACAGGACAAGTGTTAGCTAATCTAATAAAAGCAAATCTATAGGACGCATGAGCATAAAACTTAAACCTTGCAGAATTACACTCACGGAGCATGTGACCATTGTTAGTCCCTGTCTTCATATAGTAATGAAACCTATCTTGAAAAGTCAGAGCTTTTAGGAACTGTAGCTTCAGGTTCCAAACATGATAAAACACCTTCAAGCATCAAACATGAGGGAGCTTTCCTGAGAGAAGGTCATTTTTATTCAAAACCATCACACATTTGAAAATGAAAATGTTGGTTGCTTATTTATAGATCTCAGGCCTTCTACCATTCTCTTCACAGGCTGTATTAAAATCCTTGTCCTTTGATTCTTTCTCTGCATTCCAGCCCACAGGGTAACCTTTCAAAAATTTCCCCTCCCTCCCTCCCTCCCTCCCTCCCTCCCTCCCTCAGTCTATTCCAATCTTTCTCCTAACTTTTCCTTGTCGCTCTGGGTTTCTTAGCTGCTGCACTTCCGGCTTCGCCATCTGTGAAATGGGAGGACACCAGCTACCTCATAAGAAGTTACCAAGACTGAAATGGGTGAGTGTATTTTATGAGGTTGCTGGGGTTGCTAGAATAAACTACTGTAGTCACAGTGGATTGAACAACAGAAATTCGCGGCCTCCCTGTTTTGAAGGCTGGGTGTCTGTGACAGTGGCAGAGGGAAGCTCTGCTTCTTCTCACGGCTCCTGGGATGCTCACAGATCCTTGACTCTAAGCTTAATTTGGCCTGTCTCCTGTGTAGATGCTCTATGACCAGATCTCTCTTTTCTGTAAGACACCAGTCATACTGTATTAGGAGCTCACCCTACTCCAGTATAACTACATCATGCAGTTAGATATGTAGAAACTCGAAACCAAATAAAGTCACAATGTATAGTAGTGAGATGCTACAGGGAATTTTAGGGAGACTCAATTTGACATATTCCGTATATAAAATCCCCCAAACATCTCTTGACATAGAGCAGGCACTATGTGCATCTTTATTGTGTATGTACTGCTATAGTTTGGATCTGATATATCCCTTGAAATCTCCTGTGTTAAAGCTTGGTCCCTGGAATATGGTGCTAGTAGGTGAGGCTTACTGGAAGTTAGGGGCATGCCACTAAGGGCGTTTAGGAAGTCTAGCCACTCCTGGCTCTCTTTCTCATTTTACTTCCCAGCCATTCCTGTCAGGATGTACTGTGCCATCATAGGCCAAAGGCAAGAAAGCCAGCTGAGAAGCTAGTGGCTGGAACTAGAAAATATCATCCCAAGTGAGGTTACCCAGACCAAAAAGCCATGCTTGGTATATATTCACTTATAAGTGGCTATTAACCATAAAGTACAGGATACCCATGCTATAGTCCACAGACCCAAAGAAGCTGAATAACAAGAAAGGCCCAAGAGAGGATGCTTGACTCTCACTCAGAAGGGGATAAAAATAGTCTTTGGAGGCAAACGGAGGGAGGGAACTGGGTGAGAAAGAGGATGGGAAGGGGGGTTCCGGTGTGTGGGGGACCCTTGAGAGAGGACCAGGAGAGTGAATGGAAATCAGCAGCTGGCAGGTGGAGGGGTGGAGGATGGTGGAGTGGCCTGGGGTGGGATGGCAGGGTAGAGTGGTGGTGATGGTGGTGTCTCTCTAGGGTGTGCCAGAGACCCGGGATGGGGGAGGCTTCTGGGAGTCTTTGAGAGTGACTCTAGCTGAGAATCCTGGCAGTGAATGATATGGAGTCTGAAGTGGCTGCCTCCTGCAGCCAGGCAGGGCTCCATGGAGGGATAAGGATGCCAACCCACACACAAAAACCTTCCACCCAAAATTTGTGCTGCCTATAAGGAGTGCAGGGACAAAAATGGGACAGAGACTGAGCGAATGGCCAACCAATGACTGCCTTTGTTGAAACCCGTACTCTGGACGAGAATCAATCCCTGACAGTATTAATGGTACTCTTATGTTTGCAGACAGATGCCTAGCATAACCGTCCTCTGAGAGGCTTCACCCTGCATCTGACCGAAACAGATGCAGAGACCCACAGCCAAACATTAGATGGAGCTCTGGAAGTCTTGAGAAAGAGTTGAGGGAAGGATAGAGGAACCCAGAGGGAATAGCATCTCCACAGGAAGACCAACAGAATCAACTAACCTGGACCTTTGGGGGCTCCCGGAGACTGAACCACCAACTGAAGAGCATACACGGGCTGGACCTAGCCCTGAACCTCATGTATGTGCAGCTTAGTCTTCATGTGGGTCCCCCAACAACTGGAGAGGGGGCTGTCACTGACCTTGTGGGCTGGTTGTAGATCCTGCTCCCTTAACTGGGCTGCCTCGTCTGGCCTCAGTGAGAGAGGATGTGCTCGGTCTTGCAGTGACTTGATGTACCAAGATGGGTTGGTACCCAGAGGAGGCATCCCCCTTCTTGGAGGAAAAGGGGAGGAGGGAAGGGAGGAGGGATTTGTGGGGGAGCCTGCGAGGAGGAGGGTCTGTGATCAGGATGTATAGTGAATAAATAAATTAATGGAGAAAAAAAGAAAGCCAGCAGATCAGGAACTGAAACTTCTGAGACCTTGGGCTAAAACAAAACTCTCTCATATGTATTTTTCTTTGAGCATTTGTAGCAGTGAATCAGACACAGACCTGTTCTTCACTGAGTTGTGATAGAGGCCGATCAACTGTCTCATTTTTCTCAGGACTAGTAATGTGTGGGGATAAGAGGTTTGGGGGTATAGGATTTCCAGTAACCACAGATAAGTCCATAGTAAGGAGGTCTAGTCATTTACCCTCAAGGTGAACAAGATAAGGAGGCTAGAAGATCCTCAAAGCCACAACAGAAGCACTGGCCCGGATTGCTAGATCCCCCTGTGTCTGTGTTCTTGTTTGATGTTTATGAATGATCAGGCATTTCTAATATCAGCACTCACAAGGCTGAGGCAGAAGGATTACAAGTTTATACTTAGCTTAAGCTATATAATGAGAATCTGTCTATAAATAAACAAACCAAAATTTCAACATCCATTGCATCACAGAGATCCATGTGACTGAGCTCTGGCCAATAGGAAATGGCATATATGATATTTAGAGAAATCTATCGAAAGGAAGAAGCAAACTTGTATTTATCCATTTACTCTGTTGACTAGTACTTATATGGCCAGACTAGAGCAACTGTCTTGAATCACAAGATGGAAGCCAAAGTTTAAGGACTTAAAAGAAGTATGGACCCTTGATTATCATAGAGAAGAAGCATATAGGCCAGAGACCTCATCTGTCTATATTTCATTACTTTTTGTAAGAAAGAAACTTCTACTTTTGAAAGCTGTGGTTATTTTTCAGGACTCTCAGTCATGTAACTAATGCAAATCAAACCACTACACACATTACAGTCTTATCTTGAAAGATTCATGAAAGGTGTTAACATGGGAAAAGGAAATGTTCTGAACAGAAACCAATACACATCACTGCTTGCAACCAAAAGACAAATAGCTTCTGATTTTAATAGAGTACATAAATTATTATAAAAGATTCCTAATAAGTTAAAAGAAATCTCCACGGGCTAAAAACAAATAAGGAACCATCATTGGAGTGTTAAAAATAGTTGACACACATATGCTGCTAGTCCAAATCAAATGTTTTACACAGCTTAGCTCATTCATTCCTCACAATTGGCTTACGAGACACTCTTTGTCCCCTCATTTTACAGAAAAGCAAACAGACTCAAAGGTTACAGAAGATAAAATGACAAGGCATAATGGAGAGATGGCCAGAATTCTAGACAGGACAAGAGAAATGAATTAAGGCAAAGAGACACTTGAGAAGAGCAGCTCAACGCTAAAGCATTGCTTACTATGCGTGAAGCCCTAGGTCTATCTCCTGCAGAGAGAAGATGATGATGGGAAATTACCTAACACAATACAAATCATGTATTGTATTCAGAGTAATGAAGTAACAAATATCAATTTGATTTCTAAAATATGATACAATTATAGTAGTTAAATATACTGAGTACTTGAGACTTGACACTACCCCAGGGTTGGGTTTTAGCTCAGTGGTAGAGCCTCTGGCTAGCAAGGGCAAGGCCCTGGGTTCGGTCCTTAGCTCTACAGGAAAAGAAAAGAGTTAGCACTATCCTAAGGACTGTAAATTACATTGATCAAACCTCTCTCTAGCTCTCTCTCCCGATCTCTGTGTGGGGTGGGGGTGGGGGTGGGCTGGTGATCCAACTCAGGTAAAAAGGCATGGAGGTAGGTACTTTACCTGCTGAGCTATTTCACCAGTCCCAGATGATTTAGTCTTTCCAACAACTTTAAGACACTGTCCCCACTTAGTAATGAAAACTGGGGCAGGAACATCTGATAACCAACCACCCTCAGCTCACAAAGCCTTCAAATGGTGGATCCAGAATTCAAAGTCACTCCATATGCTGAAAACATTGTACTTTTCAGTCACTTCTTTCTAAAATCCTCTCTGGTGAAAAGCTGTGGCTAGGAATATGTAAGAACAGACATCTGGCAAATGAAGAGACAGGGCTCTCCACAGTGATGGTGATGTTCTTTGTCTATGTCGAGTAAGAGCAATCACAAGCCACACACTTAGAAGAACTAAACTTTACATTTTAAAATGTACTTTATTTATTTAATGTATGTGAGTACACTTTCTGTGTTTTGTTGTTGGTTTTTTGTTTTGGTTTTTTTGTTGTTGTTGTTTTTTCTTTGAGACAGGGTTTCTCTGTATAGCCCTGGCTGTCCTGGAACTCACTCTGTAGACCAGGCTGGCCTCGAACTCAGAAATCTTCCTATCTCTGCCTCCCAAGTGCTGGGATTAAAGGTGTGCACCATCACCACCCGGCTCATTTTATCTTTCAATAAACTGAAACCTATATTTAAGTTCCTACAAGTGGCCAATGGCTACTATATCACATAGCACATGTCCAAGGCTAAGGAGGACAAGTGTATCATCTGTCCTTATGACCTTATGCCAAAAGAGCTGGGTGACTCCCAGCTTCTTAAGCAGGGCATAATCACAATTGCCCCAAACTAGCTTTTAATCGCCAATAAAGAACTGTATATACATTATGTTTAAACTATTATAAGGAATAATATATGTGCATTAATATAGGGATATCTAGAGTTAGGAAGCATGAAAAGAAGCCTGCAGAGTTCTGAGAGGAGTCAGTGAGCTTGGGAGAGTGGAACACGTCAGGTGCCCATCACGCCTCTGAGGTTGCAGGCAGTGATTCTGCCACATGCTGCCCACAGCATATCGAAGGAATACCAAAGGGACAGGATTGGCCACATTATTTAACCTACATTTTTCTTTCTCTTTCTCCATTACACATAGAAGAAAATAGCTGAATTAAATGCATATTCTAAATGTAGGTGTGTATAGATACAAATTGTAAATGTTCTGGCAGTATAAAGTTATACTAGTATTTATTTTTTATTTATTTATTTATTTATTTATTTATTTATTTATTTATTTATTTATTTATTATATGTACATACGTACACTGTAACTGTCTTCAGACACTCTAGAAGACGGCATCAGATTTCGTTACAAATGGTTGTGAGCCACCATGTGGTTGCTGGGATTTGAACTCAGGACCTATTGAAAGAGCAGTCGGTGCTCTTAACCGCTGAGCCATCTCACCAGCCCCTATACTAGTTTTTAAGATACTAGGTTTTGTTTGTTTGGGGAGGTTTTTTGTTTTTTGTTTTTGTTTTTTGTTTTTGTTTTTTGTTTAGTTTTTCAAGACAGGGTTTCTCTGTGCAGCTCTGACTGTCCTGGAACTCGCTCTGTAGAACAAGCTGGCCTTGAACTCAGGGATCCACCTGCCTATGCCTCCCCAGTGCTGGAATTAAAGGTGTGTGCCACCACGCCCGGCTTTAAGATTCTAGGTTTTAAGATATATGTTAAATATTTTACAGTTATCATTATTTTAAGTAAAAAAAAAATTAATTTTGTGTCTGTATGTGCAGGTGCTGCCGAGGCCGGAGGTGTCAGATCTTCTTGGAGCTGGAGTTACAGGTGGTTGTGAGCAGCTTGCTGTGGGGCTAGGGACTGAACCTGAGCCGTTTGCAGAGCAGGCTGCACTTGTGACTGCTGAGCCATTTCTGCAGCCCTGGTACTAGTTTCCTGTTGTGTATAACTAGTACCAGAGGAGCTGAAACACAGAAAGCCCAGAACTGAGCACAGACCCCTTAGCAAGAAACCAAAGTCCTGTCTGTGTGCTGTGTGTTCACATATATGAGTATAAGGGCTGTGGGGGGAGAACTTTGTGGTAGAGTGCTTCATCAGCATGTTTGAGACCATCATTTCAACACTACTACAGATAAACAGCATACACATACCACACACACACACAAACACACACACACACCACATACACACACACCACACACATACTACAAATGCCACACACACACATCACACACCACACACACACACACACACCACACACACCACACATACAACATGCCATACACACACCACACATGCCACATATACATACCACACACCACACATACCATACATACACACCACACACACACACACACACACACACACACACCCTACACATGCCACACACACACATCACACACCACACATACCACACATACCATACAAACACACACACCACATACACACACCACACACACCACATTCAACATACACACACACACCCTACACATGCCACATACACACACCATACACACCACACACACAAACCATACACACACCACATACACCACATACCATACACACACCCACACACACAGAGTGGAATGAGGGGGTTGTTGGTCCATTCTTGAAGTGCTGGGGCTGTTCTTGCTGGGGCGCTGTTTCGTCAGACAATGCTTTTCCATAAGCCCCCTCCCAGCAAGGTCTTTCCTGTCTCCCTGAAAGAGAGCTGCCCAACAGACCAACTGGTCTCTGAATGGACCCTACACTGAACCACAAAGAGGCCAACACACCTATCAGTGCCAGCCAGGAGTACCAACCTGCCTCACTCTCAAAGATGTCTTCCATTCTTTCCTGGATTAATTATGGACCCTGCCTTTCTTAGGAAGATTTCTTGAACTTAATGCAATCCTGCATGCTATCCCCATTCTTTGGGTCCCCTGCCACTTGTTTCTTCTACTTATGGGAATTAACTTTTAGCATTAGAACTGTGTGTAAAGGCAGCTCATTCATCCATGTATTGTTCCAGTGAAAAGCTTTGATCTTATTCTGTGCCTTGCATTATAATATTATATCTTGAAACCTTATATTGGGTATGCACATGTGTGCGCATGCTCACTCACATACTTGCATGTAGAGATTGAAGGTCAACCTCATGCCATTCCTAAAATGTAGTCTTCCTTGTTTTTTGATCCTGAGATCCCCAGGGATCCTCCTGTCCCTAATGCTGGCATCACCAGTGCTAGCCACTGAGTCATGTCAGGCATTTGAATGTGGGTTTGGGGATGGAACTCACATCCCCTTGCTTGCAAGGCATGCACGTTACTGACTGAGCCATCTCCCCAATCCAAAATTTGGCTTCTTAATATTGTGTTGTATTGGTTCATGGGTCCAATTGTACCTAATTAAAACTCGATGCTAATGTTCTTTTCCTGTTGTATTAAAATCAATGCTAAATGTATTTTAAAAAATAACTAGGCAGAGAGTTAGAGGTCACATTGGACTGTATAGCAAGATTTTGTCTCAAAAACACAAGCTTAAAAGCTAATTAGAGCCGAGAGTGGTGGCGCACGCCTTTAATCCCAGCACTTGGGAGGCAGAGGCAGGCAGATTTCTGAGTTCGAGGCCAGCCTGGTCTACAAAGTGAGTTTCAGGACAGCCAGGGCTATACAGAGAAACCCTGTCTCGAAAAACCAAACCAAACCAAAACAAAACAAAACAAAACAACCCCACCTAAGTAGAAATTAATTCCCCAATCCCACTCTAGAATAATACACGCTTCCAGCTCCATTAACTTAAAGTATATGATGTTTTCAAGTGTATGATAAAGACCAAAGATGAATTTTATATTTATTTCTATCAAGAGAGAAAAAGGCTTAGAATGCTGAAAAGAAATCTCCCTACATGGAAACAGTCTAACTGCCGAAGAGAGATGGGTTTTAGGAACTCATCTGGGGCCGGGGAGACAGCTCAGCTGGCAGAGTGTTGTAGGAACTGACAATCCAAGTTCACATTCCTAGCACTAGGAAGATGCAATCCCTAGAGTTTGCTGGGCAGTCAGCCTAGCTGAATGGACGAGCTCTGGGTTTAGTGAGAGAGACACAATGGAGAGTGACTGAATAAGACACCTACTGATGACCTCCAACCTCCACATGCACACACATGCATACACAAACACAGAACCAAAGGATTTGATTCTTGTTTTTTGAGATAGGTTCTCATGTAGACCAGGTTGGCCTTGGACTCATTAGGTAGCTGAGACTGACTTGGAAGTCCAGATCCTTCTGTCTTTACTTCACAAATGCTAGGACTATGAGCATATGCCATCACTCCTGGCTTTTCTTCAAGAACTTGGACTTGGTTGACTTCAACTTTATTACTTAAAGTTTCTCTTTAAATGTGTGTTTATCCAAAGAACTTGTTCATTATCTTGAATTACAACACCTCTCTCTAATTTTGCATATAGGAAACGAGCATTCTTCTTCTTCTTCTTCTTCTTCTTCTTCTTCTTCTTCTTCTTCTTCTTCTTCTTCTTCTTCTTCTTCTTCTCTTTCATAGCATCTCCATAGCACTTGTCAGAACCCACCACGCTGACCTTATCAAGACTAAAAATGTCTCACACAGAGCTTGCCTTATTCCAGTCACTCTGAAGAGAATGTTCAGCCTCAGCAGTTCTTGGAGTTTAAATACCAGGAGCAAATCAGGGAGACTGACACATTTTTATGAATGTCAGTACTTGGAGGCCCTTACCAGTTTGGCTGTCACCCACCGGCATCTGGCATCCATTGCCTACCGCTCCCCTCCCTGAAGTGTGCTCTAGACATCTGCATGTTTCCCAGGCACGCTTCTCTTTACTGTCTCCACCTGGGGACCTGGTGGTTTCCAGCCAAGATCACAGGGACAGCAGCAATGAAAGGGGAAGACAGGCTTTGGGAAAATCAGATTTCCTCATTCCATAATTAATTTTTGTTAAAACATACTAACTTGTGTAAATATACCACATTGTGGAGTACTACTCAGATATTAAAAACAATGAATTTATGAAATTCCTGAGCAAATGGATGTATCTGGAGGATATCATCCTGAGTGAGGTAACCCAATCACAAAAGAAGTCACTTGATATGCACTCACTGATAAGTGGATATTAGCCCAGAAACCTAGAATACCTAAGATACAATTTCCAAAACACAAGAAAATCAAGAAAGACCAACGCATGGATACTTCGTTCCTCCCTAGAATAGGGAATAAAATATACATGGAAGGAGGTGCAGAGACAAAGTTTCGAGCTAAAATGAAAGGATGGACCATCCAGAGAATGCCCCACCCGGGTGGTCCATCACATAATCAGCCACCAAATGCAGACACTACTGCATACGCCAGCAGGATATTGCTGAAGGGACAATGATATAGCTGTCTCCTGTGAGGCTTTGACAGTCCCTGACAAATACAGAAGTGGATGCTCACCGTCATCTATAGGGCAGAACACAGGGTCCCCAATGTAGGAGCTAGAGAGAGTACCCAAGAGCTGTAGGGGTCTGCAACCCTATAGATGGAACAACAATATGAACTAATCAGAACCCCAGAGCTCATGTCTCTAGCTGCATATGTATTAGAAGATGGCCTAGTTGACCATTATTGGGAAGAAAGGCCCTTGGTCTAGCAATGTTTATATGCCCCAGTACAGGGGAATGCCAGGGCCAAGTAGTGGGGGTGGGTGGGTAGGGGAGCAGGGTGGGGGGAGGGTATAGGACTTATGGGATAGCACTTGAAATGTAAATGAAGAAAATATCTAATAAAAAATGAAAAAAAAACATACTGACTTATTTTATGTTGATTGACATCACAAATAGGAGCAACTGCTGGCATCTAAAGTTATTGTTTAGCTTAAGGGAAATGATAATAATAAATATTCAGTGAGCAGTTATAATATTTCCTACCTATGCTAAGTGCTTATATGATGACTTCATTCTTTTTATCAACAACACCTACTCTTTTAGTCACCCGTTATGAAAGGATAGGTTAGGGGTTTTGTTTGTTTGTTTTGAGACAGGGTTTCACTATGTAGATCTGGTTTTCCTGAAACTTTGAGATAGATGGGTTGGCTTTGAACTCAGAGAGATCTGCTTGCCTCTGGGTCCAAACGGCTAGGATTTAAGGTGTATACCATTGTGGCTCAATAAAATGCGGTCTTAAAGACCATATAGCTGTCTTTAAATTCTTTTAAAAAATATGCTCTTAGTTTTTGGAAATGATCTGGAATAGCCACGGCTGACTCTGAACTTGTCATATAGCTGAAGATGGCCCTGAACTTTTCTGGTCTTTCCATATTCATCTTTTAAGCATTGGGATTATAGGCAAATGATACCATTTTGAGCAAGACAATACATAGATGTCTTATACACCAGGTTCTTGGCTTCTCCAAAAGGAAATACATTTTGTTGTTGTTGAACCAGGTCCGAGAAGGAAGTCCTGAATGTGTGACTCCCTGGTACGATGGTGGGATGTGCTTTGGGCTCTGTCTGCACTGTCGCCTCACCTCCCAAATCTCAATGGTTCATCTAGTACAGACACTTATTGTGCAGAATTGTTCTGAAGATTAGATAATATTGTTCCTTCCAAAGACATAGAATAAGTGCCAGTGAGCATTGCTAAGTAAAAGAAGTCAGTGTGGACAGAGCACAATATGATTCAACTGTTTGATAAGACAAAAGGCAAATTACAGCGATGATCAAAAGATCAGTTTTTATCCAGGATCTATACCTGAAGGGATCTAGATTAGGAAACCCCAGAAATGTTTGCACACCCCTATTTATTGCCATTCACAATTGCCAATTCACAACTGGCCTTTCATGATGGTCAAGATAGGGAACAAGTTAGATGCCTTACAACAGACAGCGGGTAAAGAAACACATACACATGTATGAGTTTTATAAACATCTTTAGATTATCATCACCCTCACCACCAGTATCATTGTATGTGTGCATGATATATGTTTGGGTCCACACATGTCACTGTGCTTGTGACTGTCACAGGACAACTTTGTGGAGTTTTTTTCTCTCGTACCTTTTTATGGGTTCTGGGGGTTGAACTCAGTTCGCACTAGGTTACCCATCAAGCACTTCCATCCACTGAGCTACATTATTGGCCCAACAATGGAGTTTTATTTAGCAGTTTTATTAAAAAGAAAATATTCGATTTGTGGGAACATGGGTGGAACTTGGGATTGATATGGATAGTGAAATAAATAAGATTCAGAAAGACAAAATTTCATGTCTTATCTCAGATGTGGAATAGATACACAGAAGAAGGAGGAATACTTGGGGGAAAGGAAAGGAACAGAGAAGAGGGGGGAAGAGGCATGAGGGTGGGCAGAGGGAGGGAGGATGTTAACAACGAACATGACACCCGTGGACAAGAGTGTTATAAATCCACCATCTGTCCACTGGAAATTAATTTACAAAAGTCAGTGTTTTGCAGGGATGGGGTGGGGAGGGGATGCAGGCAGATGAACGAGCAGAGTACAGAGGATTTTACAGTAGTGAAAGTGTTCAGTGTGCTACAAATGTAACTATCTGTCAAAAGCTGTAGGGTGTATAAGACAAAGAGGGAATGCTAAAGTGACAAGGGCTTACGCTAATACTGACATAGAAGCACCAGTTTTGTCTTTAAAAAATACAGCTCAGTAATGCAAACTATTAGTAACGGGGGAAACTGGGAGCGAGGCATGGGACTGTATGGAAACCTCTCCATGTAATGTTTCTATAATAAGACAGCTCTTTTCTAAATGAAAATGATTGACTGCATATATGTGTCAGAGTGAGGGTTTGCACACCTGAGCAGTGATCCTACATGAGTAGGATCTGGTCGCCACCCCTACCCCTGCTCCCCACCCCTGTATTCCAGTTGCAAGCTGTTGTGAGCCATCTCACCTTCGTGCTGGGAGCTAAACTGCAAGAGCAGTTCATGCTGCTCCAAACTGCTGAGCAATCGCTCCAGCTCCTAAAACTGCTCCTAAAAATAAAAGGTGATATAAACTTCATAGTTTTTCAGTAGCATCTTAGGCTTTGTAAGAATTTTATTCATAAATATTGTTTAATTCCTATTCTGTGGTAGACACCAAGGTTGTATATACATAAAGAACTTGTCTCTACAGTCGAAATATTTAATGCCTATGCAGGTCACAGAGAGGTACAGAGGTAATTTTCACTCTGGTGTGGTATGCACAGATATGCTCAAGGCAAGCACATCTAACCCAATCCGGGAATGTTCCATGGGGAAGGGTTAGGGACATCTTGATGAAGGAGGGATCCATGAAGGAATTTTAAGCAGCATTTTTGGCTGCCCCTCTTGTCCTCGTCAGACTTTTATTCTTTGGGTAGCTCCTACTAGTCTGGTTATTTTCCTGGAAAGGGACAATTGAACGAGTACAGATGGGGCGAGGCATGAGGTGGCTCAGGTGAAGTAAAAAACTGGATGCTTTCTCAGCAATCTGTGGCCCAGTGAGGTTGCTTTCCCATAACACAGACTTCTGTTACAATCCTGGTTTGGCAGCCAGGATACCATTTCCAAAGTCCCAGAATAGGACACGAGCTTCTGGAGACCATTCAAAGTCTAAACTAAATGCTACCACACAGGTGTTGTCTCAGCTACACAAAGGGCTAAGGCAGCAAGAACACAGGTTGGAGGCTAGCCTGGGCAACTAAGAGAGGTTGTCTCTAAAAAGGAAAAAAATCAATGGTAGAGCCCAAAGTGTAAGACCCTGAGTCAATCCATAGCAACAAACAGCAGCAGCAGCAGCAGCAGCAGCAGCAGCAGCAGCAGCAGCAGCAGCAACAACAACAAAAACAGAGGCAAAGAGAGAGATCAAAACTATCATATGCTCTTATTAAAAACTCAACAGCAAGCTCAAGGCTGGTTGTATAGGAAGAAAACAGGAAGACACTTGTCTTAGGGTTTTCATTGCTGTGAAGAGACACCATGACCGAGGCAACTCTTTTTTTTTTAAAGAAATGATGTTTTTAATTTTTGTACATGAGTACACTGTACATATGGTTGTGAGCCACCATGTGGTTGCTGGGAATCGAACTCAGAACCTCTGGAAAAGTAGTCAGTGCTCTTAACCTCTGAGCCCTATCTCCAGCCCCCTAGGCTACTCTTACAAAGGACAATGTTTAACTGGGGCTGGTTTACAGGTTCAGAGGTTCAGTCCATTATCATCTTGGCAGTGTCCAGGCAGATAGGTGCAGGGAAGGAGCTCAGAGTTCTCCATCCTGATCCAAAGACACTCTGGAGAAGGCTGACTTTCAGGAACTGAGGAGGAAGGTCTCAAAACCTACCCTCATAGGTACACACTTTCTCCAATAAGGCCTCTCCTCCTAATAGTGCCACTCCCTGAGCCAAGCATATTCAAACCACCACATTCCACTCCCTGGCCCCCATTGGCTTGTTCAAACACAGTAGTCTATAGGGGACATACTTAGCCAGAGCATGATACAAAAACATTTAGTCAAACTTTAAAAGTCTCCATAGCCTGTAACAGTCTCAACAATATTAAAAGTCCAAAGTTCAAAGTGTCTTCTGAGATTCATGCAATCTCTTAACTGTAATTTCCTATAGAATAAAAATCAAATAGCAGGTTACATATGTCCAACATAACATGACACAGGTTATATATTACAATTCCAAAAATATCATAGTAAGGAAATGCTGGACCAAACCAAGGCCCCAAACCAACTCCTTTCATCTTTGTTGACTACAGCACAATTCTCTTTGGCTGGTTCCACTTCCCGTTAGCAGCTTTCCTCAGCAGATATTCCATGGCTCTGGCATCTCGAACATTTTGGAGTCTCCAAGGCAACTTCAACATTATAGCTTCTTATTCCAATGTCTGGGATCCACACATGATCCTCTGGGCTCCTCCAAAGGGCTGACATCACTTCTCCAGCTCTGCCCCTCTGTAGCACTCTAAACTTAGGTTGATCCACTCCACTGCTGCTGCTGTTCTTGGTGATCGTCTCATGGTACTGGCATCTCCAATATGCTAGGGTCTTCTGCTGCAACTAGGCTTCACTAATAGCCTCTCATAGTCTCTCTTCATGGTGCCAAGCCTCAACTTCTTTGCAGACACTTTAGTCCGGGTCTGTCAACAGCAACTGAGGCTGCACCTTTACCAAAGGTCTTCCATGGCCTTTCACAGTGCCAAGTCTCAGATGCTCTCCATGACCCCTTCATACCTTCAAAACCAGTACCAACTGGGTGACTCTTATACATTACCAAGTCTAGCCCCAGCACAAGGTACAACCTTGGCTATCTCTGGAACACAGCTTCTTTGTGCTCTCAGAAAACACTTCCCAGAAGATTTCACCTCAGTGATGCTGGTTTCTTATGAATCTCCACTAATTTCTTAGCTCCAACTAACCAGTGTCAGTTGTCCCAGCCGTTCCTTCTATTCTAGACTTTAAAGCAGAGCCACATGGATGAAGCTGCTGAGTTCTGCTGCTTGCTGGAGCTGGAACATGGCCCCATGTTCTATTACATCTTCACTAGATTTCTGTTTTCCAGCTCCCTCACTGCCTAAGCTTGGCTGTCCTGGATCTTGCTCTGAAGACTGACTTTCAACTGAGAGATCTGCATGATTCTGTCTCCTGAATGCTGGGATCAAAGGTGTGCACCACCATGCCTGGACCTATTAAGCTTTTCTCTACTTAGAACTTGCTCTCTACCAGGCTGGCCTTGAACTCAGAGATCTGCTTGCCTCTGTGTCCTGGGATTAAAGGTGTTTTGAAAAGGTCCACAGCCACTCTGATTTTGCTCCTCTTGTTTGTTCCTTTTGAAAACTTTAAGTGAACTATCTAAAATATCAAGTAATGTGCAGTGGATGTGTCTTTGCATTCACAGACATTCTCTGTCTAGTAAGTTATGTTCTTCCATTATCCTTCACACTAAAGAATTTCCTCGGCCTTTTGGTAATCCTCCTCTCTTGCTCATATTTAATGGTTAACTAATGGAAAGCAGAGTCAAGGAGGACAGGTTGACAATGAGCTTTACTAAGGTGACAGCCTTTCCAGTCTTACCACACTGTCACTGTATGTCACCAGGATGTTCCCTCCTCTTTGCTTGGTTGTGTCTCTTCCAAGTCTTCTCCAATCGCCTGCTTGAAGACTCAGGCTTTACTTCCAGCTCTGGGGAAGCAGGAGGGCATCAGAGTGCTTTATGTGTCTGCAGCATCCCTTAATCCCAGCTCTCTCTTTGGAAGCCCTAGGCCTTCTCCCTCTTCACCCCATACCTGGAAGATGTGCCACTACCACTGACTTAGCCCTGGCTGGTTTCAGACATGTCAAGTCCTTCATCATCCTCTCAAGCCTCCACAAGGTTTCGATTGCTGCCCTGCTGCATCCTGTAGTTTTAGTGGTATTCTAGAGGGAGCCAAATTAGGTGCATTTGTTCAATCCATCATCTCTACCTGGAACCAACTGTCAAACCTTCTTTGAAAAAAAGAAAAAAAGAAAAACAAACTGAGATTCACTTATCTAATAAATACTGAGTGTCTATGATGTCTCGGGCACTTTGACAAATGCTAGAGATGGACCTATGGTTTATCTCCCATGGCGATGACTGATGCGCTGAGCTAGTATTGGGAAAGGAAAATGTCCTTGCCTTGCAAGTGCTTTGAAATCGGAATTTTATTTTGTGGGGATGCTTATATGCTAGGGTTTCTGGAGGCAAAGGCAGCCTCATAGCTGTACTGATTTGAAACCACATCTAACAGCTTTGAATCTTTTCTGGTGTTGCCCACCTATTCCTCTAGCTTGGCTGTATTTCTGAGCATTTGTAGGTTAGCTGGCTTGATACTGAATTCTAAGTCTGAATGCTGGCAAGACTTTAAAGGGGACTGAGTCTCCCCCTTGTCTGCAAGGGGTACGTTTTAAGATCCTATAGTGGTTGCCTAAAAACATGGACAGAAACAAACCCTGTGTTTTCTCATAGAAATACTTAACTATGATTAAGTTCAATTTATATATTAAGCAAACAACAGAGTAACAACAGTAGTAAAATGGAACAATTATAATAGGCTATGATAAGTGTTATCTGAATATGACCTCTCTTTAAAAATGTTTTATTGTACTATGTGATCCTTTCTGTGAGAATGTGATAAGACACAGTGCCGAATCGGTGAGGTGAAGCCAGGCAGGTGACACAGGTTCTGAGTTGGTCCACTACTCAAGAGTTCTTTGAACACAGGCACTGTGATACTGCTACAATTGATCTGATAACTGAAATGCCTATTGAGTAGCAGCTGGGTAATGTATCCAGGATGAACACTCTAGACAAAGAAATCATTCGTGTCCCAGATGGGACATAGCTGGATAGTTCACGATCTCATCCCGATACTCAGGATAGTGTGAAAAACAAAACCAATGAAATATTTATTTATATATTTTTTGGAAATCTTATATTTCAGATTTTTTTGGATCAAAATTTACAATAGGGTCCTGGAACCACAGAGTAAGACCAAGGGTGAGAAGGTACTGGTGTGTGGGAGCACGGATCATCTGCATGGCCTGATGGTTGGGTGTACAATACTTTCAACAAATCCCTTCTCTCCCTCCACTCTCTAGTTTTCATGGTCATTTATTTTAAACCTATACCCTCTCTCATTTTTCTTTCCCTGGCCTGAAGCTTACTGTGTAGCCCAGGCTGGCCTTTTCTTTCCCTGGCCTGAAGCTTACTGTGTAGCCCAGGCTGGCCGTGAGCTTGTGATACTTCTGCCTCTGCTTTCCTGGTGCAGGGATTATAGATATGCCTTATCACGTCTAGAGATGTCAGGACTTGACTTTCGAGTTTAGCCGTGAGCTTTGATGATAACAGTAGGAGAGTAGATGTGGATGATAACTCAGTGTGTTTACCATGTGCTAGGCAACTAACTGCCTTGGTGTTTCTCACTTAGTAACTCATTTAACTTAATTTTGTTCACAGAGCAGAGAAAACCTCCTGGGACAAAGCACCTGCTTTGAGTACCTCCCCTCCCTTCCGTCTCTCACTCAGAGTTCATACTCTCGTTCTACATCTCTGTATTCTATTTTTACAAAATTCTGTGAAACCATACATGTTTACATAGATCTCACTTGTATGAAAGTATGCTCCCAGGGTATGTTGATAACCTTACTCCACTTTGTGCTTTGATTTCCCAGCTGTGAACCACAGAAGCTTCCTGCAGAATCCACTTTCCTTGGCAGCCCATCTGGGGCATCTGTACAACAGAAGGCCAGGCAGGCGCCCACGCGACTCACCCAGGAGCTCCACACGCAGCTGCCTGTGGTTTTCAGTTGTGGCATCCGTGGCTCCCAAACTCACACATTTTAAAGGGGTTTATTTATCTTTATATATACAAGTGCTTAATTATATGTGTGTATGTATGTGCACCATGTGGCACGCATTCCCATGGACATCAGAAGAGGGAGTTGAGTCCCCCAGAACTGGAGTTATCAACAGTTGTGAGCAACCATATGAGTGTTGGGAACGCAACCCAAGTCCTCTGTAAGGACAGCGTGTAGTCCTAACTGAGCTATCCTGCCAGCCCCGGCTTGCAGACTTTTAAGTGACTTTAGAAGAACATATGGCCTTGTTTGACTGACTGCTTCATTTTCAATTTCTGGCCCTCACTGTTGACCAGAGTCCATGATGAATTGAGAAAGATAAGATTATCTGATTGCTATATAGTATCTGGAGCTGGCAAGGGACTAAAAGTCTACGGGGTTCTTTGTTTTCTACATGACAGGGAGCTGGGGGGCACTCGACTGGGATAGCAATAAAGGCTAATGCTAAAACAATCATACTCAAAAGTTGCAAAACATTTCTCCTCTTCCTCTTCTTCCTTCTCTTTCTTCTCCCCCTCCTGCCTCAGTGTTTCTCTGTGTGACAGTCCTGGCTGTCTTGGAACTCACTTTGTAAAACCGGCTAGCCTCGAACTCACAGAGATCTGCCTGCCTCTGCCTCCCAAGTGCTGGGATTAAAGGCGTTCACCACCAATGCCAGGCCATACTAGTTCTTTTTTTTTTTTCTTCTCTTCTTGTTCCTGTTCTCCTTTATTTTCTTTCTTTCTTTCTTTCTTTCTTTCTTTCTTTCTTTCTTTCTTTCTTTCATGTATGTGAATACACAGTCTCTCTCTTCAGACACACCAGAAGAGGACATCAGATCCCATTACAGATGGCTGTGAGCCACCATGTGGTTGCTGAGAATTGAACTCAGGTCCTCTGGAAGAGCAGTCGGTGCTCTTAACTGCTGAGCCGTCTCTCTAGCCACCCTATACAGTATTTTTAGTGGCTGGTTTATTCATCTGTTTCCCCTTATCATATGGGGTGGCAAAAAGAAAGTCCTGACATTTTTGTGTTCTCAGTGCCTCTGTACAGTATCCGATGCTTTGAAGATTCAAGTCCACACCTGAGTGACAGAAGAAATTAATAAATGATTGGATCAAATCCATGAAAGGAAAAAGTTAAAATAAAGCCAACACCATACCTGGGAAGGGATGGCAAAAGTGAGTTGTCCGAAACTCTGCCCCCCAACCCCCCCCAATGAAAATGGTTTAATAGAGTTAGGCTGATGTTTTGTAACTATATCCCACACCCTCCAGAGTAGTCTGCAGTCTCTTTTAGTTGATGTGATGTGCGTTTTATGAAAAGATGGTCTCTGCCAGCAGGGAGCACACAGCTAAGGAGGAGAGTTATGCTGTAATGCCCATGGTAGCAAGATCAGACAGATGAAGTCATGGAGAGTGACCTAGTCACTTCTGGTGAGGCCAACAGCAAATCCTTGAAGGGTGGACCTTCAGCAGAGGGCATGACTCTGGTGAGGAAGGAGAATAGAAACTTTGTAACCTGAGTGGGAGGCAGAGAATGGCTCCAGACGACCAGAGCGAGGCAGGCAGCAGGGGGAGAGGCAGACCGTGCAGAAGAGAAGAGAGGCCCGACAACCAGAGCGAGGCAGGCAGCAGGGGCGAGGCAGAACGCAGCAGAAGAGAAGAGAGGCCCCGCCAACCAGAGCGAGGCAGGCAGCGGGGGAGAGGCAGACCGTGCAGAAGAGAAGAGAGGCCCCGCCAGGCTGTGCATGGTGTTACTTGGGTGAAGATGGTTGCATTCCATTCAGGAGGAGTTTGGAACGTGTGGTGACTTGCTGCATACTTGGGTAGGGCTAATTACCATGGGCTCTGCCTCTGTCAGCCCAGCCCTGGGTAAGAAAGGCAAGGTAAACACTTTGACAGGCGGACCTTCACTTTTGGCATTTCTTCGCTCTATAATTAAGAGTCAAGTGCTGAGACGGTTTCTGAGGTTTTCACATAGGAACTGGTTCTTCTCACTCTGCCTTTCAGAGTACCACAAGCTGTTATTATGTTGGTTAGTGCGCTGCTAAGGCAGACCTCAACTGAGACAGATAACCATAGCCCGGGAGCCTTGGAGAGTCTTCCTCCTCGTTCTGACATCCCTGATCACGGACTAGCAAGCCTCCAGCTAGTGACTGTAGAGGTCTTCAGCTCAAGTTAGCAATAGTTAGTCATATTCAATGGTGAGGAAAGGGTTTCATCTCAGAACCGACCCCAGGTGTGTTTCTCAGAATTCCATTGGTTCTCAGTGACAGTCCAAACCACCTTATTCCCAGTGTTAGGTTTAAGTTTAAGCAGATATGAAAGGCATTCACAGAACAGACAGAAAGGCCAAAGGTAAGCATGGATCTGAGTATCTGGGGATTAACCTGGGCTCAAAGCTGGCAGGCTTTCTCCTCCCCTATTCATTCTCCCTGATAGTGGGGAAGGCCATTTTCTGACAGTTTCAAATTCATGTCCTTTTTGTATTGTGACTTACGAGACAAGAGTGGGTCTCTTCTTCTCTTTGGTAGAAAAATTTGAAGAAAAAAAAAAAAAAGCTCTTCTGCATCTTGGTTTGAGTATAATGGGTACATCCTGAGCCTGACACTGAAATGGGGTGACTGGTGGTGATGGGGACAGAGCAGCAGGATGGAACATGTTTACCCACCCTGCTAGTCAGGAGCTCTGGGACTCTTGCAGAAGGAGTGGACTGAGAGGAAGGCGCAGATAAAGACGGCAGCTCCTGGAGAGGACCCACATTCCGTGAGAAGGCACTACTGACTTTGGCTAAGGCTCCGAGGGTTTCCGACTCAAGCTCCGGACGGAGGCTTCCATTTGTGACTGGGTTCCAGTCTACTGGGCCTGAATTAACTGTTCCTCCACTCCAGTGTATCTTAATTATGTCTTAATTACTTCTGGGTCACTGACACATGCTTTGAGTTCTTCAGAGCATTTCATTTAAAAGGTGTTCCCTTTCTTTTTTTTATTCTTTTTAATTGCCAATCTGTGTTTATCTCTAAAGACATTTGTCTTTTAACATCCTCAGCTCAGGAATGGAATTTGCAGCGTTGGAAAGCCAAGAGTATGCCTTCGATGCTTTAAAAGATGCCCACTGTGGCTTTTATGAGTTCTCCTTCCCTCCTGTAGATCTGAAGGTGGATTGGTCATGGCTCACCAGCTACTGGTCTGAGGTCGTCTCTCCAATGTCTGAACCTGGCATCCTGGTGTCAGGACTGCTCAGTCAGAGTAGAAGGGAAATGGAGGAGAGCCTCTAACAAAGTAACCAAGACAAGGCTCATTTCTTGGAGTTTATGACTGTGTGTAGTCTTAAGATGGAACCCGGGACTCCTCCGTACATGCTAGGCAAGTGCTCTACCATTGAGCTAAAGCCCTAAGCAAGCACTGCTCACTACTTTTTATTTCTTAACATTTCTTATTTACTTGTGTGTGATGAACACGCCATGGTGCATGGGTAGAAGTAAAAGAAGAGCTTGCAGATGCTAGCCGTGGGTTCCTGGGACTCAGGCAGTCAGACCTGACAGTCAGGACCTCACTCGGGGCCATCTCACTGTTTCACTGTTCATTCGGAAGCATTTAATGTCACTTGTTTCTTTCAATAGGTTGAGTTATCTCTCCCTGAACCCACACATAAAAGGCCTAACTTCGGTATTGTGGAACATGGTTTTATTTGGAGAGACTTCATGGAATTGATCAAATTAAAATAAGGTCATGAGATGGGCCTTGAGCTGATGTGACTTGTGTCCTTACCAAATGAAATTGTGAGGCACACCGACACACGGAAGATGATAGCAGAGCCCAGTGTGAAGCTTAAACAAGCCAAGAAACACCAGAAACTAAGGGGAGAAGCCAGAGACCCGTCTCCCACAGCCTCAGAAAGATCTTAACCCAGCCCATACCTTGACCTCAGCCTTGGCCTCCAGAGCTGAAGCAATGCATTTCTGTAGTTTAAGTCATACAGTTTGTGGCTCTTCATCACGGCAGTCTGGCAGTATCACGGGATCCTTTTTAACAATGGCCTAAGGTTTACTCACAGTCCCCAGGGGTGGAGGGCATACTTCCTCCTTGGCTGGGACTATGAACATGCCTCTGCTTTGTGTGTGTGTGTGTGTGTTTGTGTGTGTGTGTGTGTGTAATATATGTGTATGTGGACACACTCCTATGGGCCTACAAGCACTGTGTACATGTGTAGAGGAGAGGTTGATATCAGGTGTCTTTCTCAGTTACTCTCTGCATTGTATATTAATTAATTCAGCATCTCACACTTGAAACCAGAGTTTGCTGGCTTGTGTAGTCTCACTAGCAGCTTGCACTGAGGAGCTGGTGTCTCTGTCTCCTAAGCACTGAGATTACAGGTGGGTTCCCATGCCCAGCCACCAGGCATGTGGGTACTGAGGATCTACCCTCAGTCCCTCACACACAGCGAGGACTTTGTCCACTGAGAATTTCCCTAGCTGTGCCAATTTATTTCTTCTCCCACATTTGATTTTCTCAATATTGTAGAAAGAAAGAAAATTAACAAACCCTAAAGTGTAGGAATTTTGGTTAAAAAGAAAAGCAAACAATACCAAAAAGCCTGGGTTCTATGGCCGGCTCTAACACTTTATGGCTTCTTGACCTTGTGTGGGAGCCACTTTCTTCTTAACTTTTCTTATCTCTAAAACAGGGGCAATAGTTTTTATTTTAAAGGGTTGCTATAAGGATTAACTAACAGAGTAATACGTGCTCAAACTTACAGAAAATAAGCAACAAGGCTTTGTGATGTGAAAATGATTTCATCTTGAAATGTTTCTAAGTTGTTAGCATGGGACCTTCAACTCCAGCAAGGTGAGTTGGAGAAGCGACGGCTCGTGGAAGCACGTTTCTTCCTTCTACCAATGTCTGGTGCAAAAGTTTAGTCTATCGATCTTACTTGATTAAGAAGGACAAGTTGCAACAGAAGTTTAGGGTCACTCAAAATTGAAATACTCTACTCCTGCTGTACTTCATAGTTTTTGCAACAAAATAACTCTCGCTTGGGAATGCTGTAGTTCTGGGGGACTGTGTTCTCATGGGAAAGTGAGGTAGGCAGTGAGCTCTGTCTGGAAAGAGTCTGTGTATAAGGCTGGAGATGGTCAGGATATCAAGTTTCTGGACAAGTCAGCCAACTTTCCAATCCATCTGCCAGAACACAGCTCAGCTCTGCCTCAGCCAAGTGACCCATCTGTGAGCTGTGGCCGCTGGAGACAAAAGTGCTGCTATCTCTTCCTAGAACTGAGCACAGTGGCAGGGTAATGCACACTAGCATTCTTGTTAAGAGTTGGCAGGTCCACAATTAGTGCAATTGTTTGAGAAAGTGTGCGAGTGCACTTTGGCTTTGCGCTATTAATGTCTGCAGTGTGCTCCAAGTGAAAGGATGGCTGAGGGGGAGGGGACACATACATTTTAATTATTCAAATACATGCAGAACTTTACAGCCTTAAAGTCTATCTCGAAGGCTCCTTCCTGCATCAGCACAATGTGTTAGATTCTATTGGGTCCTCGGAGTGGCTCTTTTGGTTTGAGTTGTGAATTTTTTTTTTAAAAAAAGGCCCATTAATTCTTTGTGGCTACCAGGTGATCATTTGGTCACTAATAGCATGAGGAGAAGAAAGAAAAGAAGAATGATCAAAAGAGGCACAAGCTTTCACTGGTAAAGGGGTAAAGGACCCCACCCCCCATCTAGCTTTTCTTCCATTGCTGCAGCTGTGAGGGACCCTGTCATTCTAAGTCCAGCATGTTTGATGGAATGCTGCTAACGTTGCTTTCCCACTTCATTCTTATCTAGGGGCACAATAGGATATCTACTTAAGGTTCTAGTACGCATATTCCAAAATACAGTGACATGTCGAGTTCTAATGTCTCCTCATGAAGATATTAAGTGGTGGCTCTAAGAGGTAGCTCAATGGTACGGTACATGCTTAGCACACATGGGGCACTGGGTTTAATCTCCAGCACATACAAAATGGTATTCATGAGGCTAGGCCACCAAAGTACGGTTTTATTTCGGGCTTTCAGGTCAAGGAGTAATTTAAATGGAATGCCCCTCAGTTTTATGTATTTAAGTCAACAGTTAATGCTTAATGAACTCATGGTGACTAGGATTCAACACCATGAGATCTGTAAACGTGCATCGTGTCAGATGGTTTTGCTTTAATGGATTATGCGCAGTGTTAATGGTGGAGGGACGTTTTTTGTAAGGAGTAAATCAACTCTTTTTAGGCAGTTGGTTGTAAAAGTTTCAGGCTCCACCAATATCATAATTTGGTTAGGGAGACAAATTACAGTGATAATAGAGAATTAATGAGTGTCAGGTAGTTTGGTCTTAATTAGCAGTTTGGTGTGAATGTCTAAAAATCCAGATTGAGTTTAATAACTGGTTTACTTTGTAAAGTGTTCAGAAATAAGATGGTGTGAATAATTAGTATGATGAAGACCTAGTCAAGCTAAGAAATGTCAAGATGAACACACACACACACACACACACACACACACACACACACACCCCTCCCTCTTAGCAAATGTAGCGAATGATGATCAGTCAAATGCTATAATAAGTGCTGCAATCTGTAGCGTGTTCTAGGAATACCAGGGTGACCCTTATATGGTGCCTCTTGATCCTACAGAGCTACCATTATCATAGCTCAACTTTTATCAATTTGGCTACAGCCTACAGATACTAAGGAGACTAGTTATGAGGGTGGACAGGGAGACGGTGAGGCCTGTGCTCTCGTACTTGTAATAGCAGGGGATGGACAAGGCCAAAAGACACTCAAGTGTTTGGAGACTGAGCAAAGGAGAGAGGGTTCACCACAGAAGGCAGGACATAGGGACCACAGCTGTGACACCGAAGGACCCAAGGCAATGTAAAGGCAGCCAATTGCAAATGCCAAGGCTGTGAAATTTTAGAAGATACTAAAAACAAGGTTGTGGCAAGACACACACATGGGGAAGAAACATTAGAAATGGTGTTATTCAAGAGTTATTCATGGAGTTATTCAAACACACATGAACATTGATTAATTTTCCAGGAGCTGCTAGGGACTGAAACCAGAGCTTTGGAGGGAGGGAACCCCAGATTCAGGATCTGGAAGAAGGGGGTCCCAAGTAGCTGAAAGATTAAGAAAGAAGTAGGACTGCATTGCCACTGGGACGGGGGAGGAAGGAATTTCCAGCAGTGGGTTGTGAGGGTGGTTCTCAGAGAGGCTGGAGAGAAGGAAAACCACGACAAAGCTGCTCACTGTCTATGGCCACTCTGTCCCAAGCAGCCCGTGGGATTGTTGTTTTAAAATTAAATGAAAAGTATGAGATATTAATACGCTTTGAAATAAAGCATCTATGGAAATGAACATCAAAGATACAGCGACCTGCTGGCAGAGATAGCCACGCTGTAGGGTCACACACAGCTTCTTTGTTCTCAAAGAAACTTGGGAAACATTATTCGAACTCATCTTTGGAACACTCTTGGGAAGATAATAGCCTGAAAGAAGCCAGAGTCTAATGTTTTTCCCCCTTTCTTGCTTGATTACATTGCCTTTGTGTAACTGTTGATTCTAACGATAGGTAACTTTCCAGGAACTTGGTGACAGAAAATGATGGATGACGAAGACGATGATGAGGATGGTGACGACAACGTTGAGGAATACCCTTTGGAAAAGCCAACACTTAGCTAGCATGAAATGATTCCATGTTAGTTTTTCCTTTTACCTTCAAAAACTCTGTGAAATACTGTATCTCCATGTTATGTATGTGGACAGTTTATAAGAACCATGCTAAAATTGGATGCATTGAACAAGGCTGAAGTATTCCAAATAAGTGGGATTTTTTGTTTCATTATCTTGAGCTCTGCCTAGAATGGTGAAGGAAAATTTTTATCACGGAACAAAAACAAACATCAGGATATATCAATGCCCTCCTGTGTGCGGACATAGCTGGAAGGCATATACATTTGTTAGAAATTTTTATGTTGTAAATGACAAAGCTCTTATCAGAATCACTTAGAAAAAAAAAACAGTAAAAGGGAGGATGGGCTGGCTCAGGAGTGGAAAAGGCTGAGGGTAGATGGTCAGCTGTGGCGGAATCCAAGAGCAAGTTTAGCGCCATGAAAGTAAAGTCATACTTTGGATGCAAAGTGTAGGGCAGGAGTGGACATTGTTGTCCTGAGCCAGGGTAGGGAAGCTCACGTATCTCAAGTGACAGACTTGGGTAGGGAGCCAGCAGTTTCCCCCGGGAACATCAGTTGCTTTTAGAAGAAAGAATGGTTGTTAGACATTGAGCCCAGCAGATCTCCAAAACCAGTCCTGCCTTCAAGGAGCGCTCCCCCTGCCTCAGAAATTCTTACTCTTAGAACTATGTCTTTATGACTTGAGCCTCAGAAGTTTTCTTCAGTACTGTAGATATTCCGAGGCAAAGGCTTGCAATGCTGGTGGAGTATAAGTCATGTACGTAGCCAAACATTCTTTTGGGAATGTGGGTGTCTGAGCTCACCATCTTAAGCTCACCAATGGGCTGGCGGTACAGCATTAGTTGGAGACCGCTTTCTTAGCTTTCCTGAGGTCGTGGGTCCATATGCAGTACTGAAAAAGCAAGCAATCAAACACAAAACCATCCACACTCCAAACTTTGACCCTACTGGGAGAGTTTGAAAGGAACAGTACTTTGTGCACAGTTAAGAGCTTACCTCCCGGACCTTCCTTCTCCTCCCTTGATGTCAGTGTCTGTAGTCATTTAGTAGTTGCCTCAGGAACACTGACAGTTCGAAATACATTGGAACTGCATGGAGAGAATGCATTGTACCATACACTACCACGTTCCGGGTTTCTGTACACTAGATTTCTACTGTGTCACTTTGGGACTTAGTGTCTCCAAGGTACGAGAAAGGATGGGTAACGCGAGGAACCTTTCCAGCCCTGTAGGGAAGGAGATCAGTTTGTGGGGCATGCCTGTTTATAGTCCGCGTAGCATGTGGAAGACGACCAAACCCACCGGAATGCCAAGAATGCCGAGCCTTAGGAGTTCTTGCTAGCAAGTGGAAAGTCCCACAGAGAAGAATAATCTCCACTTGTTTGAGGACTTCCTTCAATATGACTAAAGCAAAGAGCATGGCCAAGGACGGTGTAGGGGGCGCTGCAGCTGGGTAGGTTTTTGTTTGTTTTAGTTAAATGCTCAAGACACTAAAGTAGTGTTTATTACAAGGAGAATGTCACCCAGTCGATCAGTTTGGGCTTGTAAATTTCCAATTTGAGAGTTGAAGGAAAATGGTCACAGTTTTAGATTGGATTTAAAAATCGGTCAGGAAAGGAATCTAAGCAGCTTTGCTGAGGCCTCCGTGCTGCAGTACCACTCACGGCCACAGGGATGCAGTGCAGCTCAGCAGACAGTAGGAACCCTGTGGAGAGGCGGGTTCCAGGGAATCCCTCTTTAGGGCAATAAAAACCGATCTTCTGGAACCAGGAGGAAGACATTCTTTATCCCTACCATTCATCTTGCCCCTCAGTTCTACCATAATTTCTGTGGTTTATTAAACGGCAGTTACCACAGGCTTATTATATGTTCCCTACTCCAGTGCGCAGTGGTCTTGACTTGGGAAATTTTTTGAAGTAACAGAAATATCTAATGATGAAGGGCTGGTAAAATGACTTGTTAAATGTTCATACAAAATAAAACAGTGCAGCTATGTAAGTGTGTTCCAGACATTATTTAAAGGTAGGGAAAATGATAAATGAGAATAAATTTTGTAAATAAATAAATAAAACACAAGCCTGTTGTGGTGACACATTTGTAACCCCCTGTACTCAGGGGGCTAAGTAGGGCAGGGGGATTACAAATTAGAGACTAGCTTATGCCTCATAATGGGACTTTATCTAAAAAAGAAACAAAAAGTGTGTGTGGCTGCCTGGGAAATGAGGAGATGGCTTAGCTGGTAAAGTGCTTGCCGCTAAGCACGTGGACCTGAGTTTGGATCCCCAGTATCCAGTTAAAAAGCAGGGCACTGTAACCCTAGAGCTGCAGAGGCAGAGGGGGGAATCCTAGGGCCTGCTTACCAGCTCCCTCTAGGTTCAGCAAGACCCTGTCTCAGAAGCTAAGGCGTCAGGTACTTAAGGTAAGACACTCCCATGTAAACCTCCATTTCATGAATGCCTGAAAATTTGGCATATGTGTGCCCACAAATACCAACCCCCCCACCCCCAGTCAAACAACGACAATAACAAAAGCAAAATCCAGATATCCAAACGATTTGAGATTCTAGTGTTCTTAAAGTGTTTAAGAGGCACATACACATAATAAAATCTCTAATTGGTAGACTTATTGTTGGAGTCTAATTTCCTCTTATGTTTTATAATTTTATAAAATAAGAAACAAAAACACTTTTATAGTTAGAAGAAAATTAATGAGGAAAATAACAGAACAGATGGCTATCCATGTGAAGAAGAGGACAGAGCTAGTTGAGGTTGGATATGCGTGCTGTACTGCTCCACGTTAGCTGACTGATAGGTTGGCTCGCCCTTAATGTTGGCCAGGGATGGAGAAGCCGACTCACAAGGCCTTGGAAAAAGCATTTCAACAAATTACTAATTAGTTGTAATTATATATGATCATTGACTTTCTTATGGATTTAAAATTTTCCTGTAGTAAGCACTCACAGTTTATTTAAAATACTTACAAATAGAAGTATATATGCAAATATTGGCTATTGAACTGTCACTTATATTTCCCTTTAGTTTAGTCTTTACACTTATTTTCTTAGCATTGACTTTATAAAGCTATCAAGTGAGCCATCTTGCAGTGTACTGCTCTCTAAATTTGCCTGACTATTTCTTGAGGTGCCCTTGAATACACCAGATGTATTTCCTGGAAGCAGGAAATTAAGCCATAGGCAGGAAGAGATTCAGGTCACATTTTTTTGGCAGGCTTATGTGCTGGGAAATGCTGTGTACGTCATAATTTATGCTATCGGGAGTCCTATTAGGTTGTCCCAGTGCAGGGTCAGTCCGTGGTTACTTGGCCCCATGCCGTTGGACAGAACATGCTGGCAGGAGATTATGCTAGAAGAGGCTCTTCACCACCTGGTGGATAGTAAACAGAAAGACAAACAAACACATTACTTTTTTTTTTTTTTTTTTTTTTTGGTTTTTAGCGACAAGGTTTTTCAGTGTAGCCTTAGAAAGTCTCTCTGTTATTTTTCAGATTATAATATAATTACATCACTTCTCCCTTCTCTTTTCTTCCCTCCACCTCCCCAAATGTCCCTCCTTGTTCTTTTTTCATTAATTGTTATCACATGCATATATGTATACTCATCTATATTCCTAAATACAACGCGCTCAGTCTGTATAATGTGACTTATATGCATGTGTTTTCAGGGCTGACCATTTGGTGCTGGACAGCCAGTTGGTGTGTTCTTCCTTCCTGGGGAAGGTCCTCTCTCCCACCCTCAGCCTTCCTTAGATGCCTGCAGCTCTGTGCAGGGTTGAGGCCTCGTGGGCTTTTCCCTGTCCACTCTGGCCTGTCTGCTGTCTTTGTCCAGCTAACATTTATGCAGTTGGTTATGGGTGCAGATTCTGACACGAGAGACACATTCTCACAGCAAAGTCCCTGCTCCTGTGGCTCTCACAGTCTCCTCCATGACTAACATCTCAAATGAGAACTGGTACCAGGTGGCCGTATGCTTGATCGGTTGGTGAACCAATGTTGATGTATTATTATTACAGTTCCAGTTCACTCAGGGCTCGGTCTTTGTGTGGTACGTTCTATGAGTGCTGACAAAGGATACAAAAACAAGGGTGTGTGTACCCTTGTATTATCTTACTAACAAATGGTCAGACAGGTTTGATTTATCTAACAATCTGTAGCATTGATTTTTGTATATTGATCTTACATCCTAAAACCCTGCTAATTCTACTTGCTAATTAGAGTGGCTTTCTTACAGATTCCACTCCATTTTCTATGTACAGGGGTACTCTCTGCTGTAAAAACAGTTTTCCTCTTGCTTTTGAACCCTCAAACAAATTATTTCTTTCTGTCTTTCCATATTTTTTTACACAATCCATCAAATTTATTTTTATTGGATATTTTCTTTATTTACATTTCAAATGTTATCCCTTTTCCCGGTCCCCCCTGAAATCCCCTATTTCCCCCCTCCTCCTGCCTCTATGAGGGTGTTCCCCCACCCACCCACTCCTAACTCATCGCTCTGGCATTCCCTTACACTGGGGCATTGAGCCTTCATAGGACCAAGGGCCTCTTCTCCCACTGATGCCGGACAAGGCCATCCTCTGCTACATATGCCGATGGAGCCTGGGTCCCTCTATGTGTACTCTTTTGGTTGGTGCTTTAGTCCCTGGGAGCATTGGGGGGGGGGTCTAGTTGGTTCATACTGTTGTTCTTTCTGTGGGGTTGCAAACCCCTTCAGCTCCTTCAGTCCTTTCTCTAACTCCTCCATTGGGGACCCCGTGCTCAGTCCAATGGATAACCGTGAGCATCTGCCTCTGTATTTGTCAGGCACTGACAGAACCTCTCAGGAGACAGGCTCCTGTCAGCAAGCACTTCTCAGCATCCCCAGTAGTGTCTGGGTTTAGTGACTGTATATGGGTTGGATCCCCAGTCTCTGAATGGCCTTTCCCTCAGTCTCTGCTCCACACTTTGTCTCCATATTTCCTCCCTTGAGTATTTTGTTCCCCCATCTAAGAAGGACCTAAGCCTCCACACTTTGGTCTTCCTTCTTCTTGAGCTTCATGTGGTCTGCAGCACAGAATTTCTAACAATGTTCCTAATACAGTTCTTCATGTTGTGGGGACCCCCAACCATAAAATCATTTCGTTGCTACTTCATAATTATGGTTTTGCTACTGTTATGAATTGTAATGCAATTATCTGATGTGCAGGATATCTGATATGTGACCTCCACAAAGGTTGCAACCCACAGGTTGAGAACCATTGGTACAACATTTCTACTTTGTTTATGATTTTAAGATAGATACATTCAATATTTCACATTTTTTGGTCCTTTTTGGTGTTATAAGACAGGGTCTTCATATGTAGCTCAAGTTAGCCTTGAATTTGTGATCCCCTTGTTTCTGTTATCACGTGTTCCATGATGTACAGTCGCTTTACACGTGCTTTAGGTTTACAATGTATTCTTCCACACAAGATTTACAGGAGACAGAATAATTAAACTTGGGTAGATGGCAGTATTAAATGCCTAATTCTATAACTTTATGAATTATACTTAGCAGGGTATATTGTTTTCATTTAATGATGAGTCACACATCTCATATTGTATCCCATATCGTATCTGGGATAAGATTTTTTTTTTTTTTAATTTCTGGCTAACATTATGTTCAAAAGTTTATTTTGTAGAAAGCTTTCTTCCAATGTCTTGACTTCATCAAGAACTTTAGAAAAATGTTTAAATGAAAGAAGAGCTAGCACAAGTTATGTTAGTTAGTGAACACTTAGAGCCGAGCTTAAAATACCCCTTCATAGCAGCAAATGGAAAGCCGTGTCTCTTATCGTGGTTCAGATGGAATTTGCTCTAATGCGTGCTGCAGCCTATCAAGTCCAATTATCTCATAAATGAAAAAATAATTGTGTTTTCAAAAATGACAACAGAAATTATGGTAGGTGCTTTTGGAGCACTGAACTCAATTCTGTTGTTTTTCTAATTTTAAATAGCAGGTAAAAAATTGGTGAATGATCTAGCAAACTGTTTATTAAGCCCTCTTTCATCTATGGTGAATATATTATTTTATTCTTTCTTCACGACTGAGCTACTTTCCAAGCCCCTGTGGTAGATTTTCAAATGCACTGTGTGAATGGGAACAAGGATAAGCAGCAGAGTGGGAAGAAGCACCAGGAGGAAGAGCATCCCTTTTCAGAGACATGAGCTTCCTGATGCTGCCACGGTGGGGCAGTATAACGGCAAAGCGCCGAAATTCAGCCAAAAGAGCAAATGAACACCCAGCTCTTCAAAGAGCAGCTCATTAGTATTGGCAGGTAACTGTCCCCAAGCCTCAAGAGGTAAAGGAAAAGCTATGAATGCTTACGTGGGAAAAGTCTATTCTCTTAATGATGAAAGGGGACATGCATCTGGCCCTCTGATGAGAGCAGATGAAATTCATAGATTAGAAGGGTAAGCGAGTTGTCATAAACAAAATCAATCAAACGCAGAGGGACTCAGATCACGAATCAAACCCTACTTGGTATTTCGAGTGATGGAGATCTGATTCATACAGTTCCCACGTCCCATCAAACACAGAACCAACTGAGCAGGGGGAAATTAGACACCTGACAGCTTTCTAGTTAAGCAAGTTTTACAGCTGCCTTTACAGAAACTATCAGAACATTTCTACTTGACTTGAATACAACTACAAGATTGAAATTTCCTATAAAGAAAAATGATTACTTACCATTGTAACAATTTAGAGATGCCTGGGTTCAATATAAACAAGCCAGGTATATTTCCCACTGGGGAAAAGCATTACATCAGACAGAATCCAGGCCAGCCTTGTACTTCTCTGAAATAAACACATCAGAACTCAATCACAAGCATGCTGGACACTGTTATCTTTTTGGAGGGGAAACGTCCACACATTCTCATTCACAAAACAATCCTAAGAGCTGTGGGATGTGCCACAGCAAAGATGGATCTTGGAGACAGTCTTCTAAGTGAGACAAACTAGTCACACAAGGATCAATATTATGTGATTCAATCTACATAGGACTTATAAGAGTCAATTTACAGAGACAGGGTAAAATGGTGACTGCCAAGATCTTAGGGGAGGAAGGAATGAAGGGTACAGAATTTCAACTGAGGAAGACAGAAAAGGTCTAGAGATGGAGTTGATGATGTTCATTAACAATGTGAATTTACTTTAGATCACAAAATGGTATAGTTAAACCTTAAATGGCAGGCTGGGAAGATGGCTCAGCAGGTAACATACTTGCCTTGAAGGTCCGAAAACCTGGGTTCAAATCCACAGCACACATTTATGAGCTAGGCACTGTGACATGGATATCTATTAGCTCAGTGTTCCTACAGTGAGACAGGAAGTAGAGAAAGAAGGATCTGCAGAAGCTCCTGGGCCAACTAGCCTTGTGTGTGCAGCAGTGAACAACATGGAAAGCCAAGGAATAACACCTGAGGTGTCTCTGGCTTCCAAATGAGCACTGTAACATATGCTCACATGTGTGCACACACACGTATCACATATACACAAAATTAAAAATTAATTGATAAATTTTATTGCATATTCTTAACTTCATTAAAAAGAGACAAAAAACCATAGTGGCTATTATCCCCTTATCTTATATATGAATGTATGTATGTATGTATGTATATGTGCATATATGTATATGTATTGGCACTGTAGAATAATGAAAAGGAAACTGACTTACTATTCATTTTGTTATATATAGTGTGAGAGAGACAGTTTAATTTACAATATGGCCTCTGAGACTACAAAGTTCAACAGGAGAGAGAATGTTGGTGCTTAGCTTGACATTTCTTACGCTACATTTCACTAGAGGACAAGCTAGCTAGCTGTCTCTAGGAAGGAAAGATAGCTGTGTGTCAAACATTATAATGTGTAATGAGAAAGATAACTATTTTCACTATTTAACCCAAGTGGACAATGGTGTCCAGATCATCTAGTGAGAGCCAATGGTTTGAGTTAAAAATTTCAGAATGCTGGATAGAGGGACAAGACAATAATGTCTAGGTAGAAGCATACACACAAAACCAAATTAAGACAATATTCAAAATAGACTCTAAAGGAAAACATACATTTTGAGACCGAGTGACATGTAGGTCACATTAGCCTTGAACTTGCCATGAGCTGATTGATTCTAGTCCTGCAGCTTCTGCCTCCCAGGTGCTGGGATTATAGGTTATATGTCACACACCCAGTTGACAAGTGCTGGGACTGAACCAAATCTTTGTATGTGTTAGGCAAGCACTTTACCAACTGAACTCCATCCTATGTTTTTAACCATTACACAATAAACACAACTTTGCTTACTAGATTCTTTTCTCTTTTTTCTTGAAAAACACTGTACAGTTTAGGTCCTTTATTTTATGTGTTAGGCCATGAATTAGTATGGAATGGGCTTCAGCAGCTCAGCTCCTTCCTGTCAGCTCCCATGAAGTGTGCTTCTCTGGGTGGAACATTCTGGTGCTGCAGCTGAACCCAGGTGCCTTTCTCCAGCTTCCTCTTTCTTCTGATTGTTTTCCTTTACTTGCTTCAGGAAGCTGTCTCTGCTCTTAGAATGCATGATGTGCTCAGTCTGCACATCAATCCTCTTGCAAGAATCTTGCCCTTAATTTGCTTCTTTACACCGATGCCCACGACATGCTGGTGACATTATAGAGTCTTCCAGTTTTACCGTGGTAACACTTATGGGGCATTTCTTTATAACCACTTCCCATTCCCTTGATGTCTACAATATCACCCTTCTTGTAGATTCACATGGATGTGGCCAAAGGAACAACTCCATGTTTCTGGAAAAGCCAAGTGAACATAGAGCCAGTGCCCCTCCTCTTGTCCATTGTGTTTGTCATTTTGGCAAGTTACTAGAAGATGGACGCCATGGCAAAAAGAAAAAAACATTTTTTCTTAATTCGGAAAAAAATGTTCTGAATATGGGAAAACAATAACAAAATAAGTAATAACTATTAGCAATTCTTGTCACTAAGAGTAGGCAAAAACAAAGAAAGAAAAACATGTCAAATGAGCTATGGATTTTAACAATACTTAAGTGATAAAACACTTGGAAGCTCTAAGTAGAGATTCCCAGCAGGACCCCTGCTGCTCCTCTTTTCAGAGGTGTACGACTGTTAATTTTCATGATAGTAGTGTTGATGGCGTTTACAGTCACCATGGAAACTCACATCTGGGTGTGGGTAGGAGGAGGTTTCTAGAAATAGTTAACCTAGGATGGAAGACCAACTCTGAATGTAGGCGGCGCCATCCCATGAGCTAGACTTTGAGATCACCACTGGAACCATTTGTCTCTGTCTGCAGAAGCAGTGTGGCTAGCTGTCTCTCATTACTGCCACTGGGCCCTCCCTACCACAACAATCTGTATCCCCTCAAACAGTGAGCCAAATCAAGTCTTCCCTCAGGTTGCTTTGGCCAGATATTTGGTCACTGGCAGCCTCTTTCACGTTCATGATTTTGCTGTGTGTCCTTTCAATCACTATTTCTGATACCTTAGAGATATGTGTATGCAGTCATAAAAATATATTACTTTTCATGTTTCTAACATTCACATGAATATGTGCATGTTAACCATATGTCTTTGTTTGCACTTTCAAATAACTATAAAACATATTTTTAAGGTTGGTTCATGTTACAAGCTAATATTCCTAAACCTGTTAATCTTAACAGGAGTCAGTTATACTTCCCCCGGGGATACTGGAAATGCCTAGAGGTTTGTTTGTTTGTTTTTGTTTTTTTTCTTTTAGATAAGGTCTTGCTATGTAGCCCAGGCTAGCCTCTACCTTGAGCTCCTGCTGCTTTTGCCTCTCCTGGGTGTGGGCCGCCATATCTGGCTTGGAGATAGTTTGTTCCAGGGAGGTGCTATTCGTGTCTATTCGATAGAAGTTGAGAATGCTGCTAAACATTCAACAAGAAGCCCCACATGGAAGAAGTGTCACAGAGTTATCTGACCTCACATGTCAATAGTGTCAGGGTTCAGAATTTGTGATCATAACTAATAATTCCTCAAGCATGGTCATGGCCATCAGCAGGAGTATAATCCCTTGGGAACTTCTTAAAATGTAAATAGTTAGGCAAACTTCAAAATGAATCAGTAGTGAAACACTGTTAATCTACCATAGGTCTGGTATTACCTCATTATTCTCATACAGGAAATTCTATTAACCTGATTACATTGTAATAGAGGCAACTAGAAAACATCACTTAAGAGTAGAATTAGATAGCCAAGGGAGGAATCCTTGGATGGGCAAGATTGAGTGGTGCTCACTGGGGAGGGAGTATTAGTTTGACAAGACAAGTGGGCCCAGAGCTGGGAGAGAGAAGACAAGCATTTTTGTGAGCCTCAATTTACTTTATGGAAATGGATGAACTCAAAGATCAGCATGAAAAAAGGCAAGTAGGGGTCTAGGAGAACTCAGAAATTCTCAAGGTGAGGGGAAGGAAGAACAGACACTCTGGTAAGGACAGAAACTCAGAAGGGAGGGGGTCAGACTCTGGGAGTACCCTCCAGAACCCTGCAGCAGGGTCCATGCCCTGATGACTCCCAGAACCCCATAAGGATGTATGATTGCCAAGAGAAAAAGGATCACGAGCCTGGAGAGATAGGTGCAGGAAGGCATGGCCTGGTCAGGTAGAGTGGTAGACAGTAAATAAAAGAGTTAAAGACAGAACAAGCACTAGAAGAGAATCTAGGAGGTTTGGGGCTTTTTGTTCTAGAGGTTTCAGTGAAGCCATCAGAGAGTAAAGATTGGTTTTAATAAGGTTGTCTCAGATTTCTTGAAGTTAATTCCTGTAGATTTTGAGTTTTGGTTGCAAAATTATGTCTCATACATAGGGAGGATATTTAAAAAGTTAAAATTGGCTGGGCATGGTGGTGTATATCTTTAATCCTCCAGCACTTGGGAGGCAGAGGCAGAGGCAGAGGCAGAGGCAGAGGCAGAGGCAGAGGCAGAGGCAGAGGCAGAGGCAGAGGCAGAGGCAGAGGCAGAGGCAGAGGCAGAGGCAGAGGCAGAGGCAGAGGCAGAGGCAGAGGCAGAGGCAGAGGCAGAGGCAGAGGCAGAGG